>CM053572.1:105771890-105794184 GCA_028646485.1 Cryptoprocta ferox | reverse complement strand
GCACAGTAAATGTTACAGTGAATGTTTTACTCAGAACGATAGCTACAGATAAAGGAAGGACAGATCAGGAACATCCTGCAACTGTGCATGGGTATACCTCCGGTGCCGTGGCTTCTTGACGCACTTGGCTGATGACCAGGAAGGCTCTGTCCTGCACGTCCTCCTGGGACTTCATCAAGTCCCATGTTCCCAGTGTTCTAGGAACAGAAGTACGTAAGGACAATACATACACAAGGACAGTGCTGAGAACAGAGGTCCAATAAGGACAGTTCATCCTATTTCCCAACATTAAATTATATAAATGTTATTGTAACTGCTGTTATTATTATTATTGCTGTTGTTGTTTTTATTGTTATTATTATTATCATTACTATTAGAATATGCTTGGGAAATGACTGGGAGCTATAGGAACATGGGTAGTATTTCGGTAATCCTGAATCCTTTTGCCCCTATAAATCATTGAAAGTCCTTGTCATCAATTATTACACCAAGAACATAACATTTGTCATGCCATGAGTTTAAACAAGCTCTTCTGGGCTTAAATATTTTAAAATCCATACTAGCCTAAACTTTCTTTTCCTAAATGAAGACTTCTCACAGCTCAGCAAATATTTCTAGCATGCTTTTACCATCTCAAATCACTAAGAGACAATTTAGTAATCAAGATGAATTCTCTTGCTTGAATACAGTGCAAGTAAATGCCTGGCTAACACTACTATATCATCTGTCTTGATTCCATCCCACTGTCCTTGGTCACCACGAGCACACCACTTGCCTCTTTTCCTTTGTGCTTGCCTTCGCACCTGGATCTCCCTTTTTCCCATGTTCTTGCCCTTGCCCCAGGCAACAGCAGCCCCATGACTATCTTCTGCCCAGAGGACTCTGAGATACTGTCACCTCACAGATGGGTGGATATATTTTTCTCCTGAAAGACATTGTAACAACACATTTTTAGGACTATTGGGAAATCATTGAGTCACAGAATGTCAGTTCTTAAAAACAAGACGATCTTATGGTTCAACTTTCTGTTCAGAGAGGAATCTTATTCCATATCCTTGAGAGATTGTCATTCAACTCTTGCTTCTGATTAGATGGCCCCAAAGATAAGAAAGTCAGGCCATCAAAAGGCAGCCTTTCCCATTGTTTGACATCTTGAATGTTCATAAAATTGTTTGCTCACAATCTCCTAGCCAGCACTAGCTGATGCATCATGTGCCAGGCACTGGGTTAGGGGCCCAGGATGCAATGATAAGTAAGATCATCCTTGTCCTCAATGAACTGTTTATGTGAGCCAAAATGCTAATAATACAGTGGTTAAGTTGGTGAGCTCTGAAGTCAGTTTTCCCAGGTTTAAATTCAGTGATAATACTAACAAAATTAAGATGCTGAGATTCTAAGGTAAGTTCTAAGATTCTAATGTAAAACATGGTGACTATAGCTGAAAACACGGTATTGTATAATTGAAATTTGCTTAGAGAGTAGAACTTAAATGTTTTCTCTCTCACACACACACAAAAGATAAATATGTGATGAATGTGTTAATTAACTAGATGGGGAAAATCCTTTCACAATGTATATGTACATCAAATCATCGCAATGTACACTTTAAATATCTTACAACTTTATTTTATTTTACATGTTTATATACTTATTTTTTATTCTGGAGAGAAAGACAGAGAGAGCAAGTTGGGGAGAGGGGTAAAGGGAAGGAGAGAATCCAAAGCAGCCTCCAAGCTCCGTGAGGAGCCTGACACAGGGCTTGATCCCAAGACCCTGGGATCATGACATGAGCCAAAATCAAGAGTTGAATGCTCAACCAACTGAGTCACCCAGGTGCCTCTAAATATCTTACAATTTTAAAATAAAATCCAAAAGATGATTGGTAAATATCTTACAATTTGTTTTTCAGTTAATTAATGTATAAATAATTGTATATGTATAGTATGATTGTGGTTAAACTGATTTAGCAGGGTTCTTGCAAAAACTAAGTTTGACAAGGAATTGCACACATGTCTTGGGAGAAAGTTCAGGAGGCTTAGTAAAGTTTAGTCAAGCAAGGAATCTTTGTCATAATGTAGAAAGAATGATCTGTTCTAAGATAGTCCAACCACAAGTGCTTAGGAAAACTTGGCGTTCCTGGGAAATCTGATAACTTATCATATTTTTAGAATAATACATCCTTCCTTAAGAGGTGAGCCTCATGTCTTTGTTTTAGTAACAGTGTGAACGAGGCCCCATTTCACCTGGTCATAACACAATTTTCAATATGGAATTCTTGATTTTTCATTATCTCTGAGTCTCTACCTTGTTACATAATGCAAGTATTATAATAGAAATCACATAATGGAGTTGAGTTTCCATGTATAATCCCGATTATTTCTTTAACATGCTTTATGTTAAATATGATAGTAGGTGCCATGACCAGAGATGTAGGAATGGATATGGCAATACAAAAGGATAAAGAACAACAACAGATGAACACAAGGAAAGGGAAGGAAAAATAAGATAAAAACAGAGAGGGAGGCAAACCATAAGAGACTCTTAAATACAGAGAACAAACTGAGGGTTGCTGGAGGAGAGGTGGGGGGGTAGGCTAAATGGGTGATGGGCATTAGGGAGGGCACTTGTTGGGAGGAACACTGGGTGTTATCGGCAAGTGATGAATCACTGGGTTCTACTCCCGAAACCAATGCTACATAGTATGTTAACTAACTTGAATTTAGGTAAATAAATTTTTAAAAAGGATAAAGAGATTGTTCCACTAAGACAGAAAAATTGCTGTTACTGTTCTATCCTAATCTGTCAGTTCTCACCTGAAGAGGTGAATCAGACTCTGTTATGCAATTTAAGTGTGTGTGTGTGTGTGTGTGTGTGTGTGTGTGTGTGTGTGATATGTCTGAGTCACACTCTGGACCTATTGAATCAGAATCTTTGGGAGGAAGGGGGCATATGTTGGAGATAGATATGTACATTTCAAAAAATTTTTCCCAGAATTACTCACTCTAAGTTCATCGTGTTCACATTTGTTTCTTTTTCCTAGTTAAAAAACAGAATGCACTTCTAGGGAACTGAATAAAAATTTAACAGTCAAACAAATCAGTGTTAAATCATGCTCTGATGCCATAGCTCTACAGCCTCTTACAAATGAAATATTTTGGCCTGCAAAGTGTTCTCAGTCTTTGGGGACCTGGTGACTTTGCCCTTGGTGTCACATGTAAACACATCATTTGTAAAGTGACTTCATAATGGGATCTCAGGTTCTCATAAGGGGGTAGAGCTCTCAGTTCATCAAGAGAATTGAGCCTTTGAGGATTTCGCTTGGAAGTTCTTGACAGAGGGAACACCAGGCGATGAATCACATTGTTCCTTTTGGGAAAAGATGAAAACTTTCTTTGTGGCTATGTTGGCTACTGGCTATTTCTCATGTAAGGATTTGTCAAAGAACTTTGGGGAGAGAGTAAACATTTGATCTTCCAAGGAAAGTAACAAGCCAATAATAACTGTTTTCTAGATGTATGGATTTTTGAAACTTTGAAATTTCTCTCAGAGATAAATTTACTACCTCAACTAGAATGAATATCAGTGGTGAATCCATTTTCCAATATTCCAAAAACTCTGCCATAGACAGGTTCAGACTTGAGATATCCTAATGGGTGATCTATGAGAGGTATAATCACTATTGGACAAATAATTTGGTCTTTTGAGTTGATAATCAATTTCATCTCTCCTCCTGTCTCTTCTTAATACTTTCCCACTATATTCCCACACACTGGCATTGATTGTGTGTGAGTGCACATGTGTTTGTATATTCAAATGCCTTCAAAAGCAGTATCAATTTCTAACATGGCTTACTGTTAGAGCACAACCTAGTGTTATCAAATCTCAAGAGAGGGCTTAGCTCTTCCAATGAACTCCAGCAAAATTGGGAAGGAACCCCATGAGTGAAACTAAATCTGCCAGCGGAGATTTGATCCAGTGAAGTAGAAGGGTAGGCAAGGAGGACACTCAGCTGTGGCAGCTGAAAGAAGTCAATGCTGTTAAGTAAAATATAAAGTATTTTACTTTATATTTTAGTAAAAGTATGAAAGCTATAGGAACCATTAATCGTTTGGGTAAGCAGTTGTTGACACAGAGATCCCAAACAGAGCAAGAGCCTTCCTTATAAGCAGCTTGAGTTTGGAAAGAAGATATTTAAGACAGGCAATAGTCAAAAAAGAATGCAGGTATCTAAGATACCTGTCAGCAGGTAGCCAGGCTGACTATCAAGAACTAGACTGTCTTTAAAATAGGTCTATACAATGTCTGAATAGCCCAGCTGTGGATGATATACCAAGACCCAGAGGATGAAGCATAGATTTAAATCTCTCCTGACTAAAGTCAACATTACACCTAAGAACAGGTTATGGTTGAATTCTCAGATGGGACAGTAAGTGTGCTTGCAGAAGTGCTTTGGGAAACAGCCATGGCTAGACAAATCTTACGTGAAGGAGGCACATATTTTTCTATGATTTTCCTAGTTATTAATTTAGATGGGATTTATTAACAGGTTAATTAACTGTTCACATCTAAACACTACATTTTTTACTTGATCCTTTTTCCTCAACATTTCTCTTTCAGATCTTTTTGGTAACACTCCATATAAGGTGAGTTTTCTACTTCCTATGTGAGAATGATTTTTACAATCTTAGGCTTCTAGTATTTCCATTAGGTTGAACCATATTAAACCACATGAAATTGCTAATATTTGATTATTTCTGATATACATGATGGCAATGCATATAGTTCAATGTACCCATCCCTGTCAAAAGAGATCGTAGGGTAAACCAAGATTCATCCCTGTCTCTACTGCACCTCTATTTCCTTATATACCACTAGTAATTAAAGCTCCTAATTTCTGGGTTTTTTTTCCTCCTTCTAAATTCATTGCTGTTGCCTGCATTTAAGTTCTCCTCACTTCTTGCCTATATTATTGCAGTGGCCAGCTAACGGTCTTCTTTCACTGAGTCTGATCCAGGAGTTGGAAAACTATGGCCACTTATATTTGGAAACAGAGTTTTACTGGCATATAGCCATGCTCATTAGTTTATGCATTGTCTCTGGCTGCTTTTAGGCTACATGAGTTGAGTAGTTGCAACAGAGACCACATGGCTTAAAAATTATAAAATATTTGCTACATAGAGCTTCTTAGGAAAAGTTTGTCAATCCCTGTACTAATCTTCTCCACACTATAAATATGGGCCTTGTAAAATACAAACCTGATTGAGACATCTCTCTCCTTAAAACAGTGACTTCTAGTACTAGTGGGAGAGAAACCTTGTTGCATGCCTTACAATACCTTCTTCAAGGCAGCCTTTCTCCCTAAAAGGAGAATTCCCTTTTCCCACCTTAGGTTCTAGGTAACTTAAATTATTTTGGGCTCCAAGATATTCTAATTTTGTCTTTGTGCACATAATTCTCTCCAATTAAATTATCCTTCTTTTCATACTCATATTCAACTTTTGAAATCATTTTCATCTCTTAAGAATACACCAAGGAATCTTTTTTTTTTTTTTTTTTGGTAAAGCCTCCCCAAACAAACCGTGTAGCCTTACCCATTAAAAAAGGAGATGAGAGACATACACAGTATTTCTCAAAAAGTGATTTGAGTACCTTCTCATAATATTAGCAATGATTTTAGCTAACTTAACAATGAATATTTTTATTGTAATCATTATAATTTTTATTTGATGTGTGTTAGAAAAAAATATAATTACAACCTCAAATCCAAGATATCATGGATATTCATGTTTAGGACATTTCTACAGTGAGTAGTCAAGTTTAAAAAGGAATCCCATTCAGTAAAAAGTACTTTAAAAGAAAAATGGCACAGGAATTTGGAAGGAATTATGACCCCAGTGACTGAAGTTGGCAAACATTGTTGTAAGCAAAGGAAGCCATATGAAGTTTTGTAGACATGGCAGCACCCTGATCTATGGATAGCTAGATATTATGTGATCTGAGTCACTGAAGTAGGAAATTGTGGCAGCTCACTCCTTTATCTGCTCATTACACAGTGCTCATGAACTTTCCAAGCCCCCATGTAGACAATTTTCTCTGTCACTCAAGTCCTCTGAATCCGGCTTACTCCAACTCTGGGACTATGAAAGAAGAAAAATAAAATGGGGAGATATTGAGGAAATCTTGTCTCACTATTCCAGCCTCCTAATCCCCAGAGGACTGGTCTATAGCAAATGCCAGAGTAGGACCATGCAGGGTATTCCAATCCAGGCATCACAGTTAAAAGGGGTTTTGATGAACTAAAATGATTCCAGAATTACTTCAACAGTGGTTGTAGTCATTTTTTTGTCACTTCTCAGAATGTTCTCTTTCCCTTCTAACAGATACATATCACACAGCCAAAGGTCAGGGCTATATGGCCACAGCTACCTTTCTTTTCCTTTTTTTTTTTAATTTTTAAAAACGTTTTTATTTATTATTGAGACAGAGAGAAACAGAGCATGAGTGGGGGAGGGGCAGAGAGAGAGGGAGACACAGAATCGGAAGCAGGCTCCAGGCTCTGAGCTGTCAGCACAGAGCCTGACAGGGGACTCGAATCCACGAACTGTGAGATCATGACCTGAGCTGAAGTGGGACGCCTAACCGACTGAGCCACCCAGGCGCCCCCCTCAGCTGCCTTTCAAGTGGAAATCCCAAAGGCTCTGGCTGCTGAATTTAAGATAAGGAAGTTTTGATGTTTAAAGAGGGAAAGAAGACATATTTTATCATTCTCTCCTGTCTGCACAAAATAAAACTCCCAAGCACTTCTATTAGAAGCCATTAAGAGATCATTACAGGATAGAGTGTTTGACCTGTGAGTTTTGTTTTAGGACATTCTATGCAGTTATTATCAAAAGAAGACCGTACAACAGAAATCTATATGTTCCATAAGAGTCAGCCCATTATGTGCTTCTAATAACGTTACGTATTCTAATTCCTGCGTCTACTGCTTCGCTAACATGTAAGTGAAAACACCAAACCCAAAACAGAAACTTGTCTTGAGAACTTAACATGTAGCTGACTGATAATATATGGAACTTTTGAATCACTATATTGTACACCTGAGACTAATATAACTCTGTATGTTAACTACACTGGGAATTAAAAATTAAAAAAAAAAAAAAGGCTACCTACACGTTTTGGAAAACTTGTGTGAACTCCTTAAGATGTGATTCTGTGAACTAAAAACATCATTGGAGTTTCACTCCGGCTGGCTGAATCTCAGGGGAATGGCGGTAACAGGGACTAAGAGACAGATTCTCAGTCCCACCTCTAACTCCAACAGAGAAGCCACCCTCTACCCGTTCTGAACATTAGGTTTCAATGTGAGATTATATGTGAAAAAAGTTTCTGTTCCTAAAATGTTTGCAAATCAAAGCTGTAAGAAAAACCACACTTTTCAAGATAAGGCTATAGCAATAAGTCTCAGTACTCAGTCAGAAGACCTTGGGTTGAGTCCTGCCCCTGTGGGGTTAAGTCATCCTGGGAAGTCTGAACACCTCTCTATACCTCAAGTTCTCATCTACAAATCTGAGATAATATTTCCTGCTTTGCTAAATACTCTATGATAACACTGACACTTCCTGATACTTTCAAACATACGAAGCTCTCTGCTGCTTCAGGACCTTTGGGCAAACTGTCCTCTCCTGCAAAAAGAGTCCATGCTTTTCCCAGGACTGGTTGCTTCCCATTATTTCGGCTTCAGTCTAAATATTTCTCCATTACAGATGCCTCCCCTGGCCATCCTGCCTAAAATAGATTTACTTCTGGTATTTTTCATGTTAGTATGCTTCTGTTTCCTTCCTTACCAGATATTTTCTTTTTATTTTTCTGTTTCTTTGGTTTTGGCCTATCAACAAACATAAGCTCCATGAAGTTAGAGGGCAGGTTTGTGATTTTTTTTCTCAGCACTTAATATAGTGTCTGGCACAAAGTAAGCAGCATAGGTACTTGTTGAATGAACAAATGAATGAATGGGTTCTTTGGAGTGATGCATGTGATAATGGATATAAAAAGCATGTTTAAACTTAAAAGCACCCTTTAGAGCTAAGTTGTTTTTAAATTTGATCACTTGTTGTCCTGGCTCAGTTTCTCAGTTGAGTGGGTGGTTAAGAGTAAAGACTCTGACTCTGGACTCAGATTGGAATTTCAGCTTTTCTATTTAAACCACGCAACCTGTGACAGGTAACTTAACCTCAGCAATGACCTGAGAAGTTGACCGTGAGAACTGAAAAAGCTAACGCATAAAAGGAGCTTAGCATCACGCTTGTCATATGTCACCAGTGTCCTTGTTGTGTTGCTTCCAACTAGATGACCTACCAACCTGGTTTGCCTGAGACTGAGGGTCTTCCTGGGGTGTGAGACTTTGAGTGCCAAAAGAGAACAGTCTCAGGAAAATCAAAATAACTGGTCATCTCACCATCAGCAGGCCTTCCTATCTAGCCCTTAGCCCCTACTTCTTCTTCCATATTTACCAACTTTTTTCTTTCACTCAGAAATATAACCTGTACCATTGTCCTCCTCAACCAGTGCAATAGTACCCTCCAGACAATCTCAAAACCTCCTCAAATAGACTTTCTATGTAGTGGTCACGATAATCCCCTGGCACACACTGAGCTCCCTTAGAAGAGAGAGAAATTGTACAGACTACCTCTTCTCCCAAATTTATTATTAGCTCTCCACTTCCATCCTTTCTTCAAACTTACTGTTCACCCGCTTCCCTAGGATCCTAAGGTTTCAGGGAAATGAAAAGTAACTTTTTTATTGCTAAGAATTTATTTTTAGGGTTTTTATTTAAAAACAGAGTGAATAATAAATTAATACATTCACTGTTTTAAAGTATACAATCCAGTGGTCATCAGCGTATTTGCACCACTATCTAATGTCAGAATAAATTTCATCGGAAATCTGTATCTCTTCAACCTGCAGCACCTGGCAATCACTGGTCTACTTCCTGTCTTTCTGGGTTTGCTTATTCTGAACAATTAGCATGAATGGAATCATACAATATGTGACTTTTTGTTCATGGCTTCTGTCTGATAACCTTTGATAAGGTTATCAAAGTGGATCCATGTTGTAGAATGTATCACTTTCATGCCTTTTTATGGTGAATAGTCTGTTGTATGGCTATATTACACTGTTTTTATTTGCCCATTAATGGGCATTGGGTTGTTTCCATTTTGGGCTATTGTGAACAATGTTGCTGTAAACATTCATGTACAGGGTTTTGTGTGGACATATGTTTTCATTTCCCTTGGGTATATATCTAGGAGTGGAATTTCTGGTCATATAATAACTCTATGTTTCACAGTTGGATGGATTGCCCGGCTGTTTTTCAAAGCAGCTGCAACACTTTACAATTCCACAAGCAATGTACGAGGCCTCAATTTCTCCGCATCCTCACCAACACGTGTTCTTCTTCATCTTTTTTATAATAACCATCCTAATGGGTGCGAAGTGGTATCTTGTGGCTGTGATTTGCATTTCTCTAGTGACAGATGATGTTTAATATCATCTCATGGGGAAATAACCATTAGTTAAATGCCTATTCAAATCCTTTCCTCACCTTTCAAAAATATTATTCACCTTTTTATGGTTGAGTGGCAAGAGTTCTTTATATGTTCTGGATACATCTTCCTTATCAGATATTTATTTGCAGTATTTTCTCCCATTCTGTGGGTTGCCTTTTCACTTTATTAATGATGTCCTATGAAGCACAAAATATTTTCATTTGATGTTTAGTTTATTCATTGTTTCTATGCTTTCATTGTCATATCTAAGAAGCCAGTGCTTAACCCAAGGTCCCGGAGATTTACTCCTTTGTTTTCTTCTAAGAAGCTTATAATTATTTTTTATATACTTATGTCTTTGACCCATTTTGAGTTAATTTTTGTATATGGTGTGAGGTAGGATATCCAACTTCATTGTTTCGTATGTGAATATCCAATTATCCTGGCACTATTTGTTGAAGACTATTCTTTCCCCACTGAATTGTCTTAGCGCCCTTGTTGAAAAATCAACTGATCACAAATATAAGGGTTTATTTCTGAACTCTAAATTCTTGCCATAAGTTTTGAAATTAGGAAGGGTAGATTCTTCAACTTTGTTCTATTTCCAATTGTTTTGGCTATTCTGGGCCCTATCCTTAGAAAGTTATAAAGGTGTTTTCAGAGAATAATGTACAGATCAGTTTAGCATAATAGTTTTAAGAGTAACATGCTAGAAAAAAATTAGATATTCTAATAATAGGATAATTGGCTTCAATAATTTGTAATACATCTTTAGTCAATTCTTCTTAGGAAACAAGTCAGGGAAAGCAATTATATCACTGTTTATAGTAGTTCTACAAATATCAATGCTCCAATGCCTTCTGACTTTGCTGGAAAGAAATTTAGTATTTTCTAAGGTTTTCATTTTCTAAATAGTTCTTAGACAAGTACAAAGACATTAGTAGCCCTGGAAAGAAATACATTTTTCTTAGATAAAATCTGCTCCTTTTCCTTTTGTGGTAAATATCCTTGTCCATATCCATCTCTCTGGTGTTTAGTACACCTGTGTCCTACTACCAGTCTTCTTTTTGTCCCAGGCCAGTTGAGAAATCCATTCAGCTTCCCATTCCTGGACACTGCAGAGAGTTCACACATAAGAATTATCTGAGTCCCCGGCTGTCACATTTATCTCCTTTAGCCTGAAGTTTCTTTCTTCTCAGATTTTCATTCTGACTGTGGGGCCGGGACACATTCATGGTAAGATGAGGGGGACTAAGCACAACTTTACGTTATCTGCATACGTGTCTCCCTCCATCCTTCAAGTTCTAGTTCAGGTTCTGCCAGGACATCATTTCTACATCCCAGGGAAGTCAGAAGGCTGACCTGCATAAGCACACCAAAGACTATTGGCTGAACATTTTGCTTAAAGGCTCATCCTTTTTAAGCCATGTATGATAAAAAGAAAGTTTACTTGATATTACATATTTAGTTTTCTAAAAATAATCATGACACAATGTTAAGCTAAAAGAAAATATAAGGATATAAAATGATATGTACTGTATGATCAGACTCTTGAAAACTATATTCATTACATATACAGGGACATGTGAAATATATGAAAGAGAAATCATTATGGGGATCTTTTGAAAACTTATAAATAAACCTGATGTAACTTTTGTGCCTATTATATGCCAGCCACTGTGTGTGCTACTACATAGTAATTATCTCATTCAATGTTCAAAATGATCCTATGAAGGAAGTATTGGTGTTAACTCCCATTTTGTAGATGATAAAACTGAGGTTGAGAGTAATTTAGGATGTATCAAGAGGTCATATTGGGTAGAGTTTTAGGATTTTTCAGAACAATTTCTCATATTTATCCATTTGTCTCATGAATATTTAATAAGCATCTAGTAAGTTCAAGATACTATGCTAGGTGCAGAAAAAGAATATAAAGCCTGCCACAACTTAGAAAGTACTTTCCCAAACAGGGCACCTATGAGACCCATACCACTACTGTGCAGTAGGAAGCGATGTGATTATTCCCTTTTTTGCATACAAAAAGAAAAGACTCCAAAGTTAATTGTTGCCTAATGTGCATTAGTATTTGCAAAAGATGAATGTTTCTATTATTTCCCAGTAGCTCCCCTGTGGTTATTAATTTGTTTTTAAAAAATGGGCCACTTTTTCATGAAAAATGCAATAGCAAAAGCCTACTGACTACAATTTAGCACAAAATGTCGCCATAGGCTTGCAGTTGTTTCTTACTGTATTTCTGCTGAAAAGGACAAATATCTTCTGTTTTCCACATTGCTGTATTTATCTTGCTCTTGACCACGATGTCCTTTGCCCCCAACAATAAAAAGCCTTCCTGCTTGCGGTTCATAGAGAACTTGCACGGTGAGCCTCAAAGAGCTTTCTCAGTAAGGTACCCATAATTGTGGCCATTTTGCAGATAAGCTAATTCTGGTTCAGAAAAGTGAAAAAAGTTCCCCCGGCTACCTCAGCGAATCATTGTTTGTCCCCCTCAATACTTCTTATTATACAGGTTCACACATTTTCTAAAATCTCTAATAATTTTTCACCATGGTTACAAAGCAGAGGTGTCTCCAGGATAAAGGAAGAGTGAGGGGAGAGCATGCCTTTATAGCTATGGGCTATTTAAGTCAGGGGTTTACAAATCAAGGCCTCGCTTCCCCTAAAATCCCTACTAAAATACAGCTAGGTGAGAAGAAGAGAAGGTTATACTGAATACAAACAGTCTCTAAATATTTATATCAATTTCTCTTAGAGCTTTGAAAAACACTCTGAAAATTCAATACGGTGGAAAATGCAGAAAGACTAAAAAATCTTGGAACATGACCTGATTTTCCTTCATTCACCAGGAGTGAACCCATTTGAATTAAACATTGTCTTTCTTTCAAACAGTGGAATTCATTATATTACTTTATTTTTAAAAAATCAATAAATCTTATCCTATGGAAAGCCCCTCTTTAACTCAAGATACATTTAATGAGATGCGCCCGAATTGTGTTTGTTTCTAAAAATACAGAACTGAGTTGAAAGTGACCCCTCACTTTGAGCCACTCACAGTCTGATGGGCTAATTGGACAATTCATTTATTTATTCAATATATATTCTTTAAGTACTTATGAGACTGTGAGATTTGGTTAAATTCTGGGACCTCAGTGGTAATCAAAAGAGGTCTCTGTCTTTGTGCAGTTTACAATCCAGCAAGGGAGAAAGAAAATGAATAATTATTTAAATATATGACAATGTGAGGAAAAGTACAAGCTCATGACTTCTAGGAGCCAACGTTGGCATTGCTGCAGATTAGCCTCTTACTCACTGCTAGGCCTTGATGTTATTTAACATAAACAATTTCACAGAACATTAACACCCAGCACAGCCACTCTGTAACCATGATGAATCAAGACAAAGACAGTACTACTCCGTGATCACATCTGAACACAGGCAAAACATGAACATTACACAAACTACAGAACACCAAACATCCCTAAACTAGACTAATATAAGTAACTGCTATTTCTCTACCAAGTACAACTTTAACCTTTGTCTATTCTTCCCTCCTTCAAAATAAGACTTTTAAAGATACCAAAGTGCAGAATCACTCCATTCCTGAGGGCGTCCAATTTAGAGTAAAGCCAGTCTTCCTTAAATTTTCCCCAAACTAATTTAACAATCCTAAATCCTCACTAAATCCTTACTAATGTCCTTTTTCTTGAGCTGCCCTGCGGCTTCCCATGTGCATTCTCATTCTCGGCAACAAATCATAAACCCAACTTGTTCAACTCAATGTTCCCAGTGGTCTTTGGCTGGAGGGCATTGACAAATGCAAAACATGAAAGTAGCAACAATATTATGCCTATTGCTCAAAACTCTCTTTTCTCACTTCTCCTTCAAGGCATTGGGAGGGACATGAAGAATATGAAAATAGGTGATATATGAACTCTTAAGTCTTAAGGGATAAGGAATATTTATTTCATTTATTTTTTTCACTTGTTGACTCATATGATACCTTGTTCCAAAAATAATTTAAGGTGACTGATGTTATTTAGTGGATTCAGAGGTAGAGTGGGGCTCAGCTCTCTGAGAATAGTCATATAAAGGCAACAGTGACCAAAAGACATCTAAATACAATGGAGTACCTAAAGTGGGATGAGGGTACCCCAAATGACACTGATGTGTAACAGAATACTCTTCACCCCACAGCTCAGGCTCTCCCTACCTTTTCCTCAACCTGGGATGATATGTGAATCACCAACTATCAGGTTCTACCTGACTGCCTACCACCATAAACATCTTCCCTTTTCCAGAGACTCTTCATTTCCATCCCCATTCTCCATTATCCCTTACCCATGGCAAGCTCGGTCTGATCTCAGGATCTAAAAACAAAACAAAAAAAGTTCATTTCCCCCCCTTGGTCTTAAAGAATTTAAGAAGCTCTAGTTCATTTCTCAGGTGAATCCAAGTCAAGTCTCTATTGGTCAAACCTAAAGAGTTTTAAGTAGAGTAGTACTATTCTCATAAAAGGCATTTAAAATATGTGTGGGTGGCTTTTGCTTGTCACAAAGACTGGAGTGGTACTACTAGCATTCAGTGGACTAAGGCTCTGTAATGCACTAGAGAGTCCCACACAGTGAAGAACTGACCAATCCAAAATGCCAATAGTACCCCTATTGGGAAACATCTCACACATAGATGGAAAGCATCATATCTAGCCTTGCCTTGCCCCATGCCCACACCAGTCATCAGTAATCAATGACTGTACATTCCACTGAGCTTGATGTGGCCTCAAAATCTTTCTCAACATAGCAATCCAGGCATGCCTCACCAATCAGATTTGGCACGGAAGACAAAGCCTATTTTCCTTTTTAAGACCAAGGGAACTTCATACTTCTCAAGATGAAATCTTCACCTGGTACCTTAGTCGTATTCTGTTTCCTATGCCTGTAGCCATGCCTTGGTCATCTGATTGCTCTCCCAATCCTTCTAAGACAAGGACCCTGTCAGAGAGGTAAGCTCCGTGGTTGGGACCCTGCCCCATCCCAAGTCCCTCTGACAGTAGTAAATGCCAGCCTGCTAGCATTACCTCTCTGAAGAAGAAAAAAGAAGAAGAAGAAGAAGAAAAAAAAAAAAAAAAGGGCTTGCTCCTAGTACAGTGAGTCAGTCCCACCCTCTAGTGGGGAAACCATACATAATATGTCCAACCTTGGAAGAATAACACCCAAAAGAAAATCTAACTCAAAGTGACTGATGTAAAAAAAACAAAAACAAAAACAAAAACAAACAAAACAAAAGGTGTGCTGAGGGGAATTTCTATGGCTCCTGCACCTATAAAAAGTCCAGAGGAATTTCTGAATCAGAGTCTCAGAAAAAGTTGCCAGAAACATTAAAAAAAAGAAAGAAAGAAAGAAAGAAGAAAAGAGAAGAAAAGACAAGACAAGAAAAGAAAAGAAAAAGAAAAAGAAGAAGTTTCCAGAAAGTTTTCTCTCTCCATTTTTTGGATCCATCTGTGCTTTCCTTAATGTTGTCTTCATTCTCAGATAAACATTGACCACCTCACCCTAACCCCAACTCTAGGCAGTTCTAGAGTTACAGTTTCAGTAGCAGAGAGTTTTCCTTTCCTAAAACTTCTAATAAAAGACTTGAGGCTTATTAGATTAGTTGGAATAAGATTACTGAATTGTACAAACTGGGCTACAAGCATGCTTAATTCTTATTGAAATGGACTGAATTATAAGGCATGGCAGGAGCCAGGGGTGACGTGGCCCCGCCAAATGGACTAGAAGATGATAAAGAATTGTGCCCCAAAGTTGGGAATATTGAGGTACTATCGCCGGGATAAATGAATGAGAGTCCAGCAAAAACAACAGATGTGTTGACACTATCCTTTCTGGATGCCATCTTTCTCTCCCCTAAGTCTGAGGTTGTCCTCATGCCTGTCCAAAACTTAATGCCGTTATATTTTTGCCTTTACTACAATTAACTATTTAGCATTTTTGTATCATAATAATACTTTACCATCTTGGTAGAAAGCGAGGAAATGTCACCTAGACATCTAAGCCTTCTGGAAAACATGCTTTCATATTCATACAAAATGACTCGACTTCGCATTCCACAAAGAGGCTGCTAGGTCATTTATGTTCTTCCTACTCGCTCTGTATCCCTAATTTTTCAGAATTCTCCATTAGTCCCTCATTTCTCCTTCTGATACTGATGCCTCACCTCCTACCACTTTGGTGCAAGTTAGACCCTCCCCACCTTCCTCCATTCCGTAAGCACTTTCAAGGCAATTTGGAGTAACAAATGTTTTATGAAGATTTGAGATAATGAGGACAATGGCTAGCAATCAGAGGAAATTTATCAGTATTCTTTTGGTTAAGAGTGATAAAAATCCAGCTGCAACTTAGCTTAGGCTAAATAAGAAATGTGTGGGCTCATGCAATTAGGAGGATTCAGGGTGGGTCTTTTTTTTACTTTTTTTTTTTTTGAGACAGAGTGAGCAGGGAAGGGGTAAGAATGTTTTTTATTATTATTTTATTTTATTTATTTTTGAGAGAGAGAGCACGAGAGAGAGAGAGCACAAGAGGGAGAAGGACACAGAGAGAGAGGGAGACATGGAATCCGAAGCAGGCTCCAGGCTCTGAGCTGTCAGGACAGTCTGACCCAGGGCTTGAACTCATGAACCATGAGACCATGATCTGAGCTGAAGTCAGATGCCTAATTGACTGAGCCACCCAGGCACAGAGAGAGACAGAGAGAGAGAGAGAGAGAGAGAGAGGAGAAAGAGAAAGAGAATCTTAAGCAAGCTCCATGGCCAGCGCAGAGCTCAATGCGGGGCTCGATCCCATCAGCTGTGAGATCATAACCTGAGCTGAAATCAAAATCTGATGCTTAACCGACTGAGCCACCCAGGTGCCCCCAGAGTAGTCTTAACTCAAGCATAGCCACAGACTTAAGCAATACCAAGAGTCCGTCTCTGTCCTCTGCTAGTCTTTCATTACCTGCTAGTTTCATCATCTCCCACAAACTCCATCCACATGAGAAGATAATGGCTGCTACCTCCCTAGTCATGTATCTTTACAGTCAATAGGAAAAGGGTTGGGGGTGGGAAGCAGGGAATGCTGGGACTCAGTCCAATCAATATGCAATTACAATCCTCAGATATGGGAACTTGAATTGTTTTACATGATTAAGCATCTTATAATCCCCCAAAGATGAAATGTAAACATAGAAATGAATATAAAATTACAGCTTTATTACTATTTTGTGTTAAAAGATAGTCTATAAATAATTGTTATTTAAAATACTTGTTGTATTTTAAGAAAATATAGCATATTAAAGAATATGATGGATGAACCTTATTCCAATTTGAAGTTTTTAATTGAGTATTGATTTGAACTTAGAATTTTAAGTTGAAAGAATAAGAATTTATTAAGACTGTAAATATTATTGGCATTTTGAGTTGTTAAATATTATATATAAATATATATAAATGTAATCAGCTTTTAAATATTATTGGCATTTTGAGAAGTTTATATATTATATATAAATATATAAACATATACATTTATGTTTATATAAGCTGTCATTCACCATATTTATATGTTTAATTGAGTAGAATTATAACATTTATTTATTTGGAAAGGTTTTATCTGTGAAGCAATTGAAGCACTTAAAAGGAAGAATTGAGTATATTAGATTTTTAGCCATTCATTCATTAATTCCTTCGTTCAACAAAACTTACCTGTGTGCCCACCCGCCACGTGTTTATTTTTTATTTTTAATTTTTTCAGTTTATTGATTTATTTTTGAGAGAGAGAGAAAAAAAAGAGAAAGAGAAAGGAAGGGAGAGAGAGAATCCCAAGCCGGATCCACACAGTCAGCTGAGCTGAAATCAAGAGTCAGCCCCTTAACCCACTGAGCCACCCAGGCACCCCCTCCTGCCACTCGGATGTCTTTATTTTTGAGAAACCGATTCACCTCTATGCTTATTTGTCTGTCTTCCCTTACCACACTGAAGGGTGAAACGTATCCACTTGTCATCACAATCCTTTCCTTGCACCCCGTCCAATGCCTGGCCCCAGAGCAAGCACTCAGGAAATATATATTGAATAAATGAATGAACCACATCAGGCCCAAAATACAATCGGCTTTTGAAAATTACAACTGTTCTCTCCCTGTTACCTTTGAATTGAAGGACAGACATTGACTTCTGTCCCAGTATTGGGCTCACCTAGATGGGCCCAGTTTGCCAACATTTTCCGTTTCTTCCCTTGTAATGGCTGAATGACATTCACCTTCTGCCTATAGGGAGGTAACTCGTTCGTTCAGCTAAGATGAGGGGGAGAATCACAGGGAAAACAGTGAATCCCAGCAGCTGGGACATACTGTTTGTGACGGGAAATGAGATTGAAATGGTAGGCAACACCCAAAGTGTATTGGGTCTTGGCTGTCTGATTAACAAGTTACAATGCATACTTGAAGGTTTAAAATTCAATCACAAAGAAGCCATTGACATAATCCACAGGCTACTTTAGGAAGATTAATCAGATTGTCACTTGGAGGAAAAATTACAGGAGTGTACGATTTAGTAATTAGGGATATGGGTTTTGAAGTCAGCTCAAATCTCACAGTGATTCTTTGCAATTTACAAGCTGTGTGACCTTTAGCAAAATACTTAACTTCTCTGAAGCAGAGTTGCATTACTTATAAAAAGGGGCGAGTGATACTTAGGGTCCAGAGTTCATTGGATTGAATGTGATGATGTATTTAAATGATTGGTAGAGTCACATTATGATAAAAAGAATCCAAAACCTACGCCAAAACAAGCACAATAAAAGTTAAGACTTTGCAGAGGAGAAGCTAGACCCAGGATGATGAGACAGAGACACAATTAAGAAGTAGTGACACAGAAGCCCATAGGGATTCAGACGGGATGTTTGCAGTCATTTCCAGG
This sequence comes from Cryptoprocta ferox, assembly GCA_028646485.1. Lineage (NCBI taxonomy): Eukaryota > Metazoa > Chordata > Mammalia > Carnivora > Eupleridae > Cryptoprocta > Cryptoprocta ferox. Next base: position 105,775,677 of record CM053572.1, on the reverse strand, counting down.
GTCTCTGCAAAAAGCTTGGACTCAGTGCCTGCTGTGCTGCTGGGCTTTGTGGCCTTTTCCTGAACTGTTCTTTGTCCACGGTGTCTCTCAGCCTGCCTAGGAGCAGAGACTGTTTCCTGGTTCTCTCTGCAGCCCCGATGTCTTTTTCCCAGGTCCCATGCAGTCTGTTAGTAAATGTTGGCTGGTCGTAAATAGTTCTTGACATTTCAAACACTTTTCTGAAGAGTAACTTCTTTACCTTCAGATCTTTAGAGATCAGGCTAAAAGATCTATGCTAGATGTAGTGACAGGGAAAACACAATACCAGTCATTGTAAAAAGAAAGCTTGTGGAGTTTCCTAAGTTTCCACCTTCATCTTTTCACTTTCCTGTGACATAACTGCTCTGGTGCAGTTTGGCCCAAATTAAAAATAAAAAGCAAAGGGTTTATTGCTTAATGCTTGCTCAGAGCTCATGCTTACAAAAGCCTCCCTTGCAGGCTTTCCTTCCTTCCTTCCTTCCTTCCTTCCTTCCTTCCTTCCTTCCTTCCTTCTTATTCTCTCTCTTGTGGTTTGTTTTGGTTTGGTTTGATTTGGCTTTGCCTAATCTACCACCTTGTGTTTGGTTTTGAAATTGCAATTCTCTATGCATATACTTATGTACAATATCCTTTCATAGGATTTCCTTATGTAACTCGGAAAAGTATAAATGCTCTGAAAGTGAACTTGAGAAATATCACATGCTCAGGTTGAGCCCTTGCAATTTCAACTATACCTGAGAAGGAACAGAGGCCTCTGGACAATCAAATAATAACAGCCAAGTTTTGTGGGTTTTTGCTGCATGCGAGGCACTGTTCGACGTAGATTACAAATATTACCTCACAAAAAAACAAACGGGGCAAAGACATGGAGAAATTGGAACCCTTGTGCACTGCTGGTGAGGATGTAAAATGGTGCAGCCACTATGGAAAAACTAAAAATAATATTGCCACATGATCTAGAAGAGATATTTGCATGCTCATGTTTCCTGACACATTATTCACAATAGCCGAGAGGTAGAAACAACTCAACAGTCCATCAATGAGTGAATGGGCAAACAAAATGTGGTATATCCATACAATGGAATATTATTCAACCTTAGAAAAGAAATTCTGACACATACCATAACATGGATGAAGCTTGAAGACATTATGCTAAGCGAAAGTAACCAAACACAAAAGGGAAAATTTTATATGACTCCACGTAGATTAGATATCTAGAGACAAGAAGTGGAATGCTGGGCTGCGGGGGGCAGGAAGCTGTTTAGTGGGTATAGTTCTGGGGAAGACAAAAAAAGTTCTGGAGGTGGACGATAGTAAGAGTTGCACAAAAATGTAAATATGTTCTTTATTTCTTAAGTTTATTTGAGAGAGAGGGAGCAATTGGGGTAGGGGCAGAGAGAGAATCCCAAGCACTGCACCACCAGGGCAGAGCCCGATGTGGGGCTTGATCTCACAAAACCGCGAGATCATGACCTGAGCCAAAACCAAAAGTCAGATACTTAACCGACTAAGCCACCCAGGCACCCCCAAAATGTAAATATTCTTAATGCCGCTGAACTCTACACTTAAAAGTGGTTAAAATGGTAAATTTTGTGTTACATATATTTTTACACCATTAAAAAAATAACATGTAAGGGCACCTGGGTGGCTCAGTGGGTTAAGCGTCTGACTCTTGGTATCTGTTCAGGTCCTGATCTTGGGGTCGTGAGATCGAGCCCCGTGTCAGTTCTGTGCTTAGTGAGGAGTCTGCTTGGGATGATCTCTCTCTTCCTCTATCTCTCTGCCCTTCCCTTGCACATGTGCATGTGCACTCTCTCTCTTAAAATAAATAAATAAACATTAAAAAAACATGTAAGGAATCATTCATGTGCAGACTCAAAAAACTGTTTGTATTGCTGCATCTACCAGCCTTTCTTTTTGATACTTGTGCTAATAAAATCTACATATACTCCCCTCCCCAAATTAAAAATTAGACAAATGAGGTAGTGTGGTGAATTAAAGATGGCCACAAATTCTTTGCTGCTCCTTCAATTAAGAGGCAGAGTCTTATTCTTCTTCCCTCGAATCTAGGGTGGCTTAGTGTCTTCTTCACCAATAGATTGGGACAGAAGGAACTTCTGGGATCTAGCTGCTTAGAACAGCTCGCTCTCTGCATTTTCTGTCTCTGAGAACGCCCTGTCGAAGCACAACGGCTTTCTTGTGAGAAATCCAAAATAGAGAAAGAGGCCATGTGCAGTCATTCGGATGGATAGCTCTAGTCGAGTCCCTACAGGACTTCCAGCCTGAATTGCCAGTAATGTGACATTCGTTTGAGCCTGAAGTTAACTGCAATTTCAGCTAATGTCTGACTGCAAATGTGTAAGAGGCCCCAAGCTACAACTGCCCAACCACGCCCAGTCAATCCACATAACAGATCACAGCAAGTTGGGTTAAACCACTAACTTCTGCAGTGGTTTGTTACATAGGTACTATGATGATGTCCAATTTTACCTGAGAAACCTCAAGCTGAGAGTTGAAAGGCTAGCTCAGGGTCTCTGTGCCAGTAAGGCACAGAGGAACTCACACTTGAACGAGATCTTTCTAAACTTCTAAAATTGTAAAGCCTGCATTCTGACCACTGAATGCACGGTTTCTCAGTTGAAACAGCTGTACAAAGGATAGACTTCTCAAATAATCCTATATTTAAATTCATAGCTGAGCTCTACCACAGGGTAATGTGGATGTCCCCGATGTGCATGGTATGTTCCTGCAGTTGTTACACAGGCCCCATAGCTCTAAGAAGTGGCCTTGAACAAACCCTGTCCCCGATCCTCAACCAGATTTTCTCTTAAGTGTTAGACCTTCTAACAAATTGTCTAAGGGCCTAAGAAGTGTCAAGGGAGAAGAGAGGCTGGTGCTAGAACCTACAAGACTATGAGAAGTAAGAGACATTTAGAAGTTTAATTAAAAAAAGAAAAACCCTAGAATGGTTCAGGGCCATTTGGTGTAGGGCAGATTTCCCTGTAGAGGTCAGAGCACCTCTGAAATTGTCACTGTATGAGAGCAGGGAACGCTAGCTCAGGGCTCTAATAAAAACCTGTATCACTAACGAACAACAAAATCTTGGAGATGAAGGTTTAACATGTTCTACCTTAACCTGTTAAAACTAAACTAGTTTTGATGTCTAATTATACACAGCAGGCACCCATAGCACTCAGAAAACATCTCTATTCAGCATTTATTACAATGTAAGTATGCTTGTGTTTCCCTTTCTAAATTTGAAGTAGGAAACATATCTTATTTGTATTTCTAGTCCCGCCATCGTACTTTTTTTTTTTTTTTTACCAAAGGAGGAATGCTAACCAGATGAAGGAATATATTCAAATAAAGATTCATCCCATTTGCACTGAAGTAAACCTTATGGAATCCCTTGTATCTATGCCAGGCTCAGTGCTAGACACTTCCATATATGATTTCTATTTTTCTAGAAAAATCCAGAAAACAGACAAAGCCAAGGTTGGTGTTCGTGTTTAAGTTCAAATATGAACGAAATCGATGGAAGCAACTATTTTCACTTACAGGAAGAATATAATATGAAAGTTGGGATTAAGATGAATAGCGTACAAGCAGAATGAGGTTTTGTTGTTTTTCTTCCCGGAGCCCTAAATCCAGGACACACGGTTTAACACATGGAATGGCACAGCAAGAACTGTGTCTGCCAAGATAAACTGAAACCCATGGTGCCAAACCATAGTAGGGAAAGAGAAGAAACCAGGTTTGGTAATAAGAA
>CM053572.1:105698236-105771790 GCA_028646485.1 Cryptoprocta ferox | reverse complement strand
TGCCGAACCTAGACGCCTGCGTCCCACACCCAACATGGACACGGGGAGCGCGCCCAGTCCCGGAAGGCAACCCTCCGGAAATGCCTGAGCGGCGGCGGAAGCGGAAGCGCCGCGGCGGTGGGGGCCGCGGGAAGTGTCTGTAGCGTTTCTCCCTCCCTCACAACCACAATAACAGACGGAGGGCCGGCGTAGGTGAGGCGGCGGTCGAGAGGGCCCGGGGACCGGCGGCTGGCCGCAGAGCCGGGGGTGTGGGCGGCAGGATGGAGGCGGCCGGATGGGGGCCCCTGGGCTCCCGGGCTCCCGACCGCCCGGGCTCCCGACCGCCCGGGCTCGGGCCCCTTTCAGGCCTAGAGCGTCCCGGAGAGCAGGGATTGGATCTGTTGTGCTTGGCCTTTAGGCCCTGGTGGCGGGGTTTGCTTACCTTGTCCAAACCTGGCCCGAGATTCTAGCACACAGAATTCTCTCTGGGTCTCGATTTCCTCAAGATAGGAAAGATAGGGGTGGGGGGGGGGTTGGGCTCGACAACTTATGGGACCCTATCCCGCCCCGGGTGTCACGAATTCTACAATTTTTACGTTGTCAGTGTTTGAGCCAGAAAATTAAGGAAGACCTGTAGTCAGCGTGCTGAGGGGATGTCCCTGACAAGACGCAACGAATACGTCTTTGAGAGGCCGCCAGCCCTAGGATCAGGAGCCTCAAATTCTGGTCTTACCCCGTCCACCGACTCAACTGTGTGACCTTGCCCAGGCCCCTTACTCTCCCTGTAGCACAGTTTGCTTATCTGTCAAATGAAAGTGTTGGTTGCCTTTGATGCTTCTCTAGGCTCTGCAAATCAGATTCTCAACTCCCTCTGAAGGAGTCTTTGCTTAGAGACAGACCTGAAAAGCTCGTCTTCCCTGTCTCCTGTATAGCCTGGAGTTGACTGATAAGAGGCATCTACCGTGTTTCTCTCGACACCAAACAGGCCTAGGGCACCTGGGGGCTTAGGAAGGTTCTGGTGCCGCGGGAAGCTCTGTCCTGATGACTTGGTTTTATAAATCTATACCCACAGTGTAAAAACACACCCGTGTGAAAAATGGGAGACCTCGGTTTTTTTCCTCTTAAAGCTGCTGTTAACTTGCTGGCACTTTGGACAAATTCCTTCCGACTTTCTGGACTTGAGAGTTTTCAACTGGCAAATGAAAGTGTTGGATTAGGTCCCTGGTTCATGATCCTCCTTCCCATCCTCTGACCACAACTGAAGAATAAAACAATGGCTCTTGGCTTGACTTTCTGGGAGAGGAAGGAGGCGGGGTGTGGAAAGCTACACATGGTGTCGTCCTATAGACCAAAACATCTGCGCTTGTAATTTCTAACTTTAACTTCTGACAATTACGGGTTTAGGTGATCCCTGAGGCTCCTTCCCTCCTTTGAAAATTTGCAGTGCTCTGATTCTTATGTTCTCTTAGGGCAAAGAATAACTTTTTCAGGTGTGTTTGTTTAAATGAATGAGTGCCTGGAGGTGTACACTTTAGTGAAAATACTAAGCCATAGCAAAGGAGAAAAAGAAAAAAAAAAAACCCCTAGGTTTCAGTAAGGCGAAGTGACAGCGTAAAAATAAAATGGGTCTTGCACTGGCGTTTAAGACATCTCTGGGCCTCACTTGTCCTTATCTGGAAGATGAAGGGTTAGACTGGATGATTCCTCAACCCCTTTGGCACTGTAATTGTGTTTTTGTTTTCTGAGGAGCTAGGTGGGTGTGGCGTGGCATTTCTTTAGGTGAGAGAGGCTATCCTAGGTAGTAGAGGTAGAATGTTTATGATGTTAGGAATGGGGTCAGATTAAATGATGTGCAAGATTGTTTTGATATGAGCAAGCTGAAGCCAATAAAGAAAGGCATTAGAACCTGAAGGGCAGAGAGACCCCCTGACCAGATGGGATGATTGAGGACATTGGGAAGTTTTAAATGGGAGGAAGGTATTTTTAATGAGGGTATTGAAAGGTAATTTAAGTTATAGTAGTGGAAATGACTGAGTTGTAAGAAACTGGTGTTAGAATCAGTCTGCATGTTAAGAGTAAGTTTCATGGGAAGAAAAACTTTGTCACCATCTAGCACTTAGTAGGCAGTCAGTGAATGAGGAGATAGATGGATGAACAGATAAGAGCAATCAAGAATAGTTTCAGGGCGCCCCTGTGGCTCAGTTGGTTAAGCGTCTGACTCTTGGTTTTGGCTCAAGTCATGATCTCACAGTTTCTTCAGTTGGAGCCCTGTATCCTACACTAACAGTGCGGAACCTGCTTGGGATTCCCCCCCCCCCCCGCCATTTGCTCTCTCTCAAAATAAATTAATTAATTTAAAAAATTAAAAAAAAAAGAGTTTCTCCATAGAATTCTTGTATAGATACAGAATGAGGAATTGGTTCAGTGTTGTGAAAATTTTATAGAAGAAGAGATGTGTAAGTTTTCTGGTTAGTTGTAAGGTAAGTTGGTTTATCTTTGTTTGCCCTGTACAGTGTGTTAGTAAAAGATAAACACATACCCAGGAGGGCCTGGTGTGATCTGAGGAAAGGATTAATTAGTAGCTTAAGTCAGAGATGGAAGAGGATGTTGGTGAGTTGGTACAGGTATAGGAAGATTTTTAGTTGCTACATTTAGGGAGTGAAGGAGTGGATTGATAATAGGACTTTTATAGGTATCAGCAACTGTCAGAATTGTGAATAGTAAGTGTTAAAATCTCTCCAGAGGTTTTAATCCTTAATAGAGGATTGAAAGGAAAAGAACTTGGGGCGCCTGGGTGGCTCAGTCAGTTGGGCGGCCGACTTCAGCTCAGGTCATGATCTCGCGGTTCGTGAGTTCAAGCCCCACTTCGGACTCTGCTGACAGCTCAGAGCCTGGAGCCTGCTTCAGATTCTATGTCTCCTTCTCTCTCTGCCCCTTCCCCACCCACTCTCTGTCTCTGTCTCTCTCTGTCTCTCTCTCTCTCAAAATTAAATAAACATTAAAAAAAAAAAGAAAGGAAAAGAATTTTGCAAGCAAGCAAATGTTGGTCCTCCTCTGTAAGAGGTAGAGATAGCCTGGAGGGTCAAGGATTCAAAGAGAGGGGTAAATTTGGGAGCAAAGAGAATGAACTGAAATAGTAAAGGATAGTGTAGTTCTGTTTGGGAAGAGAAGAGATTTGAACCGACAGGCTGGAAGAAGGGCAGACCTAAGAGAAGCTGTATGACGGCAAGAGCCGTGGCTTAAAGAATAGACACAGACAACTCGGGTTTACTACTTGGAATGTACTTGCACCGCCAGGATGAAAAAGATGCTTCTAGTAGCTAAGGTCTGCTAAACAGCTAGCCACAGAAAGACGATAGCATCCCCAGGACTGCTGAGGGCCGTTGAGTGGGAGCCTACATTAGAAGGACCACAAACCCTGATTTGTGGAGGAGGGTGCGGTCAGCGGCAGTGCTGTCAGAGTGTCCAGAAGCCCATCTTTGAGCAGCGGGGCCTGGCTCTGGAGTGCAGAGCCCAGGTACGGAGCCTGACCTGACAGCTGTAGTGGAGGCTGGGAAGTCCGAGTCCCAGCCTGAACCCTGACACTTAATGCATGTTCTTGGGCCAGCGACTTACCTTCTCTGGTTCTGTTTGCCCGTCTGAAAATGGAGGGAGCCAGTCTTCGGTAGGGACCTCCAGAGGAGCTTTGATGGGTGCGTGAAGCCCCCTAGATTGCATATGAAATTCATCGTGCCTGAGTCTGGGTGTGTTTTATTTTCCTCTTGGGGAGAAGATGTGCAGCTTTCACCACAGTCTCAGAAGGGTTTGTGACCCACAAAAAGTTAAGAACTGCCTGACCAGGTAGTCCCTGAGGGCCCCTTCAGCTTTGACATTCTGGGATTTTATACTTCTGTCAGAATGACGCTTTTGAGTCTGAGCCTCCAGAACTTGCTAACCCTAGAAATAAGGCTGCAAAATATATTCTTCACTTATTGTTACCTGTTATTTATACTCCCCTTTCCCTTACCCTCTACGACCCTGTTTCATTTGCTTCATCTATACCTACTGTTGATAATTGGATTTTCCCTCTTTTCCTCTTTTCCTTCTAACCTGCTGCTGCTTCTCACCTTCCCTACCCTGTTGAGTTTCTCAAATGGCAAATGGTGGTATATTGGATATAGGCATAGAAGGAAACCGAGACGTGGAAGGCTAGTTTTCTGTTCTCACTTGCTCTTATCCCTCATCCCACTAAGAGAAAAGCAGTTATAAGAGAGACACCATCATCACTTGGATTTTGCTGGTCTTGCATGATGTTTTCTTCTCATATAGGGATACCAGGCCTCTCTTTCTCTCAGCATAGCCTGGCTAGGTATTTCACTTAAATGAAGATTAAGCCAATGTTAGTTGAAATAATTTTGTTGTCCTCTATAGAGTTGGAGTGGTGAGAAGTACTCAAAATAAATGAGTCCTTTAATGAGGAATCTTTTTATCCCCTGGATGTTTCTAGGGACAACTACTTGGAGGAAGAGAGGACTGACGGCTTTCCTCCCTGGCTGTGGGTCCTGACTGTTAAGCCTGTGGATGTAGGATGGAGATCTTTTACCCTAGTGTTTATCTCCATGGGTCCCCCGCCAGAGGCTTACAGCAGGGGAGTCACTACTCCACCTGCTGTCAAGTAGGTAGCTGCGTGACTAAGTCTTCAATTCTAGGCATGATACGGAAAATGATGGCCCTGATTTCACCTAACATGTTGTTAGTGCTAATAATGTAGGCCCTTCGGTAGTTAGTGTTAATGCGGACTGTAAGTTAAAGAGGTTTTTGTGGGCTTGCTGGGGACCTGATTGCTGCATAATGTTGTATGAAATCCTATCTGTGAGTAAATATTTTTTTCTGAGTTCTAAACAAGTGAAATTTTATACACTCAGCGTTTTATAAACTGAAAGTTAAGGTGCAGGCTGTTTTGTTTAAATATTCAAGTGTAGGTTGTCTGCTGAGGCTACTACATATGATTCCCACAAAATCACAGCCTGCAGAATAATAGGGAGCAGCAGAAGGTGGAATCATAAGATGAGGGTGTACAGCAATGGCACTGCTGGGGATTTACCCAGGGGATACAGGAGTGCTGATGCATAGGGGCACATGTACCCCAATGTTCATAGCAGCACTTTCAACAGTAGCCAAATCATGGAAAGAGCCTAAATGTCCACCAACTGATGAATGGATCAAGAAGATGTGGTTTATATACACAATGGAATACTACATGGCAATGAGAAAGAATAAAATCTGGCCATTCGTAGCAAAGTGGATGGACCTCAAGGGTGTCATGCTAAGTGAAGTAAGTCAGGCGGAGAAGGACAGATACCACATGTTTTCACTCACAAGTGGAACAGGAGAAACTTAACAGAGGACCGTGGGGGAGGGGAAGGGGAAAAATAGTTGGGGAGAGGGAAGGGAGGCAAACCATGAGAGACTCTTGAATACTGAGAACAAACTGAGGGCTGATGAGGGTGGGGGAGAGGGGACGGGGGGTGATGGGCATGGAGGAGGGCACTTGTGGGGATGAGCACTGGGTGTTCTATGGAAACCAACTTGACAAACTATAAAAGAAAAAGAAAAAAGATGAGGATGTAAATTGTTAAGTGGTGTGGATTTGGTAGAGGAAAAAAAAGGGAGGGGGAAGGCTACGAAAGATTTTTACTTTTAGGATGAAAAGTCAAGAACGCGGTATTCATGAAAGGTTAGAGTTGTCCAGATCCTTAAAAATGAAGCATGTACTAAAATAGGATAGCTGGGAAATTCATCTATGGTTGGGTTGGTTGGAAACTGGTTAATAGTCTCCTTGAGGCATTTGTAGGTGCAAGTAGCTCTTTGTTACGTGCTTAATCCTATGGATTAAAATCTGATTGCATCTTTGTCAGGGTTATAAGCTCGTTGCCAAGATCACTGAGTACTGTCATAGCAAACAGAGTGCTCATAGGACCATGAAATGGTTCTTAGCAGCGTTGAAGTTACTAGATGCATCTGGAATAATGGAAAGACTGATGGATGTTCATACATCAGATATTTGAGGATTTATTATGAGCAAAGACTTGTCTTCATCTAGAGGCAGGAGATTGAGCTTCTTTTCCTGGCAGAAACATGGCCAAGAAAATACTACACGAGTTATTATAGGAGAAACATGTGCTAAGTGTCACAGAGAGCTCAAAAGAGGAGGTGAATAGAAGTTTTCACAAAGGATTTAACATGTAAACTAGATTTTAAAACAGATTAGTGATGTTTAGGCACAAAAAGGGAGGGAAGTACATATTGTGGGCCTGCTGGTCAGAGTTAATAGCTTATTAGGAATGACAGATCAGTGTTTGGGGGCCCTGGGGATATTGGTGTGGCTGGAGTGAGTGTCCTGAGGAATAAGGGCTAAGGATTCAAAGACAAGACTGGGAAGGTGCTGTGAGATGAGATTGGAAAGATCTTATTCTGTGGAAACAAGGAGTCCTTGCAGGCTGATTTGGGGGTTTTTGTTTTTGTTGTTTGTTGTTTAAGAGGTGTAATATACAAAACAAATCTAAATTTTCAAATAATGGAAAATATGAAAAGTAAACATCTCTTTCCTACTTTCCTAAACCTCTATTCTCCCCAAGGGTAACCAGTGTTAATATTTTGTTGTGGGACCTTCCAGAAATGTCGCATGCAAACACAAGCATATTTGTCCTTTTTCTCTTAGGCAAATAAGGTAATACTTTCGGCATAACCTACATCTTGCTTTTTTCACTTAATATGCAATCAGAGGAATGTTTTTAAAAAGTTCATTCTGCTTTCAATGTGGAGTATGGTACGGTAAGCATTTATTCAGCAAATCACATATTGTGGGCCTGCTGTGTGGTAGTCTTTGTTCCAGGCCCTGGGGGAGATCATCGAGGAAGCCATTGCAGTGGCCCAGGTGAGGGTTGACAGAGGCCTGAAAGCCTGCAGGCGTGGATGCAAGAGGAGTATTTGAGACTGATTTCAAGGTTTCTCATTTGAGCATCTGGTAAACTAGAGTAGGGAAAGCAGGTGTGTGTGTGTGTGTGTGTGTGTGTGTGTGAGAGAGAGAGAGAGAGAGAGAGAGAGAGAGAGAGAACATGTTATGGGCCGGGGGTGGCTGTAGTTGTGGAGGGAGTTCAGGTTGGACATAATATTTTTGAAGGATGTCCAAGATACTGAGATGAAGGTTTTTCATAGGCAGGGGAAGGAAAGGTTAGAGCTCAGGAGAGTTAGAAACTAGAAATCTTTTTTTTTATCGTTGTTTTTAAAGCGTGTTTGTAGTAGAGGAAGCCATGAGAATGGATACAGTTGCCCCAAGGAGAAGAAGATTCTAGGGTGAATTGGCAAAGGAGACTGAGGACTGGTCATGGAGGAATGCAGCGGATCAAAAGAATATTACTTGGGAAAAAGCCATCACGTGATGAGAAGTTTACAAAGAAAGATGGGTCAGCACTGCCCCACACTACAGATGGGTCAGGTGAGGGGAGCACAGAAGAGAGCCTATTGGATTTCATGACGAGGAGGTCAAAATAACCTTAGAGCAGTTTCAGAGCTCTGGTGAGATGGAAAGGTTCATTTTGCCAGAGAGAGGGCAGTCAATAGGAAAAGGTGGGCAGTGATAGAAACCGATGAGTGTATTTATAACTTTTTTTTGCGGGCAGTTCTCAATACAAACTTATTTCTCCAGAGGTTTGTTAGCCAAAATGGGATGGCCAACATACAAATAAGCTTTTGAGAAAGCAAAAGAAATGTCATGAATTCGGAGCATGGTAGGTCATGCATCTACTCTTTGCAGCGTCCCTTAGGTCGGTACTGCTAGGTGCCTCTTGATACTAATCCACACAGTTGTAAAGACATGTGTTTTTGGTTTCCTAGGCCATGGCTGGAGAGACCACAAATTAGAGAGGGGTTAGACGTAGGGGTGTGTGTGTGTGTGTGTGTGTGTGTGTGTGTGTGTGTGTGGAATGCAGGGGAAGCCAAGCATGCTGCCAATTGCCAGAAATTACAAGTGGCCTGTCAGTGAGGGAAGAGACCAGAACACACACAGGCACAAGAAATCTTGAGGATTCGCTTAGCCTTGTAGTTTGCTCCCATTTACTGGTAAAGCAAAGTGTCCCCAAGAACTCCACAGACTTGCGTAGTCTCTGATGAGGAGCAGCATCATATAATGGGTATTCGTATCGATAATTGCAGGTCATCAAGAAAAGGTTAAGATTTTCATGAGTCTACTTTGTAGGAAACTAGGAGCATGCAGTCCGCTTTAGAAACTTTTAATAGTGAAGGATTACAATTAGGAAAAAGGAAAGGGTGGTACATGAAATGGAGCAAACACTACAGACCCACTGATTTGGAGCTGCATTTCTGTGCATCGCTGCGGCATGGCGAAGGTTAGGCTGTGATCCAGAGTTCTCTGAGTTTGAGTCCAGGGCATTTTTAAGAATTTTACCAGTGATAATTAATGCTATTTAAAGGACACTATCTTCACATGGTTCCCTCCTAACCTGATCAGCAAAATAAAACAAAAACCTCTGGGTGCTTGCTCATCTGACTTTAATTTGTCCTCCCACCTCCCATCCCCCCTTTTCCTCCCTCTTCCCCTCTCTTCCTCTACCAAAGCTTATTTTATTTTATTTTTTTAAATGTTTAATTTTGAAAGAGAGAGGGAGAGAGAGCACGTGTGCAAGCTCAAATGGGGCAGGGGCAGAGAGAGAGGAGGACAGAGGATCCATCAGTGCAGAGCCCGTTGTGGGGCTTGAACCCACGGACAGTGAGATCATGACCTGAGCCGAAGTCCGATGCCTAACCGACTGAACCACCCAGGCGCCCCAGCAAAGCGTATTTTAAAAACAAGTAAAACACACATTTGACACAAAAGTGAATGAACCTTTGCTCCTTAATGTTTACAGGAGAGGGAAGGGGGTGGTTTTGTTCTCTCTCTGAAATTGGACATAAACAGTGTTTAGATTTTGAGCAGAAGGTCTATAGTTTTTATCAGATGTATGAAGGGGTCTGGAACCTACTTGTGGAATCTAATCCCCTCACTTTATAGGTGGGAAAATGAAGAATTTAAAAGGTGACTCAAGTTCATAGAAGTAGATTGGCAGATCCAGGACTTAGAGCCCAACAGTCCTCTTGGATCTTCTGTGTGAGGGATGGTCCTAGAGTTAGGAGCTCTGTAATTGGAAGAAGTTGAGTTAACTTAGTTTAAGGATCTTACCCTACAGATGAAGAAATTGATGCTTGGGGAGATTGAGTGAATTAGAGGAAGGAACAGAGTACAGAATAGAATGTAGAACTCCTGATTCCATGAATTTTTTTTTTGCTCACTCTAAATAATGCATTTTTATAGTCTCTGCTGCTCTTCAGAAAAAGGTGTTCTGTGGGTTTTGTGTAATATTTTTATTAATTTGAATGTGGTCTGTGGGTACCCTCCTTTCTCTTTTCAAATAAAGTTTGTTTTATAAGAGTAGGGTTTCTGAATCTGGGTTTGGTGTGATTTAGTCCGCTCTGTTCTCTGCTTGCTTTCAGGTGCTTTGCACTCAAGTAACCAGGAGGGAAGATCTGCTCTGTGATACTGGAGATAACACAGCAATGGGTCCACGAAAGAAAAGTGTTAAAACGTGTCTCATGAATAACGAAATCCCTGAGGAAACCATATCTGATGAAACAAAAGATTATATGAATCAACTTTCGCATGAAGTGCTCTGCCATATTTTTAGGTAAGATTTGGTTTGGTTGATCTTTCCCCACGTAGAGTGTACAACAAGTAGGAGCCAATTCTAGAGCTGCACTGTCTGTGTAGTCACAAGCTACATATGGCTTTTAAATTTGAATGAAATCAAGTGAAAAACCCAGTTCCTCAGTTACACTAGCCCTGTGTGTCTCGTGGCTACCGTGTAGGATCCCACAGACAGTAACATACTTCTCTTTTTGCGCTAAGTTCTGTTGGACATCCGTTCCCTCGACTGTTTTAACATTCCGGGCTTCTTGGAATTCTTCCTGACTGATTTGTTGACTTTTGTTATTACAGTACCATGTGTGTACCACATAAGGCAGTGTTTCTGACTTTTTTGACTACAAACCACAGTGAGAAACATTTTCTTCATTATGCACATATATGTAAGTGATTGAAATAAAAGTTTCATGAAATAATAGCCATCGTTACTATATGCAGTGCACACATTTATTGAAGTTGTTTTGTGGCAAAGTTTTTTTCAAAACCTTTTTTTTTCAGTTATATATTTTTTTTCCAGACTGCATTTTAACAACAGTCAAAGAAATGAAAACAAAATCCTGTCATTCCAGTTTCCCCTGCTTGCTTCTCTCAGTCACTGTTCCTTCAGATAAACAACCTTAACACACCTTGTCTCTGGAGTCGGAGACCTGGGTGTGAATCATGGGTCTTCCATTTACTTGCCTTGGACCAGTGATCAATAAAGATGTTACTATAAGGATCCAATGAGCTGATGCTTTTTAGGGCACTCAACACACTGCATAGCCTAAATGCTTGGTGAGCATTAGTGGTTATGATTGTGGTCTGCCTTTTTTCATATTGCCACAGGGTCTTCATAATTACCATTTTAGTCATTGACTGTGACATGATTTACTTCTTCCTTGTAGTCCGGCATCTGGATTGTTTCCAGTTTTTTTCTTAAACAATTGCAGTGGAATTTTCCAAGCATTTGGATTTTCCATCATTTTATTTACCTTCAGGAGATTTCCATACATGAAGTTCTTAGAAATGGTTTGAATTTTGAAGAATTACCGAATATTTGCAGATTAAGAAGTTTTAAAATCGTGATAGCAGAGCTACTTTAGGGAACCACATGGGCACCTTATTTTTCTTTTCTAACATGAATTTGTGTTAGTCTTTACCTTCCACAGATTGTTGTTATGTGACACTGTAGTTTTGTCAGTTCACTTCTGTCTGGGAATAGGAAACCCAAAATAAGAGAATTTTTATAACAAAACAAAAGGATGCTGAAGTTCATTTGGCAGGAAATCATCTGAAGATTTTTCAGAAAAGGAGTCTAACCCTACCAAATGTTCATATATATTCTAAAATATACAATAATTTAAGATTTGGTAATGGAGAAATAAAACAGACAGTTGGGTAAAACAGTTTCCATTTGTAGGCTCCATATATAGATTCAAATATACGTTGGGGTCTAGTTTATGATAAACTCGGTATTCACCTCACCGAAGAAGAGCTGAGTAGATTTCTCAGTGGTGATGTCATAACCCAAAAACCATTTGGAGAAAGTAATGAGAGTATGTTCTTATCTCCCTTTTCTGACAAATTCTAAACCCGTCAGTGAATTAAATAGTAACGTTGTTAAAGTCCTAGAAGAAAGCATAGGTAAAATTGTTTCTAGGGATCTGTGTTAGATATTTGTTGAATAATGGCAGGACATATAAAAGAACTGGACCATATTTTAAGTTGAGAATGAATGAGATAACATTTTGCAATTTAAAAAGAATATTCGAATGGAAGGGATGGAATCATGTCACATCTTTTCTAATACATTTTTTTTTCTGAGGGTAAATATGATGTAAGGTAATCTTCATGTAATTACTGATCTATTTGTATTTAAAAGGAGTTTAATATTTACTTAGACATACACTTTGGGTAAAAGTCAGTGATTTGAGGTAGAAATTCTTTAGTGTATAACTTGATTCAGAAAACAAATTCAGTATTTTTCATTGTTTATAAAATGTGGAGTCATAGAATTTCTGAAATTATCCTATTTATATCTGAGTTTTGGAGACTAAGTTAGCTGTAATGCTGTGTGTGTGTGTGTGTGTGTGTGTGTGTGTGTGTTTGTGTGTAAAATAAGATTTGATCTTACTCTCTTTAAGTAATTTAAAAGGGGAGCATGAGGGTCTAGAGGTGGGAAAAAAAATGGAGCAGAGAAATACTCAGCAGGCACACTTAGACTTTTCTTTTAGAATTAGCTTAATTTGTAGGAATTAGAGTCAAACCCAACTGTGTCGACATCCCTGCTCTTCCTTCCTCTTTCCTAGCTGTTGACTTTTTACAGATTAACTTTTTTGAGCTGATTCCCCCACTTGTAAAATAACATTTGCTGTATCAGTGAGAGTTCTAGCAGGAAACAAGGTACATACACTCCACTGGAATTTGAAGCTCATTTAATGAAGGGACTATTTAGAGAGGTTCAGATGGGGTTAAGGGAGCCAATAAGGGGTGCTGAAGAGTTCCACTGGGGCACTAGTGATAGCAGAAAGCCTTTGCCAATGGTGTGCTTTGGCCAAAATCAACTGCTAGCCAGCATGGTGGGAACACAGCCTAGCAGTGAAAGAAAGAAAAAGGGTTGGGGGAGGGCAAACACTACTTTGTAAAGTTGTGAAACAGTGACTACTATACAGTGTCTCTGACATAATGTGAGCTCAATAAAGGGTAGTTTTTACCTTTTTTAAAATTTTAAATAATTTTTATTTATTGATTTGGAGAGAGAAGTCGGGAAGGGGCAGAGAGGGAGAATCCCAAGCAGGCTCTGCTTGGGGCTCCATCCCATGAATCCTGAGATCATGATCTGAGCCAAAACCAAGAGTTGGATCCTAAGCTGACTGAGCCACCCAGGGGCCCCATTTTTACCTTTTTTTTTTTAAGTTTATTTATTTTAAGTTATTTTATTTTTTTTAAGTTATTTTATTTATTTTTTTTAAGTTTATCTATTTTAGAGAGAGAGCGAGAGCAAGCAGGGTAGGGGCAGAGAGAGAGAATCCTAAGCGGGCTCCCCACTGCCAGCATGGAGTCCAATGTGAGGCTCAAACCCAGAAAACATGAGACCATGACCTAGGCTAAAATCAAGAATTGGACACTTAACCAACTGAGCCAACAGGCGCCACTTTACTTTAAAAACAAATTGATTTAGGGGTGCATGGAGAGGTGTTCAGGAAGAGAGAGATGAAATTTTCTGATCTTTCAAAGTACATATTGCTATTACTGGAAACAGCAAAAGTAAAGGTTAGTTGAAAAGTTTCAGGAAGGAAGAGATAAGGGGAGTGTAAGAGGAAATTGTAGTTGAGGTAAGGTGTTCTCATTTAATGCTTATGCAATACTTATATCAGAGTGATCTAAAAGGTAAAAAGATCTAGGAAAAAATTGTGTACTCTAAACTTAGAATACCTACTGTTGATGGAGAAAATAGTAGAGTTTCTGGGTGGTGTTGAGGGAGCATAGAGAAATTTTTTTTCGTCACTACAAGAAATGGATTCTGTCCTAAACATAAATTGGCCATGTTCAGGTGTTAGTTCTCTCTCTTCTTTTTCATGTTCCCTTATCGTGAGGCCTGGGAATGCACTGCGATCTTTTTTCTTACCTTTTTTATTTCCTTGAGATTTTCTTTGTAAAAACCTAAAAGGAGAAAGGCAAGTTTTAGCCAACACCCTCTGGAGGGATCTTAATACTTTATTTGGATGCTTGAGTATTTGTGGACTCATCTGTTTTTAGTGAAAACCTTTATGTGCATGTTAATCTTAAAACCCTGTGAATATTCCTAAGGTCTTATTTGAGGGGTAGGAAAATGGAAGAAGGAAAAAAAAGTAACCTCTTGGTGAGAGGAGGTACTTATCCACTTGATAAATATGAGTTTCTTTCTCTCACAAAGGTACCTCCCTCTGCAGGATATCATGTGTATGGAATGTCTTTCCAGGAAGCTAAAAGAAGCAGTGACCCTGTATCTGAGAGTGGTGAGGGTTGTGGATCTCTGTGCAGGGCGGTGGTGGGAATACATGCCAAGTGGTAAGTGGATTTAGCCTGTAAGGTACCTTGGAGCCCTCCTAGAAACTAAAATATTCCTATCATACATCACGTGTCTTAAGATAGGCAATCTAAGTCACCTTGTAGGTGGGGAGGCTAGAATCTTATCTAAATTACTTAGGTTGGTTTGGGTTGATAAAATGTGTTTTGTCTGAGGCTTTATGGTTTTATTTCCTTAAGGAGCTGTTTTAGCCTGTTCCACAAGTATATGATTATGGAACACTTATTGAGCCTTTAATTCAATATATGTCTGTTATATTAGACAAACTGTCCTTTGTTCTACGATGCAGGTTTTCATAGTTCTCCCGTACCCGTAAATGGCATCCTCTGGTTAAACAAACATTAATCAATTTTTGTGAAGTTGCTCTAGCAGGCCACAGAAATGTGCACTTCTGGAGCTTCATTTCTTTAGCCCTTGAGACTATGCTAAGGTCTTTGAGATTCTCAAATAAGGCATTGGCCTTAAAGGTGAAGAATTCAGAGTTAGTGGCCTGACCACACAAACAGACCTCAGGTAAAGAGACCAGACAAAGAAGTTGATGACTTCAGTTAAGCAGAGCATACCTGAAAGGGAAGAATTAAAATGAAGGGCCAATCAAGTCTTCTTTTTTTAACACCAATCCATTCGTGCCTTTTAGTTACTGCTATGTAGCAATTTTATATGTCTTGTTGAACCAGATTCTGATATTTTGAAGATGTGATGGAAGGGAGAGGTGTGGGGAAGCCTTGACAGAAGTGAGGTAGAACAGGATAGATTATCTCTGCAGTATTGGAATATTATGCAGTTTGGGGGGGCTATATCCTTTCAAATGGGTCATCAGTCAACTGGTAACTCTTATCATTTGGCCAGAGTTAGTTATCAGTATATGCCTTTTCGTGAGGAACACTGCAAAGACCCCACACTAGAACTTAGCTTGGTGGGAAGCAAACCACAGTTGTTCTCAAATACTTCAAAGGAATCATTCTCAGGGAAAAGAGCTCATTGTTTTCCAGAGAATGATCATTTATAGCAGGAAAGAAAAAAATGAGGGCAGTGTGAAAATGACTGTCATTCCTTATATTAGATTTGCTTTAACAGGGGTCAGGCCAGCAGGATTTTGGCGTTGGGATTAATGTACTATATCAAGAGGCAGGATAGCAGAGCTCCCATGTGATGCAGTCTTAGCATTAACATCTCTGCCCCTTGTCCTATTAGAAGAGAATCTTTGCTGACTTCTTTCAGACTGTGATAAATACCTGTGAGCCCAAAGCCTTCCATATCTGCAATGACTGTAAAAGAGGATTGAAACAGACAGTCTCTAGCCTAGAATAAGATCTCCTTAACCTTGCTTACTAATGCCACCCTGGCATCAGTTTAAACCTGGAGTTTAAGCCCTAATTTTCTATATAATAGTGATAACCACAGTTTACGTATGCGAGTTCTTTGGATTGTCACACTATCTCTGTAAAGGTGGAACTTTACCCATTTTTTGATGAGAGGCAATGTGTAGTGTATGACAGAAAAGGTTGGGCATTGGCAGTGGTCACACCTGGTTTGGAATTCTGGCTCTTCCCACATGGTAGCTTTTAAATTCTTTCAAGTTCATTTTTTACATTTGTAAGTGGGGCAGTTACCTTTTTTGTGGGGTTGTGAGAGTAGCTGAGAAAGTGTAGACCGGTTAACACAGTGACTGGTTCAGTTAGTGAAGGTTGCTGCAAAGGAGCTCTTATAATCAGGCCAAGGAATCCTTGAGGTCTCTTCTTAACTCTTCAGTTTTGTGATTCTAAAGTTAACACAGTCATCTGGACCAGCCCTGTGCAAAGCACTTTGTGATTTGGGGCTTCATTTACATTCTTGAGAATTAATAATTTTGGCTGTCATTAGTGAGCAGACAGTTGACTTTCTGACAGTCTCCATTATAGACAGAACACTCCAGATAATGAAGTATCAACTGTCTTCTGAAACTCAACTCTCTACTTACCTACCAAAACCCCTGCAGTGGAAGTAACCTGCCCCAGTGTTCCCATCTGGTGGATGGAACACATTGCCTCCCAAATAAATAGCTTTCTGTGGGCTCAGCATCCATTGGGTTTGGTTCACTTACATACTCTTAGCTAACTTGCATCTGTCTTTTTCAGAAGAACGAACTCTCTAAAATGTCCAGGGAGTGATAGTTAAACACAGGATAAAGTAGTTATTAGGAAACGGATGGACCAAGAGAACCTGGTTTGTTGGGATTTACATTAGAACTGGGAGCTTCCTCACATCTTACTCATTTTTTAGTTGTGTGTTCTGCAGAGCCCTAGGGGTTCTCTGGACCAGAGAGCACCTTTGGGGGAGGAGGAGGGTGGTGCTGATCAGGTAGGTGGTCCTTCCTCAGCCACCAGTCCAATAATAGGTGCAAGTTATCCAGGTTAAAAGTGTGTTGTTCATAGTCGAAAATTTCTGTGCCTTAAAAGCAGCATTGTCAAGGCAGTGATAAAAAGCCTCAGCTCTGTAAGATATTAACTCAGGGTACGTGGGGTTTCAGACACATTTCCTCTGTTGCTTAAGGAATATGTTTTCTGTTTAACCATTTGTTCAGCCATAGTGTCAGTCTTATGGAATTTTTAAAATGACACCTTTTGTTAACTTTTGATAAAAATTAGAAGTGACTAGTAAATGCTCATGAACAGAAAGGTGAACTTGCCTCTAAATACTTCTGAATTTCTCAGGCTTCACAGATTCCAGTTTTCTCACCCTGTTGAAGAAGATGCCAGACGTCGAACAGCTATATGGCCTTCACCCTAGATACCTTGAGAGGCGAAGGGTTCGGGGGCATGAGGCTTTTAGCATTCCAGGAGTTCTGGAAGCTTTGCAGGCATGCCCAAACTTAGTGGTGAGTGTACCTGGTGACATCAACTGATTGATGAAATAATAAATCAGAGAATGAAAGAACATGTTCCCTCACATGCAGATTTCATCCAGAACAAAATTTGAAGTCCCATTGCATACTTAGCATCTTATGATACAGAAATAGAAGCTTTTGATGCTAAATTAATAGCCTTTCTTATGCTTGCTTGGCATTATTTTCTAGGGTGTGGAAACTTCTCATTTGGAATTGGTAGAATCTATATGGACCTATATGCCGCATGTTCATATTTTGGGGAAATTTCGTAATCGTAATGGAGCGTTTCCAATTCCTCCTGAAAATAAACTGAAAATTCCCATAGGAGCCAAAATTCAAACTTTACATCTAGTTGGTGAGTACATGTCTCTTGGGTCACCTGTGACTCCTTGAAATGTCCGATAATTGAATATTCACTGAAAGAGAATAATGAGAATTTTAGAAATGGCTCTGTTGATTGATGATGACAAGAGAAGTGCTTGTATACAGATTTAGATTTCCCATCAAAGAGCCCTAGGTCGGGCTGGGGAGTGATAGGAATCCTGCCTCACAACCAGTCTTTCCCCTTTTTGAAGACAAATTGAGCAGTTTTAAAAGTTAGTAGGTTTTATTTTTTTGTTTTGTTTTATTCAGTGAGCCAGAATCCTGCCCTTGTTCTCTGCCCTTTTGGTCCTAGTTCAACCCTTCAGAGGAGAGTTCTCCAATACAGCTTCCTGTGATGATGGAAATGTCTTATGTTTGTACTATCCCGTATGGTACCCACTGTGGCTAGTGAAACAGAGAAATGGAATTTTTATCTTATGTTCATTTATCAAATAGCCACATGCAGCTATTGGCTGCTTTTTTATACAGCTCAGCTCTAGAATGTTGTGGAATAAAAAACCCAAATAGCTCTTAGTTTACTTGTATCTTCTCCAAGCAGAAAATTCTCCTATGTTCAACCCAGAGCAAATGGAAAATTCTGCCACTTCTCTTTTTCCCTGAGAAATGGGAAATAGAATGCTCTTTTTCCAGAGGCACCTTATTTGCAGTGATTTAAGGGAAGATATTTTCCCAAATTTGTTACCTTTGGCTTACATTATTGAAAGGATTTTGGGAGGACTCCCATTATCTTAGTTGGACTTCTAATATTTATTATTAAATAATTTTTAAAAAATACACCTATTGAGAATCTGCTCTGCTCTAAGCATTATTCTGAGTATTGGTCATGGCCTTAACTAGAAATATCTGAAACTGGGTGAGGTGGTGCAAGGAGTGAAGCAGAGATGGTAAGAAGTAGGTCTTTTTTTTTTTAACGTTTATTTTTGAGAGAGAGAGACAGAGTGCAAACGGGAGAGGGACAGAGAGAGAGGGAGACACAGAATCTGAAGCAGACTCCAGGCTCTGAGCTGTCAGTACGGAGCCCAATGTGGGGCTCGAACCCACGAACCATGAGATAATGACCTGAGCCGAATTCAGATGCTTAACTGACTGAGCCACCCAGGCACCCCACCCCCTCGCTTTTTAAAAACTTTTATTTTTTAACAGAAGTAGGTCTTAAATAGGACTTATGTGCACAATTACGGCATAAGAGGAATGCTCTCTAGAAGCCTTTTATTTACAAGATCAAGGAATGCTTCTAATTAGGCACTTGCATATCTAGTTTGGGATTGGGTTTTTAGATACAGGGATTCTGTAATAGCTACACTTTATTACAGAAGCTCTGTAGCATGAGAAACTTTTTA
The DNA here is from genome assembly GCA_028646485.1 of Cryptoprocta ferox. Classification (NCBI taxonomy): domain Eukaryota; kingdom Metazoa; phylum Chordata; class Mammalia; order Carnivora; family Eupleridae; genus Cryptoprocta; species Cryptoprocta ferox. The sequence goes on along the minus strand of CM053572.1, from coordinate 105,753,437 downwards.
TATCTTTGTTTTCCACGATTCCTGTCGTTGATTGCAGACAGAAGTAGTTGGCAAATTTTGTTGAAATGCATTAATTCATTTGATTTATTTAGCAGTTTAACACTGTGACGGTGACACAGATGTGTGTAGTATATTAATGCACCTGCAGGGTGGACCGGTAACTGCCCTTTGTTTATAGAATGGATTGGAGGCAAAATGTGGATTGGGCACAGGATATCGCTGTGTTGTCTGAATCTGTCTCACCCTTGCTACTTTGAGATTCCTAATTAGAATTGCCACCATCATGGTAGATGCTACCTTTGTGAATTCTGCATCTTGAGTCTCAGTCTGTGCTTCATTTCCTCTGCCTTTCTTTGGTCTCATCCCCTGTTTTACTTCCCGTCTGCTGCCATACAGTGTGTATGGGTAGTTCCAGCCTAAAAGTAACTACGTTTTGGGGAGGGCCAGGTAAAGGAGTGATCCTTATAGTAGGAGCATCCTGCAGAATTTAGCCTTCGCAGAACCAACCATTCAGGTACTCTTGATTCTGCCTTCTCTAGCAGGGCTTCTGCCAATGTGAGTTTAAAGCCGTATTAAACTGGTTTTGCCAGCTACTGCTTGTTAAATGCCATCACACTGTGTCTTTGGATTTCTCTCAAAGACTTGTGTCACTTCCTTAGCTTTTCATTGAGCCTGCAGGGATTAACCTTGGGCAGGTTCCTGGATCCACTTCCTTCCATTTAGAACTTACAAGTTACCTGTCTTTCTCCTTTCATGTGTCTCGACTTTTCCTTCCACTTTACCTCCCCTTTCTTTCAGACAGGGTCCTCCACGGGGATGATTCCTAGTGTTAAGCCACTTACGGATCAGAAGGATAAAATACCTTTATGAGTTTGAAATATTAAAGCAAATAGTGATGGGTTTCTCACTTTCTCAGAGTCATACTCACTTGATTCTGCCACATATTTACGAGTCCTTAAGGTTCATTCATTTGTAGAAACAACTAATGTCTGTCTCTGGATATCGTCCAGAAACCACAATATTTGAGGCCGGCTAGCCTGCCTGTGTCCTGAGAAATTCAGTTTTCTCACTGGTGGGACGGTGGGCATTGGCAGTCAAAGAATACTTTTGTGTATTCCTTCCACATAATTTTTTTTTCAGTAACTTAGTTGCATTTTACATCTCCTAGGTGTATGAATCCCAGAAGAGTTGTAGATTTACGAGAAAGATTCATGTGTATAAAATGTGGAAATGCTTGTAAAATCTCATCTTCCCATATGCCTTTTCTAAAGAAATAACAAAGTAGAGTGTTTATGGTTTGCTTAAATTGTTCTTTACAAGCCTGTTTTAAATAAGCCAAACTTGATAGACTTTACTTAGGTAGTTTGTTTTGTTAAAAATAACCATGAAGGATAAATTGTCAACTTGAAAAGGAAACTCTTTCACTTTTACACAGACAGAATAGAGTTTTTTAGTGATTTATTTTCTTTTTTTGTATATGTTTTTAGGGGTGAATGTTCCTGAAATTCCTTGTATCCCGATGCTAAGGCACCTTTATATGAAGTGGGTAAGACTCACCAAACCACAGCCGTTCAAAGACTTTCTTTGCATCAGTTTACGAACTTTCGTCATGAGGAACTGCGCAGGTAACGGTACATGGCTGTGGCGGAATTGATTATGCGTACGCTCTTCTAGAAATATTCTAGAGTAAACTCCATAGCTACGTTTGTAAATGGAATTATATTATGCTGTTACTGTTTATGTTTTGTAATTTATTCACCTTGGGAAAATAAATGTACTTTTTGTTTTAAAGTCAATAGGCATGTGATTTGTGTTTTACCCTGGGGGGGGGGGAAGGCATTCCAGTGTCTTTACATATTTTTTATAGGCTCTTTTTACTTTCTATAGGATTGTTTTAGTAGATCTCTGCTTTCTTAGTCCCTTGTCTCCTAACTATCCCGCATGTAAATAGTGGTGTGACTTAATCTCCTGTAAAGCAAAAAGCACGCTTTTCTTTCTGTTCAGAAACCTTCAGTGTCTCTTTTGCCCTAGATTAGCAAGTGGGAACAATTTGCTTTAAAGTTCTAACCAGGGCCCCTCTTGATATCTTCATTTTTGACTCTTTTTACAAGACGTACCTTCTTTTATTTTCAGGCCTGCCTGTTCACTGTCCCCTATGCAACCATACCAGCCTTCACCTCAGTGTCTTTCTTTACGCTGTGTTATTTTTTCCTTGTCCTGAAGTATACACTTCCTTCCTCCTGCATACGTCCTTCAAGCTCTGCCCTTTCCCATATACCTGCCTTTTCTTCTTATTTAGTCTTATAATTAGTCATGTTCGTTTTATCTCCATGTCATTTGCAAGCTCTTTGATAGATAGGACTATATCTTGGGATCTTCCATAACGTCTAACACAATACTGGGTCACCTAGAGAGATATTTATGATCCAACTATTTACTTGAGTGAAGGATCACATTTTCAACTTGGCTTTCTCCCCTTAGTTATTTTGAGTTCAAAACTAATGAGACTTCAGGGGATTTACAAAAAACACTGTCTCTCCAGTGTTACTGAAAAATCCTTATGCTGAATAAATACATGGTTAACAGGCTAATATGTACTTTCATTTTTAATAAGTATAAATTACAGAGAGTCAACTACTTGGCTGTCAGTTTCACACTGAATTCATGAGTTAATTCAGCAGCTGGTTTGAAAATTTATTTTTAAGGCAATTTACATCATTCCATTGAAGTTTTTTTTCCCCCCAGGACCCACAAACTCCTTGAAGTATGTCCCCTTAGTAACAGGCTTAGCCTCTGCCCGGAACTTGGAACATTTGGAAATGGTTCGAGTTCCTTTCCTTGGAGGTCTTATCCAGCACGTAGTTGAAGACAGTTGGAGATCAGGTATTCATTTTACTTTAGTTACTGAATACTTTTTAAATCCATTTAAAAAATTATTATGCTTTTATAGCTTCTCTTGTGAGTCATTTTAAAAGATAATGCTTGTTAGTAATTGCCCTTTCTGTCCGCTGTGTGATGGAGAATCAGTAACCGTGAGCATGGGTCAGCAGTCATTTTTTTTTATGCAGTGTTCAACCTTCTCAGAATAAACAGTCCAGTGGTAAGACATCTTTTCTGGCTTATTAATACTTATTAGTTAATCATACATCTGTTGTATTTGGAATGTTTCTGAGAGATATTTACAGGGATTTCTAGTGTCCAATGGTGATAAGAGATGTTTTCTGACTTGGATACCTTAGGTCTACAAAAGGAGTCAGGCATAGTAATGATAGTGTCTGACATTTGTCTATTACTTGGTGGTATATAAAATGCTTTCATTCATGTTGGGGCTCCTGGGTGTTCAGTCATTTGGGCATCCGACTCTTGATTTCAGCTCAGGTCCTGATCTCCTGGTTTGTGGGATTGAGCCTCATGTTGGGCTATGTACTGGCAGTGCAAAGCCTGCTTGGGATCCTCGGTCTCCCTCTCTCTGTCCCTCCCTCCCTCTTTCTCTAAAATAAATAAACTTTAAAAAAATAAATAAAAGGCTTTCATGTTTATCTCTTGGATATTAGATCCATCCATCAGATGATGGCTTTTAAAAGAAAAATATATTTTACTCTCTAGGTCCCTTAATGATATTTGAAATAATGATATGTGACAAAATGTGCTCTATATTAAAAATCTTGTTGCAACAAAAATAGCAAGAAATTTAGCTAGTTAGGTAATTAATAGTTGAGAACTAAAAATCTAACTTTGTATATTCAAAATACAAATGGAAAATTATTAAGTACCATTGGTAACAAATTGACATTCTTGATACTGTTAAAATATGAGTAAGCACTACATTTTTAGGCACTTTGTCAGTCGAGTCTAGCAGAAGTACACTTCATTACATTGTGTGAAGGGGATGGAGCAGGCTCCCTCAAGATCAACAGCATTATTTTTACTGCAGGACTGTTACTGTAGCTAACAGGAAAAAGTCTGAGAAGGGGTAAGAGGACCACAGTGAAACCATTTATTAGAAGACCTGGAGGGAGATGCCAAAAGCTGAGAGTTTGTGTAAATGTCCTGAAAGAGAAACAGACTTTTCTCTGCTAATAAGCGTTTAAGAATGATTCTACCTTATATTTTACTTAAGGATTCAGCATACCTGACACAAAAGTTAATTCTAGATGAATTCTAGATCTAAATGTGAGAAAAAAAAGTTTCTAAAAGAAAATGTTGGGGAATGTCTTTTTGTCCTTGGGTAGACCAAGATCTATTATTAAACAGGATACCTAAAAGCACTTACCATGAAGAAAAAATTGATAAACTATACTATATTAACATTAAGATTTTCTCATTCATCAAAAGGCATGATTAAGAGAGTGTGAAGCCAGGCTGAGTGGGAAAATCTATTGGCAGTACAGATCCCAGATAAAGGACTTGTATGTAGAATATATGAAGTTCTCTTAAAATTAATGAGAAAAAGGCAGACAACCCAAAAGGAAAAACGGGGGTACAACTTGAATAGAAAAACTTCACAAAAGGGGATAACCAAATGGGCAATAAACATGAAAAAATAACAAATGTCATTAATCATGAGTGAAATGCAAAAAATAAAACCACCGTGTGATACGCAAGCACTGAAATGACTGTGCCTAGGCATGACTGGTATGAAACAGACAGTAGTGTTCCATTCGCTGCTGGTGAACATAAACTGTTATAATCACTTGAAATATTGTTTCATAATACCTATTAAAGTTGACTATATGGATATCAATAGTCACGTTCCTGGTGTCAAATCCAACAGAAATGCATTCATAGGTTCATCAGGAGACCGGCCCAAAATTGTTCACGGTAGCGCAGTTCATAAATAGCCTCCAAATGGGAACAACCCAGGTGCCTATCAGCAACAGCATGAATGATTAAAATGTGACATCTTCATGCAAGAATAAACTACAGCTGTATCCAACACTCTGGATGACTCTCATATACAAAATGTTTAGTAAAAGAAACTAGATACAAAAATACATACTGTATGACTTTAATTCATAAGAGTTTAAAGTGAATCTTGAGAAAATTCATTGAACTGTAACATTAAGAATTTGTGTGCTTTTTTTCTTTTGTTTTATATTTACAAATTTCAAAAACATGGGGAAAAAACCCAGTTGACGTTAAGGAAGGGCCGGTCTTACTCCATGTGATATATTGGAGGTTCAAACCTTGGCTAGAAAATGTCAGGATCCCTTCTTCAACAGTTTCCTTATGAGCTTCTAGTTTTCTGAAAATCCTTTCTTAAAAGTCTCAATAATTTGGAGTAACTTTTTGATGCTATTAGATTGTCTTTTCAGACAGTATCTATCCATTTTCATCTCTTTCTAGGAAATGACTAGTAGTCATAATTCATATTGAGTTATTAATTTGAATAGAAAAACAAGCATAGATTTACTTTTAACCAAATATTTATCATCTAAAGTGTGTATAAATACTTTACTAAAAGTGCTGTGGTCAAACAAAATACTTACTGTTTGTGTTCCTTTTCTCTCTTAACTAGGTGGTTTTAGAAATTTGCACACTATTGTTTTGGGGGCTTGCAAAAATGCTCTTGAAGTAGATCTTGGTTACCTCATCATCACTGCTGCTCGTAGGTATGTTTCCTCTTCACATTGCCTTTTGTATTAGAATTCTGTTTTTTCCTGTCTTCCAAAACTTGGGGGAATGTGTATGAAGCTTGATTGGGCCTTGTCCAGATTTAAAATACAAAGGGGCTGTTTACATAGCATCAGGGTGTCACTTAGTGGTAGTCTTCTTTTCTAACTGATGACCAGGCGAGCTGCACTCCAGATCCAGCAAGCTCTGAAGGGGTGTGGTCTCATCTGAGAACAGCAACCAACATTCTTGAAGTGCCTGAGAGTCAGACAGAAGTCCGCATTGGTGCAGTGGCTTCTGCAGCTCTCCTGGGAACGGTTGTATTTCAACCTATATGATTTTGGAATTATTTCAGTTATTTGGTGACAGTATTTGCTCTTCAGAAATCAGAATTTTAAGTCAGCTTTTTAAGAGTCCTGAACTTGTGACACCTTTATATTTTTAACATACCTGTGCATGAGTTTATGTCACATTTAACTGTTTCCTACAGATCAAAAGTCTACCTCTCCTTTTATATTTTATTTAAATTGAGGTAACCATTTTTTAGAATTTATTCAAAACAAGAACTCTTGCTCTCTATCAATAAGATATGAAGAATATAAATAAAATGGCTTCTGAGTTTAAGTAAGTAGGTTTTGTTACCCAGTATAGAACTATAATTGTTAAAATGGTACTTTTAACAGCTAGCATCAAAAAGATGTTAAAGAAATAACACCAGATGCAGATTCTGACTGTGACTTAATCAGGGTAAAGAAAGCACCTTGAGGGGCGCCTGGGTGGCTCAGTCAGTTAATCGTCTGACTTCAGCTCAGGTCATGATCTCACAGTTCATGGGTTCGAGCCCCACATTGGGTTCTGTGCTGACTGCTCAGAGCGTGGAGCCTGCTTCAGGTTCTGTCTGTCTGTCTGTCTGTCTCTCTCTCTCTCTCCCTCTCCCCGCCCCTCCCCCACTGGTGTGCACACGCACGCTCTCAAAAATAAACATTAAAAAAATTTTTTTAAGAAAATAAAGCACCTTAAGAAATCATAAGATGCTTACTGTATAATTTATTGTTAATTAATGTAACTTCAGTGTACCACCTAAGATTTGCCCACACTTTGCAAAATGCTTCTCAGGGTGCCTGGGTGGCTCAGTCGGTTAAGCATCCAACTCTTGATTTTGGCTCAGGTCATGATCTCGTGGTTCATGAGATCAAGCCCCGCATCAGGCTCCACACTGACAGTGCAGAGCCTGCTTGCATTTCTCTTTTTCTGTCTTTCTCTCCCTCCCTCCCTCTCCCTCTCCTTCTCTTTCTCTCTTAAAATAAATTTAAAAAACTTAAGAAAAAATAAAACATCTCTAATGTTTTTTAGTAGAGGAGGGGGAAGTTGTTTGCGTTTGACACTTCAGTAAGGTGAACTTCTTTCAGAGACTTATGTTTGGAAGAACCTTTGATTCTGATGGTTTTTGTTTTACTCTGATATTTCTCTCTCTGTTTACAGGTTACATGAAGTTCGGATCCAGCCTTCCCTCACCAAAGATGGCGTCTTTTCTGCCCTAAAGATGGCAGAGTTGGAGTTCCCTCAGTTTGAAACACTTCATCTGGGATATGTAGATGAGTTTTTGCTGCAGAGTAAGACTTTAATCAACCGTTTTATTCTCTAGAATTGGCTGTAGAGAACTTACTTGACAAACTGAAACCTGAATTGAGATGTGCCGTATTTTCTTGAATATTAGACAGCTTAAAATCTTAGGTGCTCTCTCATCTTGAAAAAGAAACTTTTAATTTAAACTTGAAGTGTCAGTGATTTTTTTTCCCATATTACTTCTGATTTAGCATATTATGGAAAGTATATGATGAACAGTATACCAAAAAAAAAAAAAAAAAACCTCCTTACCTACATTTGATATTATCTCCATTTTACTGCCCAAGTTTCTTTCCCATTCTGCTTCATTTTTTTCACAGAATGTCATCCTTGGTTCCATTTGTTGAATTTGATCTGCCACACTTCTTGAAGCTTTTGATGGTCCTCTCAGATGAGGTCCCATTCCCTGTCCATGCTCTTCATTTCCATAATAAGCCCGCTGGGGGTTCTGGATTTCCCAGATAGTGTGAGCACGTAATGGTCAGTATTCATTTGATGATGATTGCTGTTGGAAGGCTTGTTCACAGCATTTTCTGGAATGTATTTACAACTGGGAACTCATTCTTTTGGGTTTGAATGCATGTCAATTCATTATTCAAGCTTTTTTCCCATGTGACATTAATCAGACATGCAAGAGCATTTCTACCACCAGCATGTTTTGATTTTTGCAAGAATTAGTTTCTTCCCCGTGTAATTTATAACAAGTCCTTTTTATACTCACTGTCATACTAGATGGCATTTTTTTCATAGGCTCTAATTTGCATTGTAGAAGAACATAAGTAGGCTCCGTTCCTGTAGTCAGGACGGTCTAGGTCAAACAACATGACTGTTGTCCTTTTTCGTTTTTAACAGATGTCAGTAGTGTTTTATTTACTTTTTCGTTGTGGCGGTGCTCGTTATTGCATATGGAGGATTGAGAAAGCAAATCCCTATCTTCTTGCCAATTTAACACGGCAATCCTTTTCAATGTATTTAACTTTGAAAAAGATCGGCTTTTCACCAACACAGCTTTAAAATGCTAAACTAGTGTGGTCATTTCATATAAAATGAATCTGTTTGATCTTAAACTTTTCCACATTTGAATGAAGTTGGTTCCATTCTGTGTGTTGTTTCTACAATATCTTATGTGTGACCCAACAAAATTTTTAGCTTGGTAATTGGTGTTCTTTCTAGAATTTTATTTATTCCTCTTCTCTGAAGCTCAAAACTTGACAGATTTTCTATCTTCAAGATGGCCACGTTTAGGTCCACTGAAACATAGTCTTTTAAGAGTTGTCTTTAGTTATTTTTTTTAATTTATTTATTTTGAGAGAAAGGGAGCAAGCAGGGGAGGGGCAGAGGGAGAGGGAGAGGGAGAGAATCCCAAGCGACTCCATGCTGTCAGCGCAGAGCCTGATGTGGGACTTGAACTCACAAACGGTGAGAGTTTAACCAACTGAGCCACCCAGGTGCCCCCCCCCCAAGAGCTGTCTTTATAACCAGCTATCTTTTCCCTTAACACACATTGAATAGAAAAACACTTTACCTTTTGACTACTATTATGCTTTGCAGCGTAACTTGTTTCATAGTCCCTTTTATAGAAGTCTCATCTTGACCTTTTCTTGCACTTCGTATCTTCATATTTGCTGCAGTTCACCCATTTCTCCATATACCTACTTGCCTCCATTCATGCAGAGACAGCCTAGGATTCTCTGTCTCACAGTGGTGCCAGGTGCCTCTGACAGACTGTCTAGGGAGGAATGAGGGGGTCACTGCTCGTACTTCATGACTTGATCTCCCTCTTCCCAGTGATTTAGATTTTGAAGCATCTCTCCAGAAGGTGGGGGTGGCATCACCTCTAGTAAAACTTGTATCATTGTTTTGTTGCAAAGACTTGGCAAATTATGAATAGAAACAGCATCTTTGTGTCCCATACGTTTATGGTAAAAATGACAGTGCCAGGTTGGGGAAATGGATGTGCTGGAAAGCAGATGCTGTGTGTTAAGAATATAAGAAAAGTCACCCAAAGATGAATACTTAGGAGTTTTTGGTTTACATAGATTTATGCTATCAGAGTTTTATTTGAAGGTGATAGGGATGTAAAACTCATTAAAAACCAGAGCAGTATAGAGTAGAGTAGTCTTCGGTGCTGGGGCTTTGGAGAGAGGGGGAGAGATGGAATTGAGACCTGCCTCTTCCAACTGATGGGACCTTGGGCAGGTTACTTCTTAAGTCCATGTTTTCCCATTTGTTCAGTGGAGATCAGACCACTTGCCACTTTTTCCTTGGATGGTTTGGAGGAGTCAGTAATGAAACCAGTTTGAGCGTTACAATCTCTGACACTTAGAAAGCATTTAGTGAATGGTAGCTTTTACTTCTGGCTGACCTGTGGGCTAAAGGAAAAGGAACCAAAAATGAGTTCTAGGTGATGTTATCAGCATTCTTGAGGGAGTGTGATAATCAGGAGACCCTAGGAGCAAGAAGAAGGTGGTGGCCTCAAAGGAGTGAATGTTAGATGGATTTATCATGTTGGGTTGCAGCGTTTATGCAGACAGGGAACAGAGCCAGTTCAAGATTTACCCAGTCATTAGAAAGAGGACAAGTTTCAAGTCCAAAGGACAACAAAAAGGTTTTTACAAGCAGGCTGAAGAAAATTGCTCAGCCAAATTGTAAAGGATGGATTAAGGTAAACTCTGCAGGAAATGCCAGTAAATACCAAAAACAGGGACTATAGGAGAGAGTCCATGACCTGTGTGGAGAGTAAAATTGGAAGAGCTTGGAGTGAAGAGTTGTTGTAAACGTGTTCTGAGCTGTAATGTGTGGGGCAGCTTCACCAGAGCACGGTGTTTTCTTTGTGTTTTGTGTCAGAAGGTAGTCAGGACTGTAAGAGACCTAACTGTCAACTAGTCACGCTCCCTTTTTCCTTCAAATTGCTTATAGTCAAGTGGACCATCCTAGAGAGTAGGGGCATGCAGCTGGGGGAAATGAGAGCAAAAGGCAGATAATGAGGTGTGATTTCCAGTGCCATAGTCTAGAAGGAGGATGTCTTTTACTAATCCCCACCTCCCCCCACCCTAGTCTGTGCCTGCGACAGGAGACACTGAAGCCCAGTGGCAGAGGGAATGGGTGTCTTTGAGATAGAAGTCCACCTTCTGGGGATGGGCACATCTTTACTAACTATTGCCACTCTAAGAATGAGTCTGAATTCCCAGTTTACTGTCTTCTACATGTGGCCACACCCGACTCCAAAAACATGATCCTGATACTGTGAAAGAGATTACATAGTAAAGATCTTATTTTTCTTTTCAAAAGATAAAACTAAAACTTCCCTGTAAGTGTGAACTAATACAATCTATTGTTTTACTTGAAGAATTTTTGCTTTTTTCCTTTTCTAAACAGTTGAAAATAGTTCGTTTCTACTAGGTATCCCTTGACTTTTAATATAAGTTTTTATTTTGCAGTATAAATGGTATTTGCACAGACTACCTAACCTAAAACTATACTCAGACCTGAGCCCGATGTCGGATAGATGACACAGAACGATCATAGAGAGTGATAATACTCGATGTTAAAATAAAGAATTGGCAACATTCTATGACATTTAAGAATTCTCTCTCTCTCTCTCTCTCTCTCTCTCTCTCTCTTTTAAATTCCTCTTTCTAGGTAGAATGGCGAATGCAGATCTGGTAAAGTATGGTTTGGCTGATGTGGTAGAAAATCCTGGTATCATCACCGATATAGGGATGAAGGCGGTCAATGAAGTTTTTTCCTGTATCAAATACCTGGCCATTTATAACTGCCCCCATCTACATAACCCATACAATTGGATCTCAGGTACTGCAGGCTTAGCTAAGGCCATGTCTGACTGGTATTGAAAGTATATGTTTTTGTTTTCTGTGTGTGGTTATGAATTGTACTCCTGTCGTAAAAACGTAGATATTTTATATGGATCGTTCATACAAGTTCTGGGAGCCTTTGATAATGAAGTTGGAATTCTATCAGTGCTTCTTGGAACTTCTGGAATTCTCTGCCTAGAAACTGGCACTGTCTAGGTTATGGATTCAACTTCCTTGATTTTGATATATATTTCTTTGAGCCAGGGACATAAAATTAATGTTAGGAATTGTTGCCTAGGATATCATATTTGTTTTCTCTGAATTACCTTCAAATGGCACATCATCTGAAAGGACAAAGTGGGTATGTATTAAAAACACACACACACACACACACACACACTAAAACTTTACTTAGGTGATATATTTAACATTAACTTGTAGTGAAGTTTTCAGTTGCCTTAAAATCCTAGACTATTTCAGCTGTCCCCTCCCCATCTGATCCCTTATGTGTGACTTTTGTACTTGATAGGTTTCCTTACGTCGGGGGTTCATTTTCCCTCCTAAGTAGTACTACTTGTTTCTTTAAGGCCCTTCTTAAATACCTAAATTCACAAAGCTTTAAATGAATTCAGAGCCAGAGAATTTTCACTGACAGCTTCTTTCACCAAACCAAGCCGCCTCACTGCCCCCTGCAGAGCAGCCCCCCTGCTGTCTGCGCTCTCGCAGGGGTGCTGCGGCTCCTTGCACAGCCCGTCTGCTGCGATTACTCATTAGAACAGCCGTGTCTCCCCTCCTGGACGTGAAATCCTGTCCCTGGCCCAGCTGCACTGAAAAACTATTGGGATGTACAAACTTTAGATTGTAGCAGGCATAGATCACTTCTAAAAAATAACATTTATTGGATCTTTGGTTTGTTTGTTTTCTTAAATACAGAAGAGTATAAAGAAAAAAACAAAAAATGGCCTATAATCCCATCACTCAGAACTCCTGTTAACACTTAAAAATTAAAAGTAATACATGCACTTGATAAACAATACCAGACAGTACAGAAAGGTACACAATGAAAAGTCTCCTCTTCTCAAAGGTAACCACCATCAACGGTTTCTTACACATTCTTCCGGATGGATTGTTTTGTGCATATTGCAGCCTATACATGTATTGCATTTCAGAATGATTTATATATGCAAAAGGACCTTATGTGTATCCTTTCCTGTAGCTTGTTTTTCACACTTAAGAGTATTCCAGAGAGATTTCCATAACATTACTTCTCCTTCATTCTTTTAAAAAAAGCTGCATAATGTTGTATTAAATGAATGCACCAACATCTCTTTAACTAGTGTCCTGTTGTTGAATAGGCCTGTAGGTTGTTGAATGGATCACATTTTAAATCCAGGCTGACTTGGTTTCAAGGTAATGGTTCGCAAGCCGTGTAGTTCTCACAGTGAAATTAGGTAAGGAAACATCATAGGTTAGTCAACAGGTTTTTGAGATCATGAGAGAAGAGCAAAGTTATTTAAAAAAAAAAAAAAAAAAAGGGTTGGAAAGTCTTTGTGACCTATAGCAAAATTCATCTGTAACGGAGAAAATGTTAGTTAAATTCTCGGGCTATGTCGTTTCTCCAACAGACCACTCAAGATGGACTCGATTGGTTGATATCAACTTAGTGCGGTGCCATGCTTTGAAGCTGGACTCCTTTGGCCAGTTTATTGAATTGTTGCCTAGCCTGGAGTTTATTTCACTAGACCAGATGTTTCGTGAACCGCCCAAAGTAAGTCACGTTTCTGGGAATTTTTGTTTATGTGTTTTAATACTCAAGGAAAAAAACAAAACCGAAGTGATTTTCTTTCTTTCTTTCTTTTTTTTTTTTTTTTTAGTGTTTTATTTTTATTTTTGAGAGAGAGAGACAGCGTGAGCAGGGGAGGGTCAGAGAGAGAGGAAGACAGAGAATCCAAAGACAGGCCCCAGGCTCTGAGCTATCTGTCAGCACAGAGCCCGACGCGGGGCTCGAACCCACGACCGTGAGATCATGACCTGAGTCGAAGTTGGACGCTTAACCGACTGAGCCACCCAGGCGCCCTGATTTTCTTTCTAATGATATGCCTTTACATTATAATTAGACTTTTTACTGCTAGCCTCAGTGAACTTATGATGTTACGTGGCCCCTTGTTCTGCTAAGGGGTCTCCAGAGAAGGGGAAAGAATAAGTAAGTGGAACGCTGTCTCCATCAGTGCTATAAACTGAAGGTAAGGTAAGAGGAAGGTGGAAATTTGAGCCAAGACAAAATGTATTACTCAGAGCAATTAGTTGGGAGACTAAATCTCTACTTAGGAACCTCAAATATATGGGGCGCCTGGGTGGCTCAAGTAGGTTAGGTGTCTGACTTTTGATTTTGGCCCAGGTCAAGATCTCATGGTTTATGAGATTGAGCCTCCCCCCGCCCCCTAGTTGTGTCAGGCTCTGTGTTGACGGTGCAGAACCTGCTTGAGATTCTCTCTCTTTTTGTCTCTTTGCCACTCACCTGCTCTTACTCATGCTCTCTCTCAAAATAAATAAACATTAAAGAAAAAAAAGGAACCTCAGATATAAATAAGGATTAGCCATTTATTTTGGAAATGTTTTACTTTGCTATTTTCTTTTCTGTGCCGTTGGATATCCTGGAATATCTGAGATTGTCTAGTTGTACAGAATGTTATTTTTAAACTGCTTAACAAATAACACTTCTCATTCTCACTGTAATAAAAACTTGATGCTTCAACTAATTATCTTCTCTCTCCCTCATTTTTTTTCTCTTCTCAGTTCTTAATTTTTTAAAATATTTATTTATTTATTAGAGAGAGACAGAGAGACAGAGAGACAGAGTGTGAGGTGGGGAGGAGCAGAGAGAGAGGGAGACACAGAGTCTGAACCAGGCTCCAGGCTCTAAGCTGTCACCACAGAGCCCGACGTGGGGCTCAGACCCACAAACCGTGAGATCATGACCTGAGCTGAAGTTAGATGGCTTAACCGATTGAGCCACCCAGGCGCCCCTCTGCTCAGTTCTTAATGGTAACCTTCCCACTGTTGAAGCAGTACAATACAGTGGGGAAGGCTCGGGATTTGAGGTTAGAATGTGGGGTTTCAGGTCCCAGCTATAGCACTTAGTGGTCTTTCACACAGACCTCTTTCCATCACCTAAAAATCCAAACCGATTACACTTTGTCTTGCTTGCCTTTAATAAGGTCCTTTACACATATGTGAAAGTAGTGCTATGTAAATCATTCTTACGTAAAGATGAAGGAATATTAAAAATGAAGTATTCTATACTAACCTCAATAAACAGGTATGTGGTTTCATCTCGCCTTAGGGCTGTGCTCGAGTTGGTCTGAGTGCAGGCACAGGAATTGGGGTTTCTTCGGCCCTTGTTAGCAACCAGAACTCCAACAATGACAATGACAATAATGCCCAGAACAATGCCAACATCCACGATAACAATCACCATCACCCGGATGACTCCGACGAGGAGAACGACTTCCGGCCAGACCTGCAGCCAGGAGAGCAGCAGTTTGCAGCCGACGGTAACCCAGACCTTTTGTGAGCTCCAAACAGAAATGATTTTTACTTTGGATTGTATTTCTCTGACCCTGTTCTGTTCCCTTCTTCCCCTATTTCAGTTTGTCACTTTACACATTGTGGGGGACCTGGTTGACAAGGCAGATGGCGTTGGGTGGTGGATGCAATGTGCCTGTCTGCTTGTTCGTTTCAACACTGTGATGTCTCTTGTCCGTAGAATCTGTAAGGGTGCTTACGGAATGGGAAGGACGCGTCGATGCTGTAGAATTTGGGTACGGCAAGCCGTAGGGCCTGGCTTAACTGAAATTTGACTTTCAGGATTTGGGCGAAGGAGCATCCCATTCTAGCTCCCTGACCAGTAGATAGTTAAGTTGAATTTCATTGTGGAGACTATTTTTGGATGTTCCTAGAACTGACAAGAATGAATACCAGTCGTGTGCTAGATGGTGTGTTGGGCACCTGTCACTTGCATTTCATCATTTAGATCATTTAGTCTTAACAGCCACCCAGCAGATGAGGTACCTGAGCTCTTAAAGAGCTGTTGGATTCACTTACATAATTATCCGTGCAGTTCTTCAGTACCGACTGAATGCCTGCTGTATCCAGCCCATGTGTTGTTAGGCGTCATCAGCCCCTCTGTTGGTGAGTGAGGATGGAGGGAAGTTGTGTTCTTACCACAATTTCCAGTTTCCCGGTTGACCCTCAAGAACTGGAAAAAGAATCTCTTCAAGCCATCTTGGTAGCGTTGTCCCTTCACTCATTGTCTTGGACACAGTAATTAATGAGAAATAGGGTCCCCTGAGGTTCCCGGCTGCTTTCATCATGAAAGCACACTGTGAATCGAGCATGTTTTCCTTTGGGCTTGCTCCAAGGATAGAGGCCCCGACCAAAGAGTCCTCTAGGCATCGTCTTCACTTCCTTACCTCACGTGCTTTCTGCAGAACTCTCTGTTTTGGCTCTCAGTAAAGTCACTGGGGGCTCTGTTAAGAAAGCTAGTGGTCATTTCTCCACTTGCAACTTATTTAGCATCTCAGTAGCATTTGTCATTCTTGTACACTTCTACCTTCCTGAGATAATTTCTTCTCTTGGCGTCTCTGAAACCATCTTCCTGGTTTTCCTTGTGTCTCACTGGACAGGTCTGCTCAGTTTCCTTTGCTTACAGCACGTTCTCTATTCTACTCTGGTCCTTGATCTCCCTGTTTCTGTCTACATATTTTCTCTGGATGAGCTCGTTCAGTCTCACAGCTTCGGTACCAACTATATGCTAATGAATTCCAAACCTTTATTTCTAGCTTCAGTCTTCCTACTTCTTGAAGTAATTTATAGCTATGTACAACTTCATACTTTTTCTATCTACATGAGTACTTTTAAGAATTTTAAACTTAGGGTTCAATCTCTCCCCTGACGTCCTCTACAAAAACCAAAGTGCAGAGCCAGCAGGTGCTAGGACTGAAGGAGGGAGAGTGAGGTCGGGTATTGTCTCTTTGCCTTCTTGTCCCTGAGTACCATCACACTTGTCACTAGCACCATGAGGACCTGGACTTCAGAGGACACAGACCGTCCATGAGAAACTGTTAACAGCAACTGCAGCGTAGACCTACTCAAATCCTAGGGACCCTGTTGCGGTTGGAGTGGATGCACTAGACAGATTATAGTCTCCAGGAAGTTACAGCCATAGGCTTCTCAGTACAGAATGGAGAATGCCTTCCATTGTGAGATCACATACTGGTGCAGCAGAGACCAAAACATGTGCAAGAACACTGCATTTGATTTATGAGAGAACGGTGGAACTTAACTCTACTAACATTTGAAACTTAAGATTTCAGGAGATGAGAGACTCGCATACAGACCACGTTTTGAGGTATAGTATTGTCAAGTATGCTATCTTCAAATGCTATAAAAGGCTAAGAAGCAAAAGGAATGAACTACCGAAATGCCGAGCTTGAAGAATTAAACAGCTTCAACCAGAGGAAGGCTAGGAATACCAAAGGTGATGGGAGCACTTGTAGAGAAATGCCAGTGATCATAAAACATTGGTTCCACACATCTCTCTGAGTTGGCAGTATATTTTTTTGTATTTGCTATTACATTACTTACCGGGTTGATTCTTTTAAATAAGGAATAAGGAGCTGGAGAAAGGCCATGTGACTTTTGATCAAAACCAGGAGTGGAAAGAATTCAAATAAAAAAGAAGTAAGAAAAAATGTTTTCAAATAGCAGTACAGAGAGCGGGACTTAGTGTTTGTCGAAATGACTAACGTTGATGCTTCTACTCTACGTGTGAACTTAACAGTAGCTTAAAAATTAGCTTTGAATGTGGTATTGACATGTTGACTTTCTTTAATTTAGAATTTTAAAAGTCTTCATGCATGGGCAACTACTTGGTTTTTGGAGCAACCCCAGAATGAAGCAGAGGCCCCCACTGTTTATTGCCCTGTCGTATTTAACTTCATCAGCTTCCATGAAGTAGCAGAGTTTAAAAGAAGGCCATTTAGAATTTTAAAAGCCATTTAGTTTGTATAAGTTAAG
Source organism: Cryptoprocta ferox (assembly GCA_028646485.1). Taxonomy (NCBI): domain Eukaryota; kingdom Metazoa; phylum Chordata; class Mammalia; order Carnivora; family Eupleridae; genus Cryptoprocta; species Cryptoprocta ferox. The sequence goes on along the minus strand of CM053572.1, from coordinate 105,736,305 downwards.
TGTCTTTTGTTTATAAACTCCTATAATCAGTCATGGTGTTTTTCAGTGAACATTATCATTAAGGTGATGTAGGACTTCAAAAATATGATTTTATTGCTCTATAAAGTACTGTATTGATTTATCAGAACATTATAATTTGATAAGGATATTATCATTCTTATATTTGCACTTCCAAAATTCTTAAGATTCAGAATGCTTTATTATGGGCTAGTTATGTTAATTGAAAATGTAAGTTCATTACCTGCTTTTTACAACACTCTAAAATAGGAATAGATGTTCATATTTTAGCAATTTGCCTAACACATTTGCCTAATATAAAATTACCGTGTGTCAAAACCATGCTTCTGTAATTGCTAACGCATATTGCCAAATTATTTTAATATAATGGCTTTTGAAGTGATTATAACCACAAAGCATAGTTTTGCCTATATATCATTTTACTAAGTTTCTATTTTGATTTAACACATAAATCCCAGGTACTTACCTACTTTTCAAAACTGTGTACCCTGCTCCCTTCCCTCACCACTGCCCTTTGCCCCCCATTAACCTAAATTAATCTAGGTGAAACTGCTCTGGAACCTTCATTTTTGGCAGGGTTCTCAAACTTGAGTGCATCGGAATCACCTGGAAGACTTGTCAGACCACAGGGTGCTGGGCTTAGCCCTCAGAGGGTCCAAGCTCGTAGGGCTGTGGAGCCAGATAACTTCCATTTCTAACAAGTTCCCAAGTGATGCTAGTGCTGCTGGTCTGGGACCACAGTTTGAGAAGCATTGATTTATGGAAAATCCTTATATTTGAAGCCCAAGAATGAGCTATAGTGTGAAAAAAATAATCACAGTAAATGCATTTTGTTTTATATTTTGGGCAGATAATTGTCAACCACTAAATAATATTTCTGATACTAGAAATGGTTGCATATAAAATCATTTTGTTAAAAGGCAGTGAGTTCTTTATTTTTACAACAGTTAATAAAGGTTATAAATTTCTAATCAGGTTTTATATAAAAGAGACCAGTTATATATATGTAAAACAGCTCAGATCCATTAAGGTTTATGACTATATTTTGTGACAGGATTTTTTCTACAACCAAAATAACGTGTCACCGGAACAAAACCTTTGGTAAACATTGATATTTGATTAAAAGATAGCTTTCATAATTTCTGTAAGTTAAAATCATTCTGAAAAAAATGTGCTGCCCTGATGATAAAATATTTTGAAACAAAAGCATCTAAACTGAGAATCATGTCCTCTCTTTTATCACCACCTCCCTGCTCTCCATGACAAGTCCTTTAGCAAGGACTCGTTACTGTCTTCTAAAAATCTCCCTGTTTGTTCTCTTTTCCCCTTGCCCATTTTACCACCACTGTACCACATCTTTTTACCTAAATGCTTTAATACCTTTCAAACTTTTGGTCTCCCTGCTTTCTCTCTTCATCAGCTAAAATTAAGTCTTTAGAGCAGCAGTCTTGTTAGAACATATACCAGACGACATGGCTCCCTTTCTTCAGACTTTCTGGTAGCATCCTACTGCCTTAGAAAAAAAAATCCCGTTTCTTGATTTGGGCCATAAAACCGTACGTGATCTGGCCTGTCCTCACCATGTGCTGCTCCCCACCTCACACACCACACTTGTGAGCCAGGCTCGCACCTCCTATTACACTAACTGCTTGCTGCGTCTCAGGATGGCCCTCCCTCTATCTTTGCATGGCTGGCTCCTTCTTGGTATTAGGTCTTAGCTTAAATGTTCATCTCAGAGATAACTGTCTTTACCACAGTTAGAACTGACATATTAGCTTCAGGTGTACCACATAACGACACGTACAAACATATTGTGAAATGATCGCCACGGTAAGTCTAGTAGATATCTGTCACCAATCATAGTTACAGTTTTTTTTCTTGTGATGAAAAATGTTAAGATCTACTCTCTCGGTGACTTTCACATATGCAATACGGTACTGATTACAGCCACCATGCTGTACGTCTGTCACACCCTCATGACTTGTCAGAAGTTGTACCTGCTGACTGCCTTTCCACCTTAAGTAGCCACCAGTGTATTTTCTTTTGTTATATGAAATACTACTATCAGGTCTTTTTATTATTGTTTATTAATTGTTTTTCCTTTCCCCAGTTGGAGTAACTTCCATGAGAATAGAGATCTTGAATATAATCACTTCACAGTTTCTTCCCACCTAGGCACAGTCATACCTTGTAGTAGGTGTTTAATAAATATTCAAATGAATGAATGTCATGAAAAATTAAGTATTGGGTAACTTTTGGATATGATGTTAAATGCCTAAAAGTCAGTTGCTCAGCCGCTTTGGAAAACCTTATTACACGGACATAGGAATGGACTTCTGCTCTGATGGTTCCCCTCTGTCTAGGAGAAATAATTCTAAGCTCTTCAGTGAGGCTCTCTAAGCTTTTCACAATTTGGGGCCCAGGCTACCTTTTTAACCTTGTTTTCTTTTACACTCTCATCTCCACACCAACACTTTTTCTTTTTTATCACCGAATACTTACTCTTCAGGAAAATGTAACCTGCATCCTGGTGTATGGGAGGTGTCGCTTCATATCAGTGAAACTTCCCTGCCCACCAGGAAATTAGTTGCTCCTTTTTTGTCAGTATTCCCCTTGCAGTTGGACTGTTTTAGCACTTAGCAAGTCTCTTCTGACCTTGTTCTGTATACCTGACGCATCTGTTAGAGTGTATGCATTCTCTTTGAGAGCAGGGACTATACATTCTCCATTTACTCATTGTCCCTATATTGTAAGTTCAGGAAACTCCTCAGTTCAAATCCTAGCAAATGCTAACCTAAACTTTTAAGCCTCAGATTCCTTAGCTGTGCGTACATGAGACTAACAATAGTGTCCTTACGAGATTGCTTTAAGAAACAAGTAAGGTTAGAGTATGGACACATTGATTACCAACTGCTGTTCATAATTGTTCATGAGAATTGAATGAAGAAAATCGATTGGCTTTTTTTTTTTTTATCAGGACAGGTTTGTAGGCAAGGTCAGCCATCGTTTGGGGACTAAATGAAATGTAGAAAATTGAGGGCTAGAGCTGGGCAGGAATTGGAGATGGGGGACTGAGCATAAGGGGGGAATGTGTTTTAGTGTATGTTAAAGACCAAAGCAAATCCCACTGTTCCCATAAAATCTCAGATTTCACTGTCGTATATTCCAGAGGCATCTAGCAGAATGGTGTCTTTCTGTCATAATCCTATTTTGCCTTGTCTGTTAACTGTATGAGTTTGTCTTGTCTGCCTAAGTAGATTCTTTAGTTCTTTCAGGAACAGCATCTTGTTTTCTCTTCTGTTGGTTTGTTCATTTCACCCAGATGGTTGGTTGATTGACCAGCCATAGTGGTTGAGCACTCCTAGGTATTGAGGATATAGTGATGAACAGGGTAGACACAGTCTCTACTGCCCTCTGGGCCATGGCCGAGCTGTGAAGGATAGTATTGCTATTATCCCGATTCAACCGGAGATCAGGCATAGAGGCTTAGGTTGTAAGAGGGCACTAGATGAACTGCCTGGAATACTGACTTGAGGGATTTGAATTTAATCTTGTAAAAAGCTGGCCAAGCCAGGAATTATTTTATTTAGGGTCCTGTTGGGAAAGTGACCGTTTTATCTTGAGGATAAACTGAAGCTTCTTGGTCTGAAATTGCTCACTATGCTCATCTTCTGGAAAAATATAAATAAAATCACACTCTCATTCACTGATAGGCATTAATAACTGTCACGAATTCTTTGATGCCCAACATTTGAGCGATATTAAAATTTAAAAATGCACTTAGTTTATTTGTTGGTAATCCTTGTCATGGGTTAGGCAGAAATGGTACCACGGCCTCCAGAGAGGAGGAGAGAAGATGTAGTTTGAGCGTGCCTGCCCAGTCCATCCTGGTCTCAGCTGGCAGATCCTATCCTTGCTTATAAAATGATGAGAAGGCCTTCCAGGAGCTGGCACGCAGCTGCCTCATAGAGCCATTCCTGGCAGCCCCTTCAGGAATGAACACGGCGCTTTTCTTCTGCCCGCTGCGTGCATTCTCCCTGCTCTCATCTTCCAGTGATGGACTTGCTCCGCCGAGTGCTCCTTGCCTGTCGGGATTTCCTCGCCCACCGAATAACTGAGTGCTCCTTGTTCACGTCCGCAGAGTGAAGCATAGTTGTAGGCTGTCCTTCCTGAGTGGGCCTGATAATCCCAGGGCTGCTCATTTCTCGGGGATGCCCCAGATTTGCCTGCAGTTGTAGGGTTTTTAGGCCTCTCCTGGTCTCACTTTGGGTTTATTTTTGTTTAAGCGTTGAATGAGATGGAAGACATGGTGCCAGAAGACGGAGAGGTGGTGGCTGCGAGCGGACAGGAGACGGCAGCTCGCAGTCAGGCGGTCATCCCCGTGGATGTTGACGAGGAACAAGCAGGTAATCCCGTGACTCTCACCTTCGTGGTTATGAAAACTCAGGCCTGACTCTAATGAAGAAAGTAAGACACGGAGAGTGATTTTTTTTTTAGTATGATAGCTAATGATGTATTATATGCCGTTTGTTATTGAGACCTGTACTGCAGTGATGTTTGTGCTGCACATTTATGTATCTTACTAAGGTTTGTTTGTTATTTTTCATAACTGTGGCAACTCCTCTTTCTATGTTGGTGTTCACACCTGTGTGTTTATGTAGAAAGACAGCCCTCCAATGGTGGTGGAGAAAATAAATGTCCTGCTTAAGTATTTTGCTTGTCCTCTCTCTCCCTTCATTTTGGTGGGGAGGAGCAGGAGAGGAGAGATTGACCTAGTTTAGTCAACAGAGCAAGATCTAGTCTCCGCTTGCCACTGGGTGACTAATGGCAGGCTGTAGAGTCCTAAGACCCTTAAGGATCACCTCATACAACCCTGCATTTTGTAGGGGGAGAAACTACTAGTGTTTCATAATGAATCTGAATTAATTGCTTAAGACCACTCAGCCAGTCATCAGGGGACAGAACTGAGATTAGAGCTCAAGTTTCCTCACTCCTGGTCTGTTGGAATGCCACCTTGTCTTTGAATTGAAAACATCTTAACTGCCCTTGTTTTCAGTGTCTTACAGATGCACTCACTTATTCAACAAGTACTAAGGGAGTATTACTCTGTGCCAGGCATTGTACAGTGGGACAGACACAAGCCAGGCAACGTCCTTGGAGCGTACATTTTATCGGGGTAGTGAACTTAAGTCCCTTTTCAGAGAGAATTGGGTCATACGAACTAAACATTTTAAAGGTGTACTGCCAAACAGAGAAAACGTTTTTTACGTAAATACAAATACTCAAATAACCAAACTGTAACCTGCATCGAGCCTTTCAAGAACATGCCTGCTGCATCCAGGGAGATAGACTGATGTTCAGTTAGAGAAGGCAGAGACTTCTCACCAGTCCTGTAGATGTCTGAGGTTCGGCGTCATTTCCCTCGTCTTCATTCATACATCGGAAAAATTGAGAGAGTGGCCTGTTTTTTAAGTGATCGTTATGATTCATTTTGATTATTTTTAGGATGATTTATGTGACTTTTCAAATAGCGAAGGTCCTGAAGAGGGCTGCCATATGATCTTCTGTCTTGATCTGCCTGTAGAAATGTATACTGTTGGTTGGCATATTAATCCTACTCAAGGTTTTCATAATGCTTTCAAGTGCTTTCCCAGTATCTCTCCCAGTAAGTGTATATTCCATTAATATGAGTGGTAAGAGAGGCTACATAAAGCCAAAGGATCTCTGTGGGCCCAGATCTCTGGAAACAGTACTTAAAGTGACATCCTTTCTTGGCAAAAAGTAACTGTTAGGCCTGTGCTTTTTTTGTTTTAGGACCCAGTGGTCTTCAGCGTGTAGTAAAACCAACCCCAATTACTGTTCATGATTCAGAGAGTGATGATGAGGAAGACAGTCTAGAACTCCAAGAAGTCTGGATTCCTAAGAATGGTGCTCGGCGTTACTCTGAGCGCGAAGAAAAATCTGGAGAGTCTGTGCAGTCCAGGGAATTGTCAGGTGAGAGATGATGTTTTGTCGGGACCTGTTAGTGGGAGTCATCATGAGAACTGACAGACACACTTGACCTTTGTGTAGTGTGTCCTTACCACAACTTGTGGTGCAGTTAACATATCCTTACAGAATGTGACAGGAGGCGGAAGCGAGCAGGACAGTAGCCCAAGGGGGAGGGGAATCTGGGTGGCACTCTTGAGGGCAAGTGTAGCACAACAAAAACATTGTGGAATCGAGGCTCAGGGAAGAAAAGACGTGAGGATTATGACTTCCACAGTAGAGGCTTTGTGGCTTCAGGCTACCAGGGATTAGTGAGCGGCCTGGGCCTCCCTTGGGGGATGACTCCCGAGGCATCCAGAGCAGTGAGAAAACAACCACACCCCAGCTGATCATCTGTCCGACAGTCGTGCTTAGTGAATGTTGGTGGCTGGTTTGGTGCTTGAGGGAGTCCCAAAGTGTGTTCTTACAGTCCCTGCCTCCCTTTACCTCTTAGCAGCCTTCTACCCTTTTTCCTCACCAAGAAACTGTGCTTGTCTTAACCTTCAGTTCATTCTTCTTCCTTTTCTTTCCTTCCCTTCTGTTTCTCAGAACCACATGCTTACCACTATGAGGAAGGATGAGGTTTTTAAAAATTGTCCACTAATTTCCCTTGGGTACCCTACTCCTTAATGTGTTTGAATGCTATATTAACACTGAACCGGACATATACATATGCACTTCTGTGTGTGGACAGCTCGGTTCTTTAGACTTGGAGTCATTTACTAACCAATGACTGATTACTCAATTCTCATTTTATTCCTTTTAAGAAATTCGGGTGTCTTCACACTGTGGTGGTTGAAAGGGGCTTTTATGGAAACTAAAATTGAGGAAAAGGAATGTGACCAGCTGACTAATCTAATGTTTCCCAGAAAGTTCAGTTTCTGAGTTTAGGAGCTAGCTCTTCTGTCAGCCAGACCAAATCTTACTTAAGTATTCTTTTTTATATTCATTGAGCCTTACTGTGCCCCAGGTACTAAGTGTGGTGAGGGATGCAGAGATGAAGACGTCATGCCCCCCTCTAGGGAACCTCTAGTCTGGTCAAAGATTCGGGTCAGAAATCTAAGTAGTAATATTACAGGGCATATACTATAGGGGCTGTGGGGCGGGGGTGCAGGAGAGACTGAGCAGAGGTGCAAGGCTAAAGAACTGGGGAGAGCAAAGGCCCCGAGGTAGTGAGGCAGGGTAGGTTCAGAGACGCGTTTGGGCTAGCGTGTACAGTGTATATAAGAGGGGACAAAGCCAGAAAGCTACTTTGGCGTTAGATCACGATGGGCCTTGGAGGCTGAGCTCAGGAGAGTAAACCAGGTAGGCAGTAGAGACCATAGAGAAATTTGTGAGCAGCTGAATGATGTGGTCCCCATTATACTCTAGGAAAACTAGTGTACATTGTTTCCTGTTCCAAATTTACTCTTGCCTTTTGTCCAGAATTTATACTGAAATCTTTTCTTTTCCTCGGGCCGTTCTTCTTTTTCTGTAAGCAGTAAGTGGAAAAGGCAAGACTCCACTTCGAAAGAGGTACAGCTCCCATCAGATGGGCCAATCGAAGCAGTGTCCCCTCGAGGAAAGCAGCTGTGAGAAAGGCTGTCAGGTCACCAGTGAGCAGATCAAAGCCGATATGAAAGCAGCTAGGGATATTCCTGAAAAGAAAAAAAACAAGGATGTGTATCCCAGCTGCAGCAGCGCCACCGCCAGCACAGCGGGAGCCTCCAGCTCACACAGCACTGCTTCTCAAAGCCCCGACTTTGTAAGGACGGTGAACAGCGGCGGCTCTTCCGAGCCTAGCCCTTCAGAAGTGGATGTGTCCAGGCAGTGTGTCTGCTCCCCCGGTGGGTCAGAGGACTCTGAGGCCATGGAGGAGGGAGATGCAGAGAGTTCTGTCTGCCCCAGATGCTGCTGTCACAGGCCCCAGGAACCCCAAAGGAGAACTAGCAGGTGTTCTGATGAGGAACGTCCTTCAACCAGCCGAGCCTGTGTTGTGAATGGCCCGGATGGTACGAGATCCGCCTTTTCCTTTAGGACTCTGCCACAAGGGGGGTCTTCAGGCCCAGCACATGATGAGAGGACTAATGGGAGTGGCTCTGGGGCTACAGGTGAGGACAGGAGGGGGAGCTCCCAGCCTGAGAGCTGTGACGTGCAGTCTCATGAAGACTACCCTCGGAGGCCCCTAACAAGGGCGAGGAGCAGACTCTCCCATGTACCGCTGGTATCTGAGTCAGGTATGACAATGCTGCCAGGGTTAGCGCCTGCAGGTTAGGCCTTGACAAGGGCATGAGCTCATTCTGTACGTTTTCTTACGTGAAGCCAGTTCGGCAGATTGCATTCTGTGTTGGGGGAATCTGTGATCATAAAAGTTTGAACTAATTTTCAGCGGTGGTGGGGGAGGGGGGAGGCGCGTAAACGAGCTTGTAAAACATCCAACCCAGGAAACCTCAAATAGTTAAGCTGCTAAGAGAAATACAACTGTGTGTGTATTGACCCTAAATACAATTCTGATTTTGATGTCTACGTCCCAGGGTAACTCTGCTCCCATCCCACACTTCGGGGAGTCTTAACTCGTAGTGGAGCTTTAAACCTTAGCCAAAGGGTAAAGACCTCAAGCTGCCGAGGCTGGGGAACGTAACATAGGGGTTTGCCCCTCTGTCTGCCTCTGCAGTACTTAGTAATTTTTTCCGGAAACCCGGTTTTGCTTCCAGGTGGGTTTGCCAAGAGATGAGCAGGTAAGTAGGTAATTTAGCTGAGAACTCTTTTTGGTGAAACTACACTGAAAAACATATATCTGTGTATAATTTCGTTAATAGCTGTGATGTGTATGCCAGGGCTGGGTTGGGTGGGGTAAGCACATTTCTCAAGCATAGTTTTTATTTCTGACTTTATTATTAAGTAATCTCTCCTGCTTTTATTAAGTCATGGATAGCTATCAATGAATAATAATATATTATAGTTTTTTCCAGGTCTCCTTCACTTTTAAAATCTTAAAATCAGCTCCAGAATGTAGTGAGGGTGTTTTTATTGACTAAATAGAACTGAGCTGATCAAATCATGTGGAGCTAAACTAAAAGGAAAAATAAGCTTTCATAAGATAAATATGAGATCTTCACTACGTGCTAATCATCATAGCAGCATAAGCTCATAATTAAATACGAGTTTTATTTAAACATTTCATTGTGGTTTATAGACACAAGTTCTGGCATACGACAAAAATACTTTGCCAAGCTTGGATTGTAAGTGTTTTATCGTATCTTTGTTTTTTTATGCGTAACGTAAAATTCACCACTTTAACCATTTTGAAGTATACATTTCATTGGCATTAACTGCATCCACATTGTTTTGCAACCATTGCCTCCATGCATCGGAGCGTTTTCACCCTCCCGAACAAAAACCGTGTGCCCATTAAACAGAAGCTCCCCATGACGCTGCCTTCTGTTGCCTGGTTTTTCATGGTTGTAAAGTCAGGTCTGCAAGTTTCCCTTTATGATTTCTTTATTTTTATGCTGTGGAAGACCTGCCTTCAGCGTGGTTCCAGTCATTGTTTACATCTCATTCTTTTTTCACGTTTTTATTTTAGCTCTTTATTGTAAGCTGTGGGGGTGAACTTTATCTATTGCAAACTGTCACTCAGTCGTTTCAGTACCATTTGTTGACATCTGTTCTCATTCTTTTGAGATGCTTTTTTATCATGTACCTTACGTATACTTAGGTTTATCTCTGGGCATTCTGTTCCGTCCCCGTGTTCTGTCCTCTTTCATTACTCGTCAGAATCTCCTTGTCTAGTCATACATTTCTCATTCATTTTTACAGTTGTATTTTATAATTATGTTGTCAGGCTCCAAAATCAAATCTGGATTTTTGTTTAAAATTCCATTACATCAACCTACTGAAAAGATAATTGTCATTTTTACAGCATGGAGTCTTCCCACTTGCGGACTATTCTGTCTCCCATTTTTGTCTGTTGTCTCCTAGCAAACTTTTCCGTTGCTGCTGTTTTGGTCGGGGTTTGTTTTATTTTTATCTTTAATGTGAATCTTTCATGTTCTGTTACCCTCTTTACCATTTCCTTCTGACTTGTTTCAGGACTGGAGCTTGGCTTAAACAATTCTCTAGAAATTAAAAAAAAAAAACCCTCCTTTTTACTTTTAGGTAAAGTACATCTGTTGTCATTTTTTTTTCAATCTGAGAAGACTTCTAATGTGTGTCTAGCTGATTGTACAATAAATTATTTCCTCCTCGTTTTTAAACCGTGCAAATGTCCATTTACTTTCAGACAACTTTTCTAGAGAAATGTCACCGTGCTAATTTTAGTATCACCTGGATCTCCTCTGGAAAGAACAAGTTATTGAGTGGCTTCCAACTTGCTATTTTTGATCTAGCATGTTTTTGATATTTGTTGGCCATTCTGCTCTTCAAAGTTTTAAGGAGAAAAATACAGACTAATAAAAGAACAAACTTGATCAAGTGTTACGGATTTTTTAATATCACTTTTTCAAAGAAAATGTTTGAGCTTTTAATTTGGTTTTCAATTTATGGCCTTATGTAGTGTTAAAACTCTGTCAGAAGCTAATGTAGTTTTGTCGGGAATTCTTACTTTCGGAATAAATGCCTGTAAGTTGCTCTTTGTATCCTCACTGTATACTTTATAAAATAAATATCACAAAAATAACTAATTGGACTGTCAAAGAATAGCATTTAAGATTAATACGGTATGGTTCTCATAAATACTAACCTCTTTCCCTGACACCCCAGGACTGAATTGGTTTGTTTTGTGTTTCTGTAGCATCTTCTACGCCAGTGTTAACTATGCTGTGTCTTAATTCCATGTTTTACTGTCTGTCTTTCCAATAGACTGAGCTCCATGAGGGCAGGGAGAGTGTCTGCAATTTTGTTTGCAATTTTATTCCCAGCTTCTAGCACAATGTGTTACATGGTATGGGGCTCAGTGAATAATTGTCAACTTAATAAGTGGTAGGAACCAACATATGAGGTATGTTGATGCTGGTGGATGTATTAAATCACGAAGATTTGTCTCTAAACAAAGAGGGAAGCATGAGAAAAAAAAACACGATGAATTCTTTTTTTTCTTTTACAGTGGGAAGCCTTTGTTTTTAATGCTTATCTACATGTAAAGTGTGATTCAGTCTTATAACTTTTCTTAGAAAATATGAACTGCCAATTTGGGCGCTCTGGAGAGCAGGAAATTTAACCTTGAACCCCATGTTCTGATCAGTTAAAGGGGAGGGGAGAGAGGGCGATCCAGGAAGGTGAAAAGTTTGAAAATCAGATCATAAAAAGAGAATGCTAATAGAAAATTCTAATGTCAACATTGTCGAGAAGGAATGGAAACAGACTTTTTTTGTTCTTTTTTGTTTTCATTTTGGGGTACTGGGAGACAAACCAGTTCCTGGTTACTGGTTGTAAAGGTGCATGAATTTTGTCTGTCATGTGAAATGTGCTGCCTTTAGCAGGTTCCTTGTCAATAAAGATAATTAGATTTTACGTGAAGTCCTTCAGGAATGCTGTGGAGGAAGGCCTTCAGTGGGTCAGCTAGATCAGTAGTCGCATCTTTTTCCAGAACCCCAGGGTTTTGTTTGGGTTCAGGGTCTTTAGCAAAGTTTGATGGGTAGAACTCTTAGGCTCCCTTTTAGGTTTCAGTCAGAGTGGCTACTTCCAGTTGGTTTGCATAGTAAGATTTCACAGAGATTTCAGATGATGGGGGAAAGGTCCTGGTGTGTAAAAAAATAAGCACTTAAGTCTCTAGGCATTCCCATCTAACCCAAGCCTCTGGGAATTTGCAGTATTTGCACGTTGTTTCCCTGTCTTTCTTTCTAATCTTTGACATTGGAGGTTACAGAATTACCAAGTAGGATGTTTATAACCTGGTAGTGGTATCTGAAAGCATTGTGGTGAGATTTAATCCATGAAGATCAACCTAATTGCATTTAATAAATGCTCTGCCACAGAATGCTTATCAGAAATGAGGACGGTGATTTTTTTTTTTTTTTTTTTTTTTTTAGTGCCTTGTCTTAGAATGTATATGTGCTTGTTAAAGTTTTAGGGATGAATTTAGACCTTGCATTTAGATAAAATCAAATAATATTTGCTTTTATGATTAAACTATCATGTTTTAGGACAACACTAGTAAATGAGTCAGGGCCTTACTAACCAGGATCTGGCAGATAAGAGATTACAGGTTTTCTAGCATAGCGACTAGCACCAGATGGCTTGGCATTGCCTCTTGCTTCCACTCTTCCTCGGTGACAGGCTGCTTTGTCCCATGTCTCCATTTCCTTGTTTGTAAAACAGGGAGAATAATCTCAGAGGCCTGTTTTAGGATTAAGTCAGTTAATATAAGTAAAACCCTTAGGAAAGTGCCTGACACACAGTAAGTGCTCAGTAAATATTTGCCATTATTGTTATTCCATATACATATCTGTAATGCATTCATTTCGGTGAATGCTGAGTTCAATTCGTTCAGTAAATGTTCATTATAGATCACTGCTAGTGGCTGACGTTGACACAAAGGTGAAATAAGGGAGCGTTGTTGCCTTCAAGGAACTTTTAGTTTAAGTTGAGAAACAAGTTCACAGGGAATTACAGAACCATTTATAAGGTTTGGGGACCCAGGGTGATTTGTTAGAGCAGGTGGTATTTGAGTGAGACCTTTCAGGGATGGATAGAATTTCAAAAAGTGAGGTCAGGAAAAGTTGTTCTGGGCAGAAGGAACTAGAATGATTTTGGCTTCAGATGCATTGGCAATAGCGACGACCAGGACGTCGAATGGGATAAAATTAAGAACAGGTGTCGGGCCTTGAAACATATTTACTAAGCAGTAGTCAGTCATTTAAAGAGGTTTAGCAAGAAAGTGGGGAGTTTAATTCACCAGTAGTATTTAGGATGGGTTGAGAGGCTGAAGACGGGAATGTTAATTAGATTGTTGATATAGCTGAGGTATGAAAAGGGATATCCTATTTGATGTCAAAGAGTCTGAGATAATGAAGAGTGATTTGTTTTGGAATAGTCAGTTGGAAATAGCAGTTCTGTTCTATTGGGGTATAATCTGATTATATTCTATTGGGAACCAAGACCTAGATTTGAGAGTTGCCTTGACAGAGTTCATACATATGCATACATATGCAACTGAGTGTGTTCTCTTGAAGGAAAGAAAGCTAAAAGCTGAAGTTTGGATTTTCCTCTTGCCTTTTTAGAGGTTGCCAAAACAAAGCCACGTCATGCCATGAAGCGGAAACGGACAGCAGATAAGTCCACCAGTACCAGCGACCCTGTGATTGAGGATGACCATGTGCAGGTGAAGAAAAAAACCCTCGCTTCACTTTCAGTCCAGCCAAGTTTCCTGAATAATGACTGAAGTTTCCATCTTTATATATATAATTTTTTTGCCCTAAGAGAGAAGAAATTGGTAACAGCTGCCAGTGAAAACAGTTAAGCTTTAAAAAAATATCTGCAGAATGAGACATCATTTAAAATTTTTCTCTTTGTAGGTCCTTGTATTAAAATCCAAAAATCTTGTTGGAGTCACTATGACCAACTGTGGAATCACAGATCTAGTGCTGAAAGACTGTCCCAAGATGATGTTCATCCATGGTATGTATGTAGGCCTGGGTCACACAAGAGCATCAAGAATGAGTCTAAAAAATTAAGAACCCATAAATACTGGAATAACATTTCTCTGTTTTTTCAAAGGAATCATTACGGTGGGTTATTTCTCATCCTATCCGTGTTCTGTAATTCTCAAACAGTTACTCCATAGTATTTGTGAGGGACCATGTGCAGAGACTTCATCTTTTAAAATAGCCTCTCCTCTGCTTTCCTTCAAATGATACTACTTGATCTGACGCAGCCAATGAAGTTTTAAACTGTCTACTAAATAACTGTCTCCTATTGGACTTTCCTTGTAAAACACAGTAGGGGCACTTTAAAAGCTCAGAGGTCAGTAGGGCAGCCGCAGCCGGGTCAGTGCTCCCCACTCCTCCAAGGTCTGAGAATCTGCCTGTCAACCTTCGGACTCCGCTGCTTTTCAACTTCTCATTCGTTTCTCTGTTCATCTCTTGGAGAATATGACTGGTTTTCACCTCTGCACTTGACTCTGATGATTCATTCTCCCCCACTTCTTCTCCAAAGATGTACATTGAAACCCGTATTGCCATCTTGTCCTCTCTCTTTTCCTCCTTTCCTGTCCCCTGCCCTGCTTGCCCTTCCTCCTGCCAGGTCACAGAAGGAGAAAATGAGTCAGAAAGGCAGAGACTTGTTTAGCCCTCCAACATCAAGTTCGTTACAGGGCTAGATTGCTAATGGAGGTGAGGACGTTGGGTTCAAGATGTTATGAGGGTATCTTTGTGAAATGTTAGAGAGGTCAGGCATATCAGCTTGATTATGGTTTTATCATATCTTCCATCTGATTCTTTCTTGAATTGGACTAAGTTGAAATCCATAGTAAAAATTGGATCAGAATGAACTGTGAGGTTAAAAATGAAGGGGATATTTTTCTGAAGTTGTGTACTATTGCAGTTAAATGCATTTATTATATAGCAGTTATTTTTCCCTATAATCCTACATTTTACATGTTAAACAGGGAGAATATTTAATCATGTTTTCAGGCCAGCATTTTTAAAAAATATTTTTTTATTGTTTATTTTTGAGAGGGAGAGAGAGAGAGAGAGAGACAGCAGGAGCAGGGGAGGGGCAGAAAGAGAGGAAGACACAGAATCTGAAGCAAGCTCCAGGCTCCAAGCTTCAAGCTGTCAGCACAGGGCCCCATGTGGGGCTCGAATTCATAGACCGCAAGATCCTGACCTGAACTGAAGTTGGATGCTTAACTGACTGAGCCACCTAGGCATCCCTCAGGCCAGCATTTTTAATAGAACTCTCTGCAGTGATGGAAATGTTCTGTAACTGCACTGTTTGATAACAGTAACCACTGGCCATATTGAACATTTGAACTGTGGCTCATGCCTGAGGAACTAATTGTTGATCTTAATGTATTTTAGTTAATAGAAATTTAAAAAGCTACAGGTGGCTAGTGGCCACCACATTGAACTATACAGCTTCAGAGCAAAGTATCCAAATATTTTTAGGTCTTTTAAGGTTTTCTTTTTATACTTAATAGGAATTGAAATCAACTCTGCTCAATTCCTGTGCGTGAATGTAAAATAATATATGTAAATTATCCTGGGTTTAGTTTAACTTTACCCATAAAATTGTATAATTTAACAGTTACCATCATTCATTCTTTTCAGTAAATATTTTCTAAACAATTCATACAGTTGGGCAAGTCATTCTTTAGAACGTGGACTCCTAAGTAAAATCTTAGACAGGAAAAAGTACCTTCAGCGTGCGAGTGACCACCTTCTTTTGAACAAGGCAGAATCACATTTTCAAATTACTTTGATAACTGTTAGTTGTAGTTGTACTTTATAACAGTACTTGACCTGTGTTACAGATGTTCATGCCTGCAGTATTTTTTGCTAATACAAGTTGGCCCGGTCCTCCAAAGATCATTCCAATGGGCTATACACTGCTTTAGTATTTTGTATAAAGAATTCGTGGAACTTATCATTGTTTCCATTTTGTAGCTACCAGGTGCAGGGTACTGAAACATTTAAAAGTAGAAAATGCACCAATTGTAAATCGATTTGACTACGCACAGTGCAAGAAACTGAATATGGATCAAGTCCTAGACCAGATCCTACGGATGCCTCCCGAGAGAAACCGCATCATATACCTCCGCCCAATGCAGCAGGTAACGAGTTCTCTTTCCTCAGGGATATTGCAGTGACTTTTTTTTTTTTTTTTTTAAGTCTTCTACCTTTTGGGACTTGGAATTTATTCATTTGCTCAACCTGTGGTAATGATTCTTTAGATTCTACACAGTTCTTTTAACCAAGCTAGACCACCTTGCCAGTCTTCCTCATGAATGCTTCTCTGCTAGATTTTTGTGGGTTCTTAGCAAACTCTAGGATGAGGGTAGTTGTCCAAGTTTTTATACTTCATAATAGTTACCCATTAAGAACACAGACTCTGGTTTCAGACCACCTGATTCAAACTCTCATTCACTGACCGGGAGCGGATTACTTAGCTCTTTGCCTTAGTTTCTTCAGCTGTAAAATCAGAATAAAAACCTACACTTATTGTGGCAGTGAAATTAATATCTGTAAAGTGTTAGAACAGTTGCATATAGTAAACAATCTTTTGATGGCTGCTATCATCACTATTAATTTTTTCTTTTTATTGTATCTCTGTGAGAAGATGGATGTTAGTTGAACCTGTTATGGTGACATTTCACAGGATAGGTAAATCAGACTGTCCTGCTGTATGCCTGACTCTTACACAGTGATGTATGTCCGTTACTTCTCAGTAAAACGGAGGGAGATAAAAGGCGCAAACATATGTAAGACTCTGTGCTGGGTGTGGTACCAAAATAAAGTTTAAAGGAAATAGTATATAATTGTTGTAGTCAGTGTTTGAGCCTTGGCCCCAGAAGATTCAACAAACAAATGCTCTGTTGCGTATAGTTTTGGGGGGCTGAAAAATACACAGGGCTGATCATCATCCTTCTCTAGAGAAGTTTGCCTTTGCAGTAGGAGGTAGACATGTATGCCACTAAGATGGTAGGGTGGGGTCACAGAAGAGAGTTGGGGAAGGGGCATTCCATGAGAAGAAAGCAAGTGAACGAAGGCCACAAGGGGGGCAAAGAAATGTGGTCTGTCGTGGGCAGGGGGCCAGTTTGAATAGAGTAGGGAACACTGCACGTTGGCACCTCTATGGCGCGGCCAGTACTTAAACCTGTGCAGGAGGTACTCCGAAGTGGATTCCTGGGGTCACTTACCTGCATCTGGGTTCCTTGCTTCAGTGAGCATTCACGTCAATATAGCAATGAGATGGAAATCTGAGGGCTTGCCAACTAGAATGATTTTACTGAGCCCCACTCCCAGCATGGCCAGCTGTACTCACGACTGAATGTGACTATTTGATTTTTAAATCTGCCAAAGATTTTAAACCTGAGGTCTCAAAGAAAGATTGTGCATGCTCTAAGGAGTTAGATTTCCAAGGCATTCACTTCTTTGTCCAAAGCCGTCTCTGTGATGTCTTCCCCAGGTGGACACACTAACCTTGGAGCAGAAGCTTTTCAGCGGCCCTTACCCCTATCACATCTGTATTATCCACGAGTTCAGTAACCCTCCCAACGTCCGCAACAAAGTGCGCATCCGCAGCTGGATGGATACCATAGCAAACATCAATCAGTAAGTAATCTGTAGCCCCCGAGGGCCTTTTCACTCCTCGCCTGTGGCAGGACTTCTCAGAACGCATCCTAGTTGTTCTTTATTGTAAATGATACCTGTCTGGGCTTTTCAGCCACTGAAACCTATGAAATATAACCTGCAAAAAAAACCTGAGGGAAATGGGGACTTAAAATTTAAAAGCATGTGCACATATGGGTACCTTTATTTCTGAACTTAGAGAAAAATTGCAGGGACAGACTGTATGTATACAGTTGACTTCATTCCTTTAGCCTTAGGGCATGGAAAAGAGGTGAAATTAAAGATCTTAAAACTGTGATATTTTGTATCATCAGAAAATTCGACTTTTTATGCATTTGTTATATAAATGCACCAAGACGTTTGATTAGAGAGTGGCTTTCTCTCTTTCCCTGATAGGATTTTGACGGTAGTAAAGAAAGTAACTCTGAACTGACCAGATATGTATCCTCTAGTCTTCTGCTTCTGTTAGCTATTAAATACTTTAAGATGTTCACTAGAATCTAGGCCTGACACAATTTTGACAGTCCTTTCTTCCCCACATCCCAACATTATTTCCGGTTTTGTAATTTTTAATTTTTTTTGTTGTCCTCCAGAGAGCTCATTAAGTATGAATTCTTCCCGGAAGCCACACGAAGTGAGGATGATTTAAAGAAATACCCCAAGTACCCGTGGGGCAGAGAAATCTATACTTTAGAAGGTGAGCATTGACAAATGGTTGGGAAGCTAACTAGCTCGTTAACTAACTGGGTGGAGAGACAGGTCTTAAGGGAGAGAGGAGTGGGAGCCTTACAGTTTGTCACCATGATGGGTGTTTTGACTGTCTGCAGGTAGCAGGGTCCACATAAATACTGCTCTCCGTCTCTGAGTCTTTGCCATCCCTCAGATAGTCAGAAGCCGTGTTGAAACACAAAAAGTAGAAGAAAATTGAAACTTGCTGTATAGTGTAAGAGTTGGAAGTGACTTTCGGGCACCTAAAAGTCTCAACTTCTTCATTTTATATAAAGAGAGGGAGAAACCGAGGCTTGCTGGAACCAAAGGGTGCTCAAGATCACATGACCAAATAGCACCGGGGCTAGAATTAGAATGGACTCTTTCTGGTCCAGCACTTTTTTACCCATCGTGGATGAAAGCACGCTTTACATTGTGCTTACAGAACACTACGATGTCCGGCCCTATCCTTACTGCCCCGGCAGCAGCGCTATTAACGTTTCTTCCTATTCCAGGGGTTGTGGATGGAGCTCCGTACTCCATGATCTCCGACTTCCCTTGGTTGAGATCATTGCGGGCAGCAGAACCCAACAGCTTCGCCAGATACGATTTTGAAGATGATGAAGAAAGTAATTATGACCTGACTTGATTTGTATTCTCCAGTTTGAGTATATCCTGCTGTGTTAGATACTTCCTATTTCGTTTGAGTTAAAAGGCGCGTAGCCTGTAATTGCTTCCCATATAAATGTTTTTATTTGCTTTTTGTTACTCAGTTCTCCCCCTGCAAACAGCGGCTCTAAATTTGTACAGTAATCAGTTGATTTACTAGGGATATGTAGAGGTTGGGGGGCAGGAGTCCTTGGGACAGATTTTTCTAGCTAGATATTTTTGTTACCTAAATGTGTATAATTTTCTTACTCTTTATTAAAGAATTTGTCAACTATATTGTTTTGAAATTGTTCCATTTATACCAATTAGATGAAAGGATCTCTTGACTATAGTTCTTCTCAGAGTGTTAGCACACTTGAATATCCATTTGTTGGAAGTTTTTACAAAATATTTTACGAGGAAATAGATTTGAAAAACTACACGTACATGTATACATGACTGACCTGTCTGGTGCGTGGTCAGCTTGGGCCTTTAATCATGCGTGCTGTCCTAACACGGCATGTCTGTAACACGGGCCCATTTCAAGAGCTGAACGGATTTCCGTCCCATCGCATTACAGTATATAGGCATATCCCGTGGACCGGCTGAATCAGTGACTTTGCAAATGATTTCGCTAATCGTACGTGTTTCCCCTTTACTTTCTCATTTCCAAGGCACCATCTATGCTCCTCGAAGGAAAGGGCAGCTGTCTGCAGACATCTGTATGGAAACCATAGGAGAGGAAATCTCAGAGATGCGTCAGATGAAGAAGGGTGTGTTTCAGCGAGTAGTGGCGATTTTTATCCACTACTGTGATGTCAATGGGGAGCCGGTTGAAGACGACTACATTTGACGGGCCCTTCCCACTCTCCAGGTATGCTGGCAGGAAGCCACTGCGCTCGCTCCACCGCGGCGAGCGCCTCGGGGACGCAGGGCATGCGGTGTGCAGGCCCTGGCACATTTTGGTGTATAGGAAACGTACAAGGAACATGGAAGTTGTATACAGAGATTTGTACATAAAGGAAATATACAAAGACAGTTCCTGAGTACCAACTTTATATCATATGTTTATACAATTTAATTTAAGAACTCGTTTTAATGAAGGCAGATAATTGGAAAGCGTTCATGTTGTTCATTTTTGTTCATTTTTTCTGACTCAGTTCATAAAGTGTCACTTTTTGGCCGCACCCCCATTTACTGTATTCTTAATAATCATTGTCCTCCCCTTAAATCTGTGCCTTTTTCTTCTCAAGCAAAGCTGTTGGAGTAAATCTGTTGAAGAGTCTTCATGTGTCTTGTGTGCTTTTTTGTGTGTTATTAATCAAACCAACTAAACCCAGTAGTCAGAGGCAGCTTCATCTTTGTGTACAAAACGGTGTTTTTTTCTCTCTTAGTATCATACTTGCCGTATTTCTTTAAATAACAAGATTCATGAGTTTAAAAAAAAATGGAGTTTAAGGGGGAAAATGAAAGTTTCCAAAGCATTTCTAGTTATTTATTTCCACATTCAATTGTGTATATGCTTTATCTTGAATATAAAAATAAAAGTTTATTAAAAACTTTTTTTCTGGCCTTGGATCTGAATCCCTCTTTTTAAAGAGTAGCAAATACTGTACAGAAAAGGAGTGTGTAGATTTGTGTCTAAGATTTCAGTGTAATCCAGTTTCTCATCTCTTTTTTTCCTAAAATTCAATGACTGCAAGGTGTTCAACTCATAGAACTCATAGAACTCGAATGTGACAGAACACCGGGGAGAGCAGAAATCCCCCAAGTACCTGGGCACCACAAGATGGCCTTTCTCCCTTCACAGGGAGACAAATTACCCCAATTTGGCGGTGATACATGCAATGTTACACGTAGGGCCAGGGGTCAAGAGCACAAAAAGCTTTAAAGCAACACTTACATTCAGGGGACAGTGTTGGCCACCTGCTAGCTGAGTGACCTCAACAAATTGTTTAAACCGGAGTTGTGTGGAAAAGTTCTGTCAACCCTTTCCAAATGGCCACTTGTACTTCGGGTCTGTAGGAGGTGTGAGGGCTCTTAGAGGCTGCCGAGGCCAACCTTTCCACCTGCAGATTAATTGAAGCGCAGAGAGGGAAAATTCCTCACTTAATGGTCAAGAACCAGTTAAAGCTAGGTGGGACAACAGTTCAAGGGTCTGATTCCCATGGCGCTGCCTCCCTATCATTGATGTCCACAGAAATGTGTAAGGACATCAGGAAGTTTTCCTAACACTAAAATAGTGTGAATGGTAATCAGTGTCTTTCGCCAAAGTTCTTTTTCAAGACAAAATTCTATTCCACTAGGAAGAATGTCAGGCAATGGCATTCAGTCATCTTGTTTTTAACTCCACTAATCCCCCTTTTAACTAAGAGAGTGTTGTACTCTCCAGGTCAGAACTGTGATAAGTAAAAAGCAGGAAACAAATTACAGAACATTCTAGATACTTCAAAATAATACAAACCCCCAACACTTAGACTCCCAGCTACACGGTTTTCTCAGGTGTAACCATGATAACCAAGTCATGGAAAAAATGCTTAGATTAGCCGCTAGAGGCCGCTGCTTTCTAACTTCCTGGTTTCTTACCAGCTCCTCCAACAGCCCACTGTTAGAACAAGGACAGCAGGAAGCGCTAAAATCGTTCTCAAGATACCCAGATGGGGACAAAAAACAAAAAACAAAAACAAAACAGTCTTGGAAGAAGACTACGACATTTGGTCAGTGTCTATGGAATGAATGGCTGGAGAGTGACTGCCCTAGAGCAGGGGTCGGCACACTTTTCGCACAGGGCCAGATAGTAAACACTTGAGGCCCCATCGTGGCAATCACCTTGTTGGAGTGCTAAAGCAGCCACGGAGGGTATGTCATCAAATGGGCATGGCTGTGTTCCAATAAAACTTTATTTATGGACACAAATGTGCATGTCACATAATTTTCACAGGTCACAGAGTAGCTTTTGTTTTCCAAACACTTTAAAAAGTAAAAAACATTCTCAGTTTATAGCCCGGAGAATTTGTCCCCCCCCACACACCGAAGTTTGCCCATGCCTGCCATAGAGAACTGAGCCGCCCTGTCATCCCTTCAGTCATGTGTCGCCAGCTTATGGTGCGGTGCCTGGCACGTTTTTAAAAGGCTTTAAGAACTGGACAGATGACTGCATCGATGTCAGCGATAGAGACAATTGCGTCTCTGGTGCCGCCGGATGCAGGCCCTAACGGTTCCTGCAAATCCTGGCTGGCACACAGCTCTTCCAGAGACCTCACCGGGGGATCCGAGGACTTGGATTCAAATTCTAACCCCCTCAAATGGCAGCCAGGTGACCTGGACATGATCACAGCCCTCACCCTGGAGCCTTGGGTAAACTCGCCCACCCCCGGGGCAGCTGTGAAGGTGCAACAAGAGCCTCCAGAAACTGGACCCCGTGAGGCAGGCGGACAGAGCATCGCTTCCACCGTAATTCCCTTTATTGTGAAAGGAGTTCTTTTTTTCCTAATCATAACATAACCTTCTGTTCCTTCAAGCACATTTCAGAGTGGTAGGAAACGGAGAGAACTGGGGAGGCCATTAAGAGGAAGTAATGGTCCTATGAAAGCATTTTTAAAAGTGTTTACCGAGGGCTCTCCGAACTTCCTCACACTGACTCTTCCAAGTGTGCCTTATCATTATGTCCCCTGCTTTACTGTCAGGGAAATTGGGTGCGGCAGGTCAAATATCTTGGTCAAAGGCACGCATGTAGGAAGTGGCGGAAGCAGGACGCTGCCAGTCTCCCTCCAAAGTCTGTGCGACTTGGGCAGAGTGTCTCAGTCCCTCAAAGGGAGACTGGCTAAAGCCCAGGCAGGGGCTGGCCTCCTCCGCCTATGAGTTCCCCCTTAAACTTGAACCCATTCCAGCTGACCTTCATAGGTTAGCACAGTCCCAGGGAAACAGAGGCTGCTGATTTTGCTGCGAGCCTCGGGTGCCCTCAGACCCGGGATACGGCCGGACCGTGACGGAATCAACACGGCAGGCCGTGTGACATCTCCTGTGCGGCATGCACACGGCAACTAGAAAGAACCCAAGGATCGCATGGATTGACATGAAATGACACGGTGTACCGAAAGAAAAGGCAAGTTGCAGATCATGATACACACCGTTATTTATGTAGAAGAACCAAACAAGACCATACATTTTTACATGTACATTTATACATATGCAGATACACAGTACACGTCCGGGAATTACGTAAGCCAGAGAGAGGAGCAGTTATTTCTTGGGTGGGGAGGGGGTTTGAGCTGGAGTCTGGGGGTATTTTGCTGTATCTATAGTTAGAACTTCTTATAATGGGAATGGACTGCGTAAATACATTATGTGCGTAACCCATCATTTATGTCATCTAAAACTATATAACGTGTATATTTAGAAACAAATGTAAAGAAGGGGAGGAAGAAAGCACTCTTCTAGAATGGAGTGGTCCAAAGAGTTTCAGCCCTGACTCCTGTGTCCTTGGAGAAATCCCCTTCCCTGACAGTCGGTTTCCTTTTCTATGAAATGCTGTCAGTCATCCCTCCCCGAAGGCTGCTGTCAGAGACCCAGGGACCTCGTTGGGGAAACTCCGAGAAACGGTAAAGGGTGAGCTCCTGGGACGACGGAGCCTGTCCAGATAGCATTCCAGGCTTCAACTGCAGATTTGGCAAAGTCACACTGGCGTCCGTTGGAGCCACGCCTGCCGGGTCTGAGATACCAAAGTCGAATGCCCTCTTCGGCTCACACATCTCGTTCTCAGGGTCTGCCGTCGGCTCTGCCGAAGCCCCACGGCAGCTGAACACCGCAAAGGGTAAGAAAGATCAGGGTGGGAGGGCCTTTCCTCCTGACCAACCGTCTGCCAGATCGCTCCCGTGTTGAAAGACAGAAATTGAGGCTCAGAGAGTGGAAGGGAACCAAAGAGGACACCAGAGCAAGTGCCAGGCAGGGCTGCACATGGGAACAGGCCAGTCCCGATGCTTCTCCAGGCCCAGGGCTGAGGCCCAAGGGAACTTCCTAACGACAGGAGGGCAGGGGCCACGTTTGCTTGCTC
Source organism: Cryptoprocta ferox (assembly GCA_028646485.1). NCBI lineage: Eukaryota > Metazoa > Chordata > Mammalia > Carnivora > Eupleridae > Cryptoprocta > Cryptoprocta ferox. Next base: position 105,712,581 of record CM053572.1, on the reverse strand, counting down.
ACTACTCTCTCCCAGCATCGCTCCTGACGCAGGAAAGTGGAGTAAGTTCACCCCGGCAAGGAACGAGAAACCCAGGGTTGGGACTGTGGGCTTGACAATGACACCGCCCGCACAGCACTCCAGACGCACACTTCCCGGCCATTCACCAGACCTCTGTTATGCTGCAAAGCGGGAGAAATTTGGGTACTTATCTTGAAAGGATTTTATAGGGATTAAGTGAGGTAATCCCTATAAAGCACTTAACACAGTGCCTAGCAGAAAGGAGCTCATTAAATGTTAGCTTCTCTTATTGCTACATCATTATTATTATTATTATTATTATTAACTAAGATATTTTCTGGGGTGAGCTAAAAATAGGAGGGGAAGGGAAAGGAGAAACTATCTGAATCAAATATAACAGCAATTAAAAATATCGCCAGTTTCATGGGGTGCCTGGGTGGCTCAGTTTGTTAAGTGTCTGACTCGGTTTTGGCTCAGGTCATGATCTTATGGTTTCGGGAGTTCAAGCCCCGAGTCAGGCTCTCCTTTGGCAGCACAGAGCCTGCTTGGGATTCTCTCTCTCCCTCTCTCTGCCCCTCGCCCACTCTCTCTCTCTCAAAATACATAAACAATAAAAAAAATTTTTTTAATATTACCAAGTTTCCCTTCTCTCTATGGTTCCAGAAGGTATCAAATGCCACTCGCGATTAGCCACATCCACTCAGAAAGTTTGGGCCCTCTGGTGACTTCCCTCAGAGCCCTTCCCAGCTTCGGGAGGCCCTGGTTGGGTGGGCCCACTTGCCCTCCAGCACTCAGTCTGCTAGCTCCCTTTCAAACAAAGAAAGCCCTGGGCTTAAGTTAGAACTGAACACTTTGTTTTCATTTCTTTCTCTCTATGGCTGCTTTCTATTTATGGCAAGTCATACTGGCTTTCTAGTCTGGGACTGATATGTTTCTTCTAAAATGAGTTTTAGAACACTTCAAGTGTTCAAGTGAACACTTGAATTGACTTAAGGGAAAAGATTAAGTAAATCGCAGTACAGGCAGGACACATATTTGGAGAGAATCCTAACAGTGGCCCTTGGATGACCCATGTTGGAACGCTCCCAACGATCCTAGCGGCTCCGAGAGTTTCGCCATTTTGTGGATGAGACCAGTGAGGCAAGACCTGGATAAAACCCAAAGCAGCACGCTGTCCCAAACCCAGGCCTTTAAATCCATCCCTGATTTGTTTAAATTTAAGCCAGATACTCGGCCTCAGTTTTCTAGACTGAATGGAAAAGAGATTGCAGAGTATGACTAGAAAAGGTAAATGCATTAGTCTTTTCCCCTCAAGCCTAGCTGTTACAAGGAAGGACATTGACCAGAGCAAAGTAGAATAATAAAGAGAAAATCAACACTGATCTCTCCCCAAAGAGAGGCGCAACACCAAAGAGAAAATTGGGTAGACAGCACAGCACCAAGAAGACATTACTTTTGTTCTCACTCCAAGATGACATGAAAGGCAATTTAGTTACAGCCCCTCCCAGCCCCTCCCAGATCCCTTCCCTCATCCAACCTATGCCCACCCCTCATTTCCCAAGCAGACCGCAACTGGCTCCCAGACAGAACAAGTGAGCAGCGTCAAGTGGAAATGTTGGTGAGATGAGAAGGGGAGATCTCAGAAAGAACGGGTTTTTCTACAAATGCTACTTGGGGGCCCGTTGAAGAAGTTGGTTTTGATCTGTTTTGCTTTCCAGCTGCTGACCGTGAGCTGGAAGGGGAGCCCGGGGCTTCTACCTGGACAGTCCTGGAGCTGGAGAGGCAAGCTGAGAAGAGGCACAGGTGAAGCCCCTTTACCCCAGGCATGGGGCAGTCTGGTTACAATGCCAGTCCCCACTGTGACTGTCCAGACGGATCTGGTAGATGTGACCAGGGGCACATGTGCTTCTCGCCAGAAGCATCTCTTGACACTTCAAGTTTCCTGGAAGAAGGCAGTCTTCTCAGAGACGACAGCAGAGTAAGTCTCCTCCTGCCTCGGACAGGCTCTACGTCTCCTTCTCAGTCTTCTGTAAACATGCTTGATTACCTGGATTCCTGGAAGCCAGACATTTAAATAATGCCAGGCTAGCCGCTGTCCAGACAGAGCATGTCCCATAAACCTCCAAGGTGGCTCTTGGGTGCATCATGGGTCCCCACATCTTCCCAGCCTTGGTCCAAAGACATAGCAAAGTTTGCTTATGAGGCCCCCTCTGCAAAGGAGATTATCTTCTTGACAGTGGCAAGGGCTTCTATTTCCTCAACCACTGTTTTTTCATCAGCCTGGGGTGCTTGTGACCTCTACAGAATGAGACACCTGTCATGGGCTGGCCCACAGAAGTGTATCCAGAAGATCCAGAAGATAATAGCCTGATCATATGGTAAGATTTCATTTTCCCACATATGCTGTAATCTGAAGATCCTGTTGAATCCAAGTTATCATTTAATATGGTAGACATAGCACTGAGACATAATATTTTACACAAGCAGATAAGCTTGTGAATCTCCTGGGAAAAGAAGCATTTCATAGGGAAGAAATCCTACTGTATTTATGCATGTGTGTATGCATATATGTATTAAATAGGAGACTATCCACTTTGGGGGCATTAAACAAAGCTTACCAGCTGCCTTAAAACACTAAACCTATCCCTCCTCACGATGATCTGGTTCTCATGATCTCTTAGTCTTTCCCTAAGAAGTTCTTTGTGCTTTGAGATCAGAGACCCCATTCAGGCAGCATCTGAAGCCCTCTGGACCCCTGAATTCACTCAGCTCTGCCTTTTCCATGGAAAAGTGTAGAAAGAATATGCAACTTCAAGGAGGCTCTTTAATCCTCTCTGGGAGAGTCCCATCAGTGGGTGACCAGCCAGCCTACTTTGCCTGGAACTGAGGGGTCTCCTGGGGAATGGAACTTGCAGTGCAAAAACCAGGTGCCTAACCATCCTTCCTACCATATCTGGGCACAAAGAAAAGTGGGATAGGAGGTGGGTTCTGCTTTCATGGATAAAATAGGTGATAAGGAGGCAACTGTGGCTTCTGGGATCACTTAGGAAGGAAAGTGGGGTCAGCAGACCAAGCACATGGGCAAGGAGAACCGGGGAGGCTAGAAACTTTGGGCACATCTTTATCTTGTAAACTCCCTCCCGCCACCCCCACTACCACCACCGCCACCCACCCACACTGCCTGTTCCTGGGCGGGGTCCCTAAGGACCAGCGGTGGATCCTTTCAATAGAATTGTTATCAGCAGTCAAAAGAAAGGCAACTGGAAAAAACTTGTCCTCAAGAGTCTCAGTCTGGGGGGATAATTTACCCCAAGATGAAATGATTTGCTGGTAGCTTTGACATCTGGGAAGCATCTCATTAGGAGCTTGGAGGAAGTGAGATGCTGAAAAAGATGTAGAAAAATGTAGCCCCAGCAATCTCACAGGAGGGGGGTCGGTGAATTTTCACAAGTAAGTAAGCTGGTCTGGGATTATGTCTTGGCCCAAGCGAAGTGCCCAGCCCAAAACCAAGCGCTGCCTCAGCACAGGGTCTTGAAAGCCCCGAAAGGTGTCTTATCAGAGCAACTTTGTTTCCTCGCAAAATCGGAGTTGTAAGACCATCCTCAATCAGGATTCCTGGTAAAGGTGCAGTTCCTTTTCCCATGGTCATGGAAGGAAAATGTATCAAGATTCATTCCACATGACCTCAAAGCCAGTATGCCAATGAGAAAATATCATCTTGGAACACACATATAAATTTGACCAGCTGTGAAATGCCTTCGGGTAATGGATCCCAAATCAAAACCTGAGCAGTTTCCAAATCCATCCCCAAGAAAGAAGAAACGAGGAATGTTCATGTCTACCAACCAGAAGGCATTGGTGTTTCACTTGTCAGCACTTTTAGTGCTTCCAGACAGGCATCTCGGCATTGATATCAACTTGGCTTCATTACGAGAGCCTTGATTAATTCACCCACCAAAGCACGTGGCCATCCAGAAGATGGCCATAATGGAGAAGAAACTGGAGCTGCTTAGCTTAGAGAGAAGACTTAAAAGGGTGGGTGGCTGGCAGATCAGTGTCTTCCAATATCTAAGGACTCTTAAGGGGAAAAGGATGCCCCAGATGGAAGATGGAGCAGAGACAAGATTGTGTTCCAACAAAGGGAAAAGCTTTCTTATAAGTAAAACTTCCCTTTAATAGAAGGAACTGCATTAGGAGGTAGTGCGTTCCCATCCCTGAAGGTGTGCAAGCAGAGACCGCCCAATTTCCAGGGATGCTATGGAAGATGCTACTTCTATGTTGGATGGGAGGCCAGATCTGATGATGCCTGTTGGAAGAGGCCACTCTTGTGTTGGACGGGAGGCTGGATCGGAGGATGCCTGAAGTCCCTTCTCCTCTCTGAGATCCTCCACATTCTGGCCTTGGGTCCTGCCCAACACTGTGCTCCATGTACCTTCCCCGGGCCCTCAGCCCTACTGCTTCGTCGTGCCTCATTGGTGGTGATGAGGGTCAGGAGAGATGCCAGGTGTCCTGTTCATGCAGACACGAATGGGAATGAACGGCTTAGTCATGAGCCACGTTCTCAATCAGAAGCATGATTCCAAGGATTCTGGGTCATTGTGTATGGGCAGTTTCTCAAGTTCCTGGTGGTGTCCACTGTGCAGAACTGTGTACCTAGAAAGGAAGGAAAGAAAGAATGAGAATTCAATAGGCATCCTTCAAATGCACCAAAGAGAGTACTCTCACCACTGCATGCTTCCGAGAGCATGGTGAGGTGGGGCTGGGCATGGGGGTACTTCATTAAGAGGGAAGCCCAAAGAACTGCATCCAAATGGCTCATTTTAAAACAGAAGGCCTGAAGGAAATGAGAGGCCCAGAATTGCACAAAGAGTGAGTGGCAGATCTTGGACTAGAATCCAGATTTCTTTCCTCCCAACAAAGCCTAAGTCTCTTGTTACTCGTCAAAATGGACTCTATGTGAATACGCTAAGTTTCCTCTACCAGGGAGGGTTCTGGATCAGCAATATCAAAGTACTGTGATTTGTAAACCACTCAGAGTCTGAAAGACACTGGACCCGTATTTGTTTCCTTGATTCCTTTTGGTGACATTTGGAAGAGTAAATCAATTAGATGAATCAAACAGCAAGTTGAGTCTAAGCATCACAGTGAAATTTACACTTGACAAATGTTTACTATTTGTCTGCAGTATCACACAGTTGCACTCATATGTTAATTGCCTTTAAATCAATCTCAACTGCAAGTGGGTCTTATCATCAGTAACCCAGATTCCAGCATCTGACAGTTATGAAATTTCCACAGAGTGTAGGAACACTACCACTTGCTTCCCTGAGGCCAATGTTAAGCCTACTCAGTAGAACAAAGAAACACACACCAGTCAGTTATTTGGCATATGTTGATGATCAACTTGGTGGTGGTTTCTGATGAATTACATTAATTCTGAATTTGCTTTGAATTGTAACAAATTATTGCTGACTTGTATTGATTGATTGGTACCGCACTAAACCCTCTCCGTGCATTATCTTATTTAACCTTCACAACAGAAGATACTATCGCATTCATTTTTCAGTTGAGCAAATGACACAGAGCTTCAGTGACTTGCCCAAGGTAATCTGTGAAGATAAAGTCAATCAGACTGTGTCTATCTCATGCCAACACCCATGTTCTCACACAACCCATGGGCCAGGTATGAATTTAGAATGGTGGGTCTCAATCAGGACAGTTTGGAGACATCTTTGGTTGTCATGGCTGGGGTATCTAGTAGGTAGAGACCAAGATGCTGCTAAACATTATGTAATCCATAGCACGGTGTCCCACAACAAAGAGTTACCTGGTCCCAAATGTCAATAGTGCCAAGATTGATCTAGAATAAAAAGTCCTCTTAGCTGGCTAAAAGCACATGCTAGCTGAGGGACCCAGACAAGGTGAAGGGCATGAGTCTGAGATCCCACAGGATGGTCCACTGCGGCTGCGGCTGGTCTTGAAGCGAGTGGAGGGTATATGACTTGAAAAACCACAAGCACCTGCTAGATGAGTGTGGAGAAGAATAAAGTTGAAAAGACCATAGAAAGGAAGATCGCACAGTCTTAATGAGGGTGACCGGGGAAGGTCCCGGGAACGTATGTGACTAAAGACTTCAGGGAACTCAGCGTTCCAACTACTGAGTCATTAATGCTCGGCCTCGAAACCACTGCTCTGTGCTTGGCTTTGTAAGGATGCTGCGGACTGAGGATCAGCTTCGTGTGCTGGCTCCAATCGGGCTTCTCCAGCAGGGGGCACTGCAGGAGGATAGAAGCCTGAAACAAGGAAAAGGGCTTTGCTCCTCCTGTAGGCACCATCCCAGCAAGCCTTCTTCAGCCCAGCAGAGGCAAGAGCCTTCCTGCAGCGGCCATGAAGTCCAGTTCTCAGTCTTCCCAATTCTTGCATAACCGGCTTTGTGGGAGCCCCTCAGAGACATGAGCCCCAGTTGGCCAGTGTCTCCTCCTTGGAGGTCCGCACCTACATTCTGGGAGGTCCCTCCTCTAAGGTCTTATGTTTTGTTTGTGCGTTTGTTGCCTTGTTCTCTCAGCCCTGGAAGTTGCTTCAGACAGAGCTCACATTAGTGAGGAAGATGTGCACCAAGCACCACTTTCTCTAATTATATACATTGTTTCATTGACATCATTCACTCTTCACAGCTGAAGGGGTCCCTACAGTACTTCAGCCATCTATTTTATAGATGAGAAAACTGAGACTCAGAGAAGGTAAGCAATTGAGATAAGGCCACCGTGTCCATGAGGCCCACACGCTTCACCTCAAAACACACTCCTGAACCTTTGCCCTATTTGTGGCCAACAGGTCATTTTCACAGGCAATCGATGGCACCTCCTCCTTCACCAAGTTCACATGAAGAAGGTGTCCTGGTTGAAAAGCCAAACTGATACAACTGATCATGTTAGAAAATGTGCTTTCATGGGATGCAGGCACACCTCTATGGCAGCCTTTCACACGCCTCTCCTCAGTGTCTGTTTCTCATGTGCTCATGAGCAAGTTGTTCAGGAATGACTAGAAAAGAGGTGTGGAACTGGACTGGACACTCCAAGTGGAGATTCCCTTTATCCAGAGCACAGCTGGAAGCCAGTAGCTTTTTTTAGAGATGGGAGTAGTCAGAAGGGCACGTTCTCTAGTTCCAACACACGGTGGGGTGGGGGTGGGGGGTTGTTTACCATGGTATGGTGGGCGGGACACACGGCGTGGAGGAACTGGTCTGAGATTTCGACGGCCCGACTCTAGGAGAGGCAATATGTCCCCAGTGGAGTCTGGTCTGCAGAGGTTGGGTATGTATTCCCGGGCTTGGGTATAGACCTTTAACTTGGTGCTTTCACGTTCATAGTAAATAACAAGTATTTAAGCAGATCTGGGATCACCTGAATGGCTACATTATAAACTCACACTTCTTTATGAATTCAGGTCACACGTTTACATCGGGCCACCCAGATGTCACGGTGACAGTGGCCAACTTTATGCAGTGTTTCTCTGAGTAGGATGCATGAACTCCCAGAAGTCTGTAAGCATATCCAGGGAGGACCTACACATCCTCAATTTGAGGAATATTGTGGAAAAGGAAACACACAATACTGCAGACGAACAGAACAGCATTCAAACCCTGGCTCTACCATCTGCGGGGTGTGTAACCTGCTCACCTAGATCAGTTCCATCTACTTCACAGCTTCTTTGTGGTAATAAAATTAACATCTATAATGGGCTTAGCAAAGGGCTGGACACATGGTAGATCCACTGTCAAGGAAACCAAGGCTCAGAAAATGTGGCTTTCCCAGGATCAGAGAAGTAGTTAAGAAGTTACATACGGAATGGTTAAGACTCTTGATGCCTGGCTAAATCCTGGCTCTGACACTCACTAACTCTGGGAATTACTGCAAATGTTCTGGGTTGTTGTGTTAGATGAGACAAGGCACACAAAATGCCTATTAGAACAGTGACAGTCAAGTAATAAGCACTTCATAAACGTTTATTAGTACTGTTGCTGCTTGACGTTGGACGTAGAACTTGAACACAGCATTTGATTGCCAAATCAGTGCAGAAAACCAGCCTTTAGTCATTGATCAGACATTTGCTCACTTAGCAATTGATCACAGGGCTGAGCAAAACCTCCATGATGGCCTTATATTAGCTTCCTAGTGCTTTTGTACAAATTTCCACCAGCTTACCACCACTCATCTGTCCGAGCGGCAAAAGTCTGTCGGTTCTGTTTGCTGTAAGATCCTACTCGCCGCTTTGCAGCTGTGGGGGTGGAAAGCAGACCCCAGAGGTGTGGGTGTACCCGGGCAGTTTCAAGTCCAGATGAAAAAACCTGCTGCCGTTTCCCAAGCAACAGCAAGGCAGGAGGCGACTCCCTACAAGCTGGGCTGCTTCCCCCTTAGCATTAATTTACTCAAACATGACACGAGCCACATTAGGTTTGGTAATTACCTGAGTCTACAACTCATTCACTGAGCAATTAGCATCGCACTTAGAGCAGCCTGGATGCAATAATTAGTCACATAATAATGGCCCCCTCTGCCTGCCCGGCCTGGCAGTATAAGGAAATGATTAGACTTTATTACACATCACCCCAGCCCTCCCCCACATGGCAGTGCTCAGATGGGGTGCCTGTAAGGTGTTTTAATTATTAAAATATAAGGTACATGGGTTTAAAGAGATTCAACTCTAAAGCAGAGTTTCTCGGGGGTGCCTGGGTGCCTTAGTTGGTTAAGCGTCCAACTTCGGCTCAGGTCGTGATCTCGCAGTCTGTGAGTTCAAGCCCACATCGGGCTCTGTGCTGACAGCTTGGAGCCTGGATGGAGCCTATTTCGGCTTCTGTGTCTCCCTCTCTCTGCCCCTCCCTGCTCGTGCTTGCTCTTTCTCAAAAATAAACAAGCATAAAAAAAAGAAAGAAAGAAAAACTTGACAACCAATATTAAAAAAAAAATAAAGCAGAGTTTCCCGAAGGCTGGAGCCCCATTACCTGGGAACAAAGACCTCACACTGGGTGTTTTCTTAATGGTGGGAGGAATGAGACCTTCAAGTCCTAGGCATTTATTCATTCAGCCACTTATTTTTTTTAATTTCTTTTTAGAGAGAGAGGGAGAGGGCACAAGTGAGCAAGGGGCAGAGAGAGAGAGAGAGAGGGAGAGAGAGAGAGAAAGGAAGTGAGACTCACCCGAAGCGGAGCTTGAACTCACCTGATGCAGGGCTCGAACTCACGAACCATGATATTGGGACCTGAGCCGAAGTCAGATGCTTAATCGACTGAGCCACCAGGCACCCCAGCCACTTATTTATTGAAGGACATATGTGGAATATCTACCAGAGTCCAGGAGCTGTGCCATGTCCCGGACACATGAGGGCGGTGAGGAAATCTGCAGTCCCTTTTCTCCCATAGCTCACAGTGTGGTGCAGGAGACCCACTGTTGGATGCAAAGTCACGGCCACAGGAGGTGTTGTGATGGGAGGTACTTGGGCTTGCTATGAGAGCATGTCACAGGCAGACAGGTGAGGTTGTACGTCAGGGTAGCGTAGAGGAAACAGTGGAGGTGAGAACCGAAGGGTGGGTCGGGATTAAGCGGGCAAGGGTGGGGGAGGCTGGCAAAAAGGAGCACCACCAGGGGAGCAGGTGGGCACCCCAAGAGTAGAACAGGCTGAGCGCCAGTCCAAGATGAGCACGGAGACCCGGGGAGGCTCCGCAGCCTGTGGACGGCTGTGCTCAGCCCAAAGCAGGGGTGGGACTCGGGGCGGGGCAGAGCTGGCCGCGGCTGTAAGCAGAGCAGGTGCAGGAACACTTTATGTTTGGAAGAACATTCTAGCTGCGGTGTATAGAATGGCCTGGAATGAGTTTGGAGTGGGAACCCAGAGGTAAATTAGGCGGTGTATTAGCTTCCTAGTGCTTTTGTACAAATTGCCACAAACTTACCGACTTAAAAGAACACAAATGAATTATCTTACAGTTCTGGCGGTCGGAAGCCCACAACGGGTCTCGCTGGGCTACCGTCAAAGTATGGGGTGAGCTGCATTCTTTCTGGAGGCTCTAGAGGAGAATCCTATCCCTTGCCTTTTGCAAAGGCTGCCTGTGAGTGCAGTGGGCCCACCGGACAATCCAGGATAACCTCCCCATCCCAAAATGCATAAACTCAATCATATCTACCAGAGTCCCTTCTGCAACACAAGGTAATAAATATATTCCCAGGATCTGGGGGTGAGGAGGTGGTCCTCTTTGGACAGCCATTATATCATATGCCACAGATGATTTGCAAGGTGTCCAGAGGTGTTGGGGGCTCAGAGATGCAGGATGGGGCCAGCGGGGGTGTTGAGAAGAAGTCAGATTCAGTATATATCCTGAAGCTGACGGGATCCGCTGATGCATCGGGCATGGGGGCCATGGGGACATTCGAGGCACGGCGTGGGTGAGGCAAAGGCGCGGAGGCAGGACAGAGTGGTGTGCTCTGTTTGAGGAGTGGTGGATGTTCTAAGAATACATCCTACGGGGTGAGATGCGGGTGGTGGGAAGCGGGGTTTAAGAGGAAGTTGAGGCAGCATTATTGGGGGGCTTAAAAGCTGAGCTAAGGAGGTTGGGCTGAATCCGTAGGTGATGGAGACTGAAATGAACATGGGCTTCACTGTGGGAAATGGGAGGGATGATGAGCCACTGAGACCAGTGCGGAGGCTCTTTCGTCTGGGAAAGATGAGGTCATGGGACAGACATGTCATCGGGAGTGCAAGGAGAGGGAGGACCTTGCAGAGAGTGATGGGAAGGACGCCACCTCGGATTGCGCAAGAGTACCCACTGAGAAGCGTCCCTAGTGAGCCTGAGTTTAGACTGGGCAACGAAGCGGATGCCGATGCCGTTGATGAGGGCGCCCCAACCACCCTGAGCCTTCTCTCCGGTAGAGAGCCCTCCGGGTCCTCAATGCTCCTCACAGATCGGGGTTTCTACTCTCCCTGGCTCCTGGTGTTCCACTCTGGACTAGCTGATCTTTGTCACTTGAAAACAGATATCGCAGGTGGCTAAGGGACCTTGGCCTCAGGCCCTCCCCTTGGTTATCAGGGGAGTCAGACTCAAAATCCACATTTATGGTGCAGGTGTCCGTTTGTATACAGGCATTTCTAACTATTCCCAAACAGGGAGTGTTTCCTCTGTGTTCCCCTCGTGCGCCGCCCCCCCCCCCCACAGCATCGGGGGCTCACAACCTCCTACGTGCACCCCCTCACCCTAGGACGCAGCTGTGGCATCAGGCCCTGTCTCCCACAGTCTGAGGGATGATCCCCACCCCTGCAGCGGGCTCTCCCTGGTCAGAGCAGACGCCAAAGCTAGAGCGCTCCCCTTCCATCTGCGGGGAAGAGGTGACTAGGGACAGCAAGACGCTCTCAGGCTCTTCCTGCCTGAACTGAGAACGGGTGGAGCTCCCCGGGGGAGCCAGGTGTGGCCCACAGGAGCAGAGGAAGGTGGTCCACGGAGAGAAAAGAACGAAGTTGATGTGCAGCGCAAAGCAGGCCCCGGATGATGGCCTTGGAGAGATGGAAAGAGGGGTGCTATCCCCTGGAAGCCCCCCGTTCCTCATTTTAGCCCCAGCGAAGGCCAGTCAACTTCCTGCTCTGGGGGTCCAAGACATGTCTCTGTGTCTTTCCAACAGATCTCTCTTCACGTTTCTTTAGGAGGCATGAATGGATTTACAGCCTGTGGTAGACCCTGAGAATTACATATTGTAAAGCATGTGCTCATGCTTTCTTCTTTCTTTTGGACAGAGCCCATCTCTTGGTAGACGCAAAACTGCTAGCTCTATCGCAGGGAGGGGCTTGGGCCTGTGAAGAGGACCTGACAGTCCACTAGGGGAGTCTGCTGAAAACTGATTTCCTCCTGAATGGAAGCAAGTATAAGAAGCGCCTGCCTTATCTTCTAGCATTTGGTTATGGTCATGGTTTGGGCAGGAGGATGCAATGTTTGGAGCTGTTGCAGCTCTTCTGTGACCATGAGGGGATCATCCTAAAATGAAAAACTATCAGGTTGAGGATGGTAGAGCAGAAAGATAAAAAGCATCTGGGTCCTGTCTGCTGTTGCTGAATCAATGGATTAACCAACCCTGAAACTACCCAACTCTGGGCTTTCTATCTTGTAAATGGATAAAATGACCCCTTCACTTAAGTTGATTTTAGTTAGGCATTCTAGAATGTTCTTGTAGGCCAAAGTGTTCTAAAGGATGTAATGTCCATGCTGCCTGTCTTCCATGTCTACAGTCACTTCCCATATCCTGCCACATTCAAATCCTACCCACCCTTAAAGACCCAGTTTAATATCCAAAATCTTCCTTCCAGAAGCTTTCTACACCATCCATCAGCATTTATTGTTTGTAGCACTACAAATTATCTGATGGCATCTGATTGGACATAGTCTGGACTCCTGACACTTGTGAAAGGGAGGGTCTATATCTTATTATGAGGCAACAATCTTTCAGCCCTCTGTACCACACCCTGCACTAAGTGCTTTTAAAATATTATTATATTTAATGCTTACAGTGACTCTATGATGTCAGAACTATCATTTTATATATCTCCATTCCACAGATGAGGAAACTGAGCTAACTCCGAGAGCTTAAGATTTGCCACAGGTCACTCAGCCAACAATGGGCAGAGCCAGCATTCAAATCCACACGTGTTAGAATCCTGAGCCCTTTTTGCTATTAGTACTTCCCAACCTTATTCCTTGTTAATATTTGCTATATACCTCACAACACCTCACAGAGAGGGCAGAATACCATAAGATCTAGAGACACGGAATAGAATGAATGGATTACAGAATGAGACAGTCCTCCCCAATGTTGCCTGTCATTTGTGTCGATTACAAAGGATGTTGGCAACCATTCCGTCACTGATCCTCATGGCGACCCTGAGTGGAGCACTGCTCAGATAACCTCTGCATTTGTGATATTGGTTTCCGTTTTTGTTTTTTTGTTTTTTTTATGTTCAGTGCCGTATCTTCTGGGGGAGGGAGGGAATCCCCTCCACATTTGGAAACAGCCCTGCCCTGGGTACTTCGGGTTCTCAATCTCTCCATGGGAGGAACACTGAAAAAGCCACTTTAGCATGAAAATCACATCATGGACTGGGGTTGTTCCCATGGAAACACCTGGGCCGAGAAGCTGGGAATCTAAAGATGAAAAAGGATATTTTCCAGTTGGTAGAGGATAGAAGGTGTTATGGATTATATGTGTCCCAAATCAAATAGGTCCATAACCCCAATATGAGAGTATTTGGAGGCGGGGCCTTTGGGAGACAATGAGATTTAGATGAGGTCATGAGAGTGGGGCGCCATAATGGGGTTAGTGCTCTTATAAGAGGAAGAGGGACCAGAGCACTTCCTCTCCTTCCCCCTCTCCCTCTCTCTCCCTCCCCGCACCCTGTCTCTGCCATGTGAGGACTCAGTAAGAAAGTATCTGTCTGCAAGATAAGAAGACGATTCTGGCTGGGAAATGAATCTGCTGGCACCTTGATCTAGAACTTTCCACCCCCCAAAACCAGTGTTGTTTAAGCCGTCCAATCTGTGGTATTTTGTTATAGTGGCGTGAGCAGACTAATGCAGGAGATCTCACAGAACCAAAGAAAGAATGTGATAAAGGGAGAAAGAAATAGGATAGGTTGGAGAGATATTACCTTTTGCCTTTAAGTCATTAATTCAGAAAAACCTGAGGCATCAAGAGAAAATGAACCCCCAGAGGGGTGTGACTTAGCCTGTGCTCCTGAGAATCTTTTACTAACAATGCTTCATTTATCAGGAGATCTGGCCTCCAGTGACCTTAACTACCCAGAGGCCTGACTGAGAGGCTATTATTTGTTTGTTTGTTCTTTTTTTTAATGTTTATTTACTTTTGAGAGAGAGAGACAGAAAGAGACAGAGAGACAGGCAGAGAGAGACAGAGCATGAGCAGGGGAGGGGCAGAGAGAGAGGGAGACACAGAATCCAAAGCAGGCTCCAGGCTCTGAGCTGTCAGCTCAGAGCCCGATGCGGGGCTCGAACTCATGGAACCGTGAGATCATGACCTGAGCCGAAGTCGGATGCTCAACCCACTGCACCACCCAGGCACCCCTTGTTTGTTCTTTTGAAAGGCTCTGGAATCCTCAGAGTAGCTGTCACAAATGTGTGGACTTTTCTCAGTCCTCCTTGGTTTCTCACTCAGAGAATATTTAAACTCAGTTTGTATATAACTCTAGAAAACTTGGTTCGTCTTCCATACAGGGCAGAGCAGAGCTTGGGGGATGGGGGGTGAGGAGTGGGAGGTGGGATTCACAATGCCGGGAGCGGGGGCGGGGGGGGGGGGGGG
>CM053572.1:105422652-105698136 GCA_028646485.1 Cryptoprocta ferox | reverse complement strand
AACACAGCAAAGCCAACAGGGGCCATTTAGTTAAGAGGAAAATGTTTCAATAGTCTCCAGGCCATCAGTGTAGTAGGCTAACCTAATAAAGGAAAATCAAAGTCACAACTTTGAATAATGTGGCTCAAAACTGATACTGGGGGAAATCCAAATAAAGTTTGTGGTTCAGTTGATAGTATTGGGAAAATGCTAATTTTCCGGCTCCGACTAACGTTTCACGGTTATATAAGACGCTAGCCTTAGGGAAAGCTGTGTGAAAGGCACATGCGAATGCTCTGGACTATCTCTGGACTATTCTTCTATGGATATAAATGTGTTTCCAAATAAAATGTCAATAAAGCACTACCAAAAAAAACCCCTCTCCTCCTGACTTAGTGACAATCGTTTGTTTAAAAAAGACGAAGGAGTTCTCCACTTACAGCCAAGGGCACACAGGATGCATGTGGACCTGGGATGACCTAGATGACAGGCCTGTCAGGACCGTGATTTCAGCATGGGCTGAACCCAGCTCCGTTGGGTGTTCATCTCCCACAGGCCTTGAGACAGCTGCACTCCCGGAACAGGCAGGAGGCTCCAAAGAAAATTTAAAAATTAAAGACTATAAAATGAAATCAAGCTCCCAGACCCTATATATCTTTGGCCTTCAGATCCATAGCAGTCAAGGTCCAGGAGGAACTCGGGGCGTGGTGGCTCTCTGCCAAGCGGTGATGCTTCCACGTTATGTGATGTGTCCACTGGACAGGCTGGTCCAGGGAAGAGAGAAGAAATACGCAGCCACCAAGGCCATCTTGGGGGAGGAAGTGAACAGATGGACACAGATGGACTCACAACACAGACAGTGACAGACTTACAGAGCACGTTCAGAGTTACACAGGAACTGGTCTGTTGCAGAAGAGCAGGAGGAAGCTGGACACAGAGGGGCAGCCACTTTTAGTTGACACAGAAAACAGCCCCAGATGAGGGAGAGCCAAGCAGAAGTTGCGGAGGGAAAAAAGAAAACACAGAAGTCAGTGGACAGGTGATCTTAGCCTCAAGGAGAATTCTAGTGGCCTCGAAGTGCCTTTAGGGGAGGATCTAGAGGGGCGCAGAAGTACTGCACAACCTGGTTATGTCCCACTGTTTGTCTAAAACGCACTTTACAGCCAGCATCTTGTGTGGATCTCACAACAGCCTGGGAGGTTCACTATGTAAGTTACTTCCTTGATTTACCAAGTAAGGACATGGGCACAGAGACATAAGCTACCCAGGCAAGGAACCCAGCTAGTTAACAGCTAAGACAGACTGAAAGCCAAGTGTTCTGAGTTCCCTTTCATGGTGTCATGGCTCAGGGATGTGCAGAAAGCCACCCTCCTTCCTCCCTTTCCTCTTTTCATCACTAGCTGCCATTTATGGAGTACCGATGGGGACCAGATCCCACCCTGCATTCTTTATGTGAATGAGCCCATGTAAAGTCCCCCACAACCTTGTGAGGCAGATAGTATTACCCCCATTTTCTGACGAGGAGCCTGACATTTAGATGCGGCGTGACCAAGATGGTTAGTAGGATGATAAACATGACTGTCCCCAAGACCCTCTGACTCAGAAGCACACGCCTTTAAACTGCAAGCAACATGGGTCTCTGAGCCTCGCTTCTAAAATCCTGGGCTGCCCATGTCCCCACCCCTCAGTCAGATTCTGGGCCAGGAAAGCCACGAGGGCTCTTTTTTAAATTGAGCTCCGAGTCCCATTGCAAGAAGGAAGATCCGGCCACGTCCTGTTTCCCAGAGACATCCCAAAGCCGGGTCCTGGGAACCCCTATGCAAATATCTATCCCCATCAGGGCTCTAGGCTCTAAAATGCTCTCTCGACCCTGCCCGCGTCTTCCCTTAGCAAACATCACGTTCCACTTCAAATGAGACGAGAGGCCAAGCAGAAAGCCAGGATCCTGCGATTTAGATTTTTAAGGGCAATCTGATTAAAATAATTCACCATAAGTTTTCAAAAAGCACAGAACAGATCCTCTTAGGCTCTCTTCTCTCTTCTTTTGCTCATCTCCTGTGCTGGTCAATGAATCTTTGAAAATATGGTTGGGTATATGGTCACTTCCTCCATACAGGTATCTCTGACCATCTCAATATGGTAGTCCCTTTCCTTCTTGTAAACAAACACAGCACTTCCTGCCTCTATAATTTATTTGACAATATAATCTGCCCTCTGACAGCCCTTGATGTAGCTTATTACGAAGTGCAAGCTGTACGTGCATTTAAATGGTATGTTTCTAGATAAATTGCAAGCCCTTTGGGGAGAGAAACCACAACTTACTCATCTAGCACAGTCTGGCAGTTTACCGACCATTATTAATTAGGCAGTTCTGGTTGAGAGACAAACATCCAGAATTCTAATTTCAGCTCCGCTACATAGAGGCGTCTCAACCTCAGACCTCCCTAGGCCTCAATTTTCTCATCTATAACATAGAGATAAGCACAGCACCTTGCTGAGCAAATTACGGTGAGTGGTAACTGAAAGTGAGCCTTGCCCCTCATGTGCTCAGTGCACCTGGCATGGTGTTCATTAAACATTAGCCGGCACTAACTCTAGGCAAACTTGAAGTTCATGACATGATTGAAAGGGTACTCGGACCCCCAACTTTTTCTTCCTTCAGCTGGTTCTCTCTAGCCCTTCATAGTGCAATGACATGCCTTGGTGTCCTTCACTAGCGAAGCTCCCTAAGCGTTTACTGTTGGAATATACGGAATATTCTGTGAAATTCTTCAATGTCAGTAATGCAGATGCTGCCATGAAAATTTAAGAAACTCAAAAACTTTCATTAGGTCATAAACGATCAGTTGAAGACTTTAGTGTCTGGGTATCTGTTTGCTTGACAAGCTTTCCCGGAAATCAGACAATCAGAACCCAGCCATTCAGACACTGGAAGTCAGGGTCCATTTTATACAAGAGGGGTCGAAACTGCTCCTTCTCTCTGGGTCTTCCAGCCACAAGGCTGTGCTTCCAAATATTGGTGTAGGGCTGGGATTACACAAAGGATAATATAACCACAAACTATTACCAATAATTAATATTTGAGGCATGTACATATATTGTGTGTATATACATCTATATATCCTCAATAATTAAATTTTAACTACTCTTACACATTGATTTATAACTTTTCCTCTTAAGTGCAAGTAACAGTATTGTTTTTCTTGGATACAACCCTGAATGAGTCCGATGAGTGACCTTTTGAGAGTGTAACGTGTAGGTAAGTGTATAGACATATCTGAACATACTGAGCAAATTCTGGCAAACAACAACAACAACAACAACAACAACAACAAAACCCAAAACCCAAACCACAAACTTTCCTTGGGAAAATTTCAGAATACAACAGAACTCTTACAAACATTTTTTTTGCACTACACTATACTTAAAAATAGGAGATGTGATTAATTTTGCACATTGAAGTAAAGTTAAGATGCAATTTAAAATATGAATGTGAGGGGCGCCTGGGTGGGTGGCTCAGTCAGTTAAGTGCCCGACTTTGGCTCAGGTCACGATCTGCCAGTTTGTGAGTTTGAGGCCCGCATCGGGCTCTGTGCTGACAGCTCAGAGCCTGGAGCCTGCTTCGGATTCTGCTTCTCCCTCTCTCTGCCCTTCCCCAGCTTATTTACTCTGTCTGTCTGTCTCTCTCCATCTCTCTCTCTCAAAAATAAATAAACATTTAAAAAATAAAATATTAGTATGAGATAAAAATTTAGATTTTCAGAAATTTTATAATTTGTATTGAAGACCCTATCAACTGTCCCCTGTCTACGTCAATCTTGCTGAATTAACAGTATGGTCATCCTGTGACCTCTTGCTGTTTGCATTTTCACTAGATGGAGGGATCTCATAAAACTACGTCCACATTAACCCATGTTTTTATGTACAGAGATTATTCCTTACATTCATATTGCAGACCATGGTCTTAAAAAGCCCTTCGACATCCATCATTTTATTCTTTATTCACCACAAACCCATGAGATTGTGGGAAGATTTGAATGAAAAAGAGGTCACACAACCCCCTTCCTCTGCCCAGGCAGTGTGGGAAGCTTTAAATGATCACACTAGACCATGCTAGTTGGTCAGGCTCATCTTTTTTAAGTTCAAGCATGTTCGGTCCAGACACGGCATTAGCCT
The DNA here is from genome assembly GCA_028646485.1 of Cryptoprocta ferox. Taxonomy (NCBI): domain Eukaryota; kingdom Metazoa; phylum Chordata; class Mammalia; order Carnivora; family Eupleridae; genus Cryptoprocta; species Cryptoprocta ferox. Next base: position 105,693,981 of record CM053572.1, on the reverse strand, counting down.
GGCAGCCTGGGACAGACCCAAGAAGGAACACAATGTGAGCTGCCTTGGCTGGTATTTGGATGGTGATGTGACTCAGGAGGGATTGGTTGGTGGTTAGCCAGCTGCCTGGCAGCGGGTGTTAGGACACTCAAAGCCAAGAAGACAAGGCTTGGTGGCAGACAGAGTAGTGAGGCCCGGCAGGGAGCTGGGCTCCTGGAATAATAGCTCAGGGTCCTTCAAAACACCTGGCTAGCTCCCACGACCTGCTCTGACATTCTAAGAACACTGGCTTTTTCTGATGTGCTCCACTCTTGTGACTCTCAGAGGAACTCTGTTACTTAAAAGGCTCTTATCCACAAATATTGAGTTAATACCTTAAAGTCACTGCCGCAGGCTCATAAGGAAAGACTACATCTGGCTCGACATAGGGACCCCCAGGGCTGACTTCCCCCAGCAGGGAGGTCATACTGTCCTCGTCCTCAGATTGACAGATCTATGTCTCCTGGACAACAGGTGGGGGGGAAGTCGCCCAGCTCTTTCTAAAGCATGGCTGACTACCACAATCAGAGGCAGATCATTAGCTTTCCCTGGTGTGGCATCTCCTTCTCTACAAAACGCACTTCCAATTACTCTTCCTTATGCATCAGAGGCAATGCTGAAGCTTCTTAAGAGTCATTTTCACGGGGGCGCCTGGGTGGCTTAGTCCGTTAAACGTCCGACTTCTGCTCAGGCCATGATCTCGCAGTTCGGGAGTTTGAGCCCCACCTCAGGCTCTGTGCTGACAGCTCACAGCCTGGAGCCTGCTTCGGATTCTGTGTCTCCCTCTCTCTCTGCCCCTCCCCCACTCAGGCTCTGTCTCTCTCTGTCTCGAAAATAAATAAACACTAAAAATTTTTTTCCTGACTTTGGCCCGTATCAGGAAGCAGAACTTCACACGCTGTCCAACAACAGAGTCTATTTGAATCTAGTGACTTAAAGAGTATCTGAGCCACAGCTGATTTACAGCTAAAGTTGGTCGGAAATGACAGGGACTCTTTTCATGAACTAACTTTGAAATGTTACCTATTTTTATAGTCATAAACTCCCTCTAACGCGGTACCGCTATGATCCCCACGCCTGCTTTAAACCTCACTCTGAGTGCACACTTTGCTCAAATACGTTTTGGCTTTTGGCCAAAACCAAATAAAATACAGCTTGAATCTGACCGCACCAGCTCTGTTTGTCAAAAATGTCCTGGCTCCTCTTTTCACACTTCCTTGCTGCAGGTATTGCCGCTGGTCCCTAGTGGCAGACTGAAGTCTGACACATTCTGAAGCCATCTCTGTCCTGGATGGAACTGTTAGGAGGGTGTTGCTGAATTTCACTCTCTGCAGCATTGACAATAAGGTCCTGCAGGCAGGGGCCGGTGTGGGGGGGTGTTTGTTTGGTCAGGGCTTTTTCCATTAGACTTGGCCGTTGGCAGTCGGCTGGTTACATATGCAGTCCTAAGATCAAATGGCTGGAATCCAATTATCCCAGCTTCCTGTCTGCAGAGCCCCGCCAAGGAAGAACACAGTCATGTTTTCCTGCCTTGTCAGGCTCCCAGGACTCAAAGTATATCATCTGGAGAAAACTAACAAACAGCAGATTCTCAGATGTTTTGATGGAGAAGAAACATGGCGTGGAAAGAGGACGGGCTGGTCCAGAATAAGCAATCTACCTAATCCTTATTCTGCCTCCTCCTGTCTCAGTGGCCATCCCTTAGCTTCTCTGAGCTTCTGTTTCTCATTTGTTAGAGGGGGATCGTAACACCAACCTCTGAGTTGTTGGGAGGCTCTGGGAAGATGATGTATGTAAGAGAGCTCTGGAAATTCTAACGGTGAAGGTGATGATAGTAACAAGGTGAGCTGACATTCATTGAGTGTCTGCTGTGAGAAGGGCACCGTGCTAGGTGTTTAACAGATACCATCTCACTGAATACTTGCAAACATCTTTTGGAGAGTTTGTGATGACAGTAATGATTTTAACAGCAATAGCTAATGTTTCTTAAGTGTTTACCATGGACCAGGCTCCAGTCTCAGCTTCCTATGCATATTAACACATGGAACCCTTGCATCGTGTTTAGTAAATACGATTATCAACCCTTCCTGACATGTGAGGACAATTAGAGACAGAAGTCGGCTCATTTGCTCAAGATCATGCTCCCCGTAAGAGGCTGCAAGGAATCAAACACAGGTATCCTGATTCTAGAAAAGGAGTCGTAAACTTTTTCTATGCAGGGCTAGATGTAAGTACTTTAGGTCATTTTAGTATTACAGGGCGACTTCCTTGGGCAGGGATGTCATATCCTCCTCAAATAGCCTCTATTACATACTCCTCTTCTCCTTTTTCTTTTTTGTTTTTTTCCCCTGTCTCCTTAGTTTTTTGTTGTTGATTTTCACTTGTTTTTATACCCTTTGCAAACGTAAAGGTCATTTTTTAGCTCAAGAGTCACGCGGAAATAAGCCGATGGCTAGATCTGGCCCACAGTACTGTTTGTTGACCCTTGCTTTAGAAATAATTTTACTTTTACAAGCATAAAAACTACAGCTCAAGTTTTTAAGCTACTGAAATTAAGGTTCTAATCTAGTTTGTCTGCCCCCAGAAACCATCAACAGCTTTCATGGGTGCTATTAAAATGTGAGGTATTATCCCTGAGTTAGGTATGCTGTACTCATCCCAGTCAATTTCCAAAGAGAACAGACTGTTTTGGGACACCTGGGTGGCTCAGTCGGTTAAATATCTGATTTTGGCTCAGGTCATGATCTCGCGGCTCATGAGTTTGAGCTCCGCATTGGCTCTGGGTTGACAGCTCAGAGTCTGGAGCCTGATTTGGATTCTGTGTCTCCCTCTCTCTCGCTCTCTCTCTCTCTCTCTCTTTCTCTCTCTGACCCTCCCCCACTCATGTGCTGTCTCTCTCTCTCAAAAATAAATTAAAAAATATTTTAAAAAAAATTTAAAAAGAGAACAGGTTTTTTTTTTTTTCTGTCTTGGAACAGAGTTGGGGACCTGCTAGCAGTCAGAGATTTAGCAGACCTAGAGCCTAGTACAGTGCCTGCCATACAAATTGCCACTGAGTGAAATAATTCTGATTTTCAATTGGACTCAGTGACTTGTCAAGGTCTCAGCCATTTGCTCAGACTCTTTCAGACCTTGCACTGGAGTCTATAAATGAAGACATATTCCTTTATCTAGCTCTTGGGGAATCTGTAACAATTTATGAGATAATTGCCACAGAGCTATTTTGGGGGAAAGAAGGATGTTACAAGAAGAAATACGATTTTTACAACAAATCATACACAACAATGGTGCTGGAGGTTGTTTGTGAAATAAATACCTCATTGACTGGAGGCAGGACAGGAGAAAAGACTGTGACTTCATCAATATCGTATCCACCAATACAGCCTCCCATTCAGCAAGGATTTTCATTTTAACCTTGGGTTTCTCCTTCAGAGAATAAATGAGTTTCTTGGGAATGTATCTAAAAATCTTTGCATACATCCAGATTTTTAGGGGAAAGGCCATAGATTTTACCTGGCTCTAAAAGAGTTTTATTATGCCCTCAATGTTAGAACTACAACAAACTTTTGCAGGGTGGTTTACACGTGAGGAGGAGGAGGGAAAGAGGAAACTTTCTGGTATGTAGTGATCAGCAGTAGGTTTTCCAGAATCCCTTGTCAGTATGATGCTTCATTAAGTACCCAAGATACCCACTTAGGGTCCTACCCTAAGCAACTCTCCGGTTCCCAACTGGCACTGGTGTCTGGGTCTGTACATCCATCCAGAGGATTAATCACCAGTCCAGGCTGGCTGCAGTGACCACACTCAGGAAGCCAGCAAGATAGAGCAGACCCAGAATGCAACACAAGAGTCTCTTCCATTTTCTAGTCAGCCCCACGGTAAGGCCCACAGAGACTGCCATGACAAGCCCTGAGGCTTCCCCCCACTCCCATTATTAGCACCTGGCACAGAAGAATACTTTGTATTGTTTGTTGATAGCAGTGGTTTTATGCTGAGATGGCTGGTTTGTTTGTGGGACTGAGAGCATCATCCTTCTTTGGAGACTGTGGTTGGAGCCCCAGGGAATTAGGTCCAGTGGACCAAGACCAGGGTGGGCTGGATTAGGCTTCACAGACAAGGTTGCCCATGAACTAAGCCTTCACTTTAACTGGTAAGTGGTAGGAGAAAAGCATAGTGGGCTGCAGCAGCGCAGGGAACAGTCATATCTGGGCCTGACTGTTGGAGAAGGACGGGGGACATGGCCCATTTGTACTCTTCTGTTGGGCTTCGTATTGTGGGCACAGATGACATATTGATGAGCAACTGTGAACCACTGTAAGTTTTTCAGTAGTATTGCTGAATAGGGCAAATTCTCAGCATATGGAAAATTTGGGAAGAATGTTACTTTATTTTTTTATTTTTGTTAGTTATTGTGTATATATGTGTTTAAAAAATACATTAACCTAGAAAGATGTAAAGGGAAAAGAATCAGAATATAATGTAGTTAGCTAGTATGAGATCATGGGGAATGAGCTCTGAGAAGTGGCAGCAACACTAAAGAGAAAAGATTAGATAAAAGACTTTTCAAAGGAAGAGAATTTGGAAACAGAATGTAAAAGGCGTGGAAGGTAAAGAAGCATGGATGACTTCCCACCTCGAGAACTAGAATAATAATGATAATAATTAAAATAATAATAATAATGGGATGATGATACTTAGCATTTGTTGCCCCATCCTATACATTTTAGCATATAGTTTCTTAATAAAGCTTACTGGACTTATCACTTTTCCCCTGGCTTTCTAGTTTTGGGGACCATTATCTTTTCCCACTTATTAACATGGAAGCCATCAAAGGCCAATGAACAAAATTGATTTATTTCTCTCTCCTCTAGAAACCTTCTTGTCAAGTGAATGAAAAATATATGGTATTTTCCAAATAGGCTAGGACACTTGTTTCATGAGACATTTGAGGCTCAGAAGGGTAAGTGGCTTGCCAGAAGTCACTCAGCTGGTAGCAGAATTCAAGGTGAAATCAGAATCCATGTTTTTTTTTTTTTTCCATTGCCCAGGCTACCTCAAGTGAAACCATCAGCTGCAATAGGAAGGTTTGAATAGCAAATAAATGGCAGGAAATTAGAAAATAAATAGAGACTGCTCTCCACTGAGAAAGCTACTATTAGATGAGACAGAATTCTGGAATGACTTTGGCCTTTTACTTTTATAAGCTCAATGTTTCCGGAAGGCTCTGTGTTGAGGAGAGGAGATGCAGTAATGAGGGTGACCCTGATAAGACTACTCTTTCCTGGTTCCTTCCATTGACTCACATCCCCTTGATCAACTGCCCACTCGCTGCCTGGCTGGGACAAGAGGTCCCACCAGAAATGGTGCCTTGGCTTAACCAGCAGGGGTTGAAATGATAAAGCCCAGGCTCAACTTCCCTTTCACAAAGTCTTAGTAATGGATGACTCACAGTCTCCACGGCAAGTTCCTGAGGATGATAAAGAGATGTTGCTACAGGCTTTGGAGAAAGAACATGGGATGGAGAGAGGGATGGTCTGTGTTCTGGCCAAGAATTTCATCATTAAGCAATGGCATACAGGTTCCCATTTGGACCCTGTTGACAAGAAGACCATATCCTAGTGATTATTATGCTAACTCAGGGGACCAAGGCTGGAATGAAATGACATAACCCCCTAATGTCATTCAATACTGGGAAAGACTCAAGTGAAATGAAATTATCTGGTCTTAACCAAGTTTTTATAAAAACACAGATAATGTCTGACCTTTCATCCAAGGCTCCAGACCAATTTAAACAACCATCCATCCAGGCTACATGTTACCCACACATGTTACAAAATATTTTCTAATTTCAGAGGGAGTATCTCTTTAAATCTGATGGCCTTGCTTCTGTCTCTTACCTTCTGCACAGGCAGGAAAATAGAGTAATGATTCTCACGATAGAAAAATCTGGGTTTGTATCCTGGCTCTGCTCAGTATCATTTGTATGACCTTGGTTCCAAAACTTAGTGGTTTTAAGCCTCATTTTATATATCGACAAAATGGGGATTATCATGTAAAATAACCATGAAAGTATTAATAAAAACTGCCAGGGGTGCCTGGGTGGCTCAGTCGGTTGAGCGTCCGACTTCGGCCCAGGTCATGATCTCACAGTTTGTGGGTTCGAGCCCCACGTCGGGCTCTGTGCTGGCAGCTCAGAGCCTGGAGCCTGCTTCCGATTCTGTGTGTCCTTCTCTCTCTCTGCCCCTTCCTTGCTCATGATCTGTCTCTCTCTGTCTCTCAAAAATAATAAAAATGTTAAAAAAATTTAAAAAATAAAAACTTCCAGTTATCTGCCTGGTGGTGTTCTAATTGCTATCATATACAGTTTGATTTAAATTATACAACCTCATAAATTAGGTAACATTCACACCTCTATTTTACTCATGAAGCTGAAACTCAGAGAAGTCAATTTACTTGCCCAAACAAGCTGGCAAGTTGGGATGTCAGGATTCAATCTCATCAATACTTTTTCTTTTTTTTTGGGGGGGGGGGAGGTGAGAGAGGGGCAGGAGAGGGGGAGAGACAGAATCCCAAACAGGTTCCGCATGGTCAACCCAGAGTTCGACACAGGGTTCGATCCCACAGACTGTGAGATCATGACCTGAGCTGAAATCAAGAGTTGGGACGCTTAACTGACTGAGCCACCCAGGCGCACCAGTCAGTACTCTTTTGGAAGGTTAAATAAGATATGTAAAGGGCCAAGGAAGTACTTCCATATGTCAGGTGCTCAACAAAATCGAGTCCCTTTACCTCTTGGCAGGTAAAATATGACTATTGCTTAGGAAACTTATGAATTGGAGCAGCTAGAGACATTTAGGTATTCATAATAAGACAACCAACCGAAAGACAACTCCACGTCCTGTCTCTGTTCATCACCTTCTATCTTTTCTGTCTCTGCAACCAGTTCCCCACGCCATCCACATCTTCTCCTGCACAGTGGCCACAGCCTGCCTGCCCCTTTCCGGATTAGACAACAGACAAAGACACAACCACCGCCTGCCACTCTCCCCACTACCCCGCACCTGGTTTCTCAACACCCTTCCCATAGGACTCTCCATGTGGCTTTGGAATTTCAAATTCCATGGAATCCAGAGTAATAATAGTAACATCTACACCTCAGTGAGTGCTTCCTGTACGCCAGTGACTATACATCTCTATAGTCTCTATTTATTTATGAGCTCGAAACAACACTCTGGGGGATGTACCACCATTATCTCTGTGCGAAGAAGAAACAGAGGCCCAGAGAGGCAGGAACTTGGCCACAGTCCCACACAGTTGGCAATTGGTAGAGGCTGAATCTAAACCCATGTCTATCTAATGACAAAGCCAAGGCTTCTCAATTTATAGATGGCAAAACTTAAGCCAAAAAGGGGCAGGGATGTGTGCAGAGCCATACAGTTAGTGAGAAAGCTGAGAAAAAAGGCCACATTTTCTGACATCTCTTGAGCATGCTCTATCACGCCTTGGCCTGAGCAATCTCACTGTGCCCGGTCCACATCCAAGGTCCACCCACCATTCACTCTGTGCTCTGTGCTGTCTCAGTAAATGGCACTAATGATAAAACAGTGGTAGCCCGTGTTCTCTAGTATGTCAAAGAATTCAAGCAACTTCAGTCTGATTCCCCACACATTCTATAATGACAAAGCTTTAAGTGTAACTTCTTTTTCAATAGACAGGCATGAACCAAAAAAGAAAAAAAAAGACCTTGCCATAAATCAGGAAAATCATGGTATTTTTAAAACTCTAACCCTTTTGCTACTTGCAAGAAATACGATAAACATCTTGATTTTATTCAAAACTGTCACAGAAAATTTTCTTCTTATCAGAAGGCTGCAGCTTTTGCAGTGGGTGCAGCATTAAATGGCATATCGGCAGTGAGATTTGGATGGGGCAGGGCCGACGCTGCAAACAATGACAAGCTCCAAATTCTTCCAAATGAGTAAATTCAATGAATTTATTGGACAGCTCCATCCAGTGCATAAAAACCTGTGTTGGGTGCGAGGAAAAAAAAATGATCAGTAAGAATTGGCCACTGTTCTTCAGGGAGCTCAAAATCTGGTAGGGAAGCTTGGAATGTGCATATTTAATGAGCCCCATGGGAAAACAAGAAGAAGAACAAGTAAAGTGCCCTGGAGTTGGAATAGGTCGAAAACTTCATCTTGTTCTGGAGGCTGGGAAAGACTTTAGGTAGAAGGTGTCATCTGAGAAGTACCAAGTAAGGGAGGTTGGGGTGGGGTGCCCCATGGAAAGAACAGCAGGACCAACAGCCTGATGGTGAAATGCAAAGCAAGAGTAAGGGGAGGGGCACCTGGGCAGCTCAACCGGTTGAGTGTCCAACTCCTGACTTTGGCTCAGGTCATGATCCCAAGGTTGCGGGATTGAGCCCTGCATTGGGCTCTGCGCTGAGCGTGGAGCCTGCTTGGGATTCTCTCTCTCTCTCTCTCTCTCTCTCTCTCTATTTCTCTCTCTGCCCCTCCCCACTGCTCATGCTCTCTCTCTGTCTCTCTCTCTCAAAAAAAAAAAAAATAAAGGAACACAGAACATACTGTTTTCTTTGTAGGACTACAGAAAAATAACTGGAGGTAAAACAGTAGGCTTAGAAACACTATGCGGAGCCCAGAATTTGTAGGCTATGGAGAGTCCTTGAGGGGATCTGATCAGGGAAATAGCATGTTCTAGGTTGTGTTTTAGAGCCAAATGCCCCGGGCCAGATGAAGATAACATCAGTTGTAAAAGGCTATTTGTTGTAGGATGATGTCAGGAAGGATGGAGAGAAGGAAATGTATGAGAAAAAAAATCTGATTATATAACCAGATCGAATTTCCTCTTAGTTCTGATACAATGAATAGTTTTCATAGGAAACCTTTTTCTGGCTGGCCAAGAATTGGCTTTACCTCTGATTAGATGGTATTTGGAATTAGCTTATTTAAAGTCAGTGAGGAACCACTATATAAATGCATCTTTATTTGTTTGGCCAGCCAACACTCCATGGAGAAGGAAGGGAGGGAAAAGGGGAAAGGATGGTTTTTGATGTTAAAGAGAAAAGGTCTGGGGGAGGTGGTCCAGGCTCTCTCAACAAGTGACTTGGGGGAGAAAGGCTAGCCTTGGCAGGGGCTAGGACCCATTTCTGGCTTCAGGTATCTCTGCATTCTTTGGGAAGTTTCTGGTTAATTTCCCAGCTCAGTTTCTTCATCTATGCGATGGGAAAACGATACTTACCCTTCAGGGTTTCATATAAAATGCTTCCCACCAAGCCACTACACAGTAAGTAGCTGAAGAATGGTATCTTCAACTACTGAATTACTGTCAGCTTTTGCTGACCTCTCTGACACCACCTCTCATCCTGTTCCCCACATTCACTATGCACCAGCCACACATGCCAAGCTTAGTTCTGTCTCAGTCTTTGGATTGCATTTCCCTTTGCCTGACATGCTATTCCCCCAGATCAACACCTGACCAACTCCTCTTTGGCATTCTTGTCCCAGGTCACAGGGTTGACCTCCTTGAAACTTCCCTGGACTATTCCAGATAACATACACACCCCTGCCCCATCTCCATTTTTATGTTCTTTATAGCACTGGTGAGTATCTAAACTTGTCTCATGCATCCACATGTGTCTCCTTGTTTATTTGCTGGCTCTCAACAAAAAAGCAGACATTGTCAGTATTATTTATTAATAGGCCTCTGGCAACAGACCTTTGGCACGTAGTAGGTTTTTGAGAAATTTCTGCTTCTCCAAAGAGTGTAGCGTTGTTGACAGAATTAAAGGATAGAGACCACATAAAATACAGTAAGTACTAAGTCCATGTCAGTTCCTCCTCTTTGTGTAGGGCCAGAGAATGGCTGGCTCCAAAGCTAAGAAAGAAAATTTGGAAGGAAAGCAAGGAAGGAGACAGTCGTCCAAAGCTAAGTCTGCGGGTTTCTGAGGTCTTGTTCTTTGCCCGGATGCATGGGATGCTTCCCAGGGGGGTGGAGTCTCAGATCTCCCTCTTAGGATACAAGTTTCAGGAAATGGGGCATTTTCTGCATGGAGAAAGAGGTTTTGAAAATAGGTGGACAGGTGTGATTCTGAAGAAAATCATCTGGAGAAATAGTTAACGGCAGTCTTAGCAATGCTTTATAAAAACTTAGGATGAGGGGGGGAAACCAAGCACCATCATAGATTTTAGAACAAAAAGCCTGACCCAGCTGCTTAGGATTTTAGGCTGCAAAGAAGCCTCCTGCCAGGGATATAATTATTCTATTATAGTATTATATTGTATATTATAATCATTATATAATAATTATTATATTATAATATTAATGAGCAGAGATGAGGGATCCAAATCCACCTACTATGTCCCCCATTCTATTTTGAACTATATGCAATGGGGTTCCCAGTAAACTTGTGTATGACAAAAGGATTCTGATTTGAAAATCTAATTCTTGTCCACTCTGCATTTTATATGTGAGTTGATGGAGGCCCCAAGGATTAAACAAAAGAGTTGAAATGAATACCTTGGCCCTGAATGCTGATGGCAGTCTTTCCATTGCCCTATACTCAGAAGAGATTGAGCCTGGATTTCATAGTCACCTACTCTAGGCCTGACATCCTAGGGGGTCCAGGGAAAGGGAGCTGGACTCCAGACTCTTGGATGATTCATGACACCAAAAAAGGTTTCAGTAAAGAAGTACATGCTTAATAACCTCAATCCAAGACCCCTGGATATATAGGCATCACGCTGCCTTGAATGGCTTCTATAGTGTATGCCCTGAGAGTGGCTGGGTTGGAGCCTTCCTGATCCTCTGCCCTTGGGATAACCATGTCAGAGGGATCTGTCCTAGTGTATGAGGGCTTGACAAAGGTGCAGAAAGGGGGAAACACGTTATCTAAGGGTCCTGGGCTTCTGGCTTTACCTTTAGGTGAACCTGATATTAGAAATGGAAAATTCTCCAGCTTCAAACACCCAAAGCTTCGAAGAGATGGGTTGGGCTACCAAAGTTACAGAGAAGCCCCACAGAAGTGAGTCATGAGATTGACTTTGGCATTTTATTGTATATTCAAAATTCAGTTATTGGTTTTGAGACTTAAGACTTCCCTCAACATGTAATGTATCTAAACACGTACAGAATGCGTAAGTATAAACGTATGTGTAATTTATCAATATTTATTAATAAACAGAATTTATCTATTACAAAAACAAGTCTATATAGGTTCCTGTTTTTCCCAGGATGCATTTCTGGGAACTGCATCAAAAAAGATCATCATAAAGTCAAGGATGCTTTCCATAGAAACAGATGAGAGGGAGCCCAATACCTTCAAAGCTTTCATTCAAATAAATCATAGGTATAACTAATAATTTCATAAAACCAAAGATACAACCATCATTAAAACGTGTAATCCTTTGCAAGTGTATAATTAAGTTCCATGTTCCATTTAACAGGCCCACATATACACTACATGTGGATGACACAGGCCACTCAGTGCATTATAAATGGAGTGGTTCCGCTTGTATTTCTACTTTCTTGAGAACGTAAACAAAATTTAGGTAGTGGTTAAAGAGCATAGACCATAATTCACAATAATTTACATAGACGAGCAGATGAGAAAAAAAATCTCAAAGTTATCTGGTTCAGTAGCTCAGTATATTCTTTATATAACAGTCTTTTCAGCTGCTCATTCATAATTAGTCCATGTTTGAGGTTTTTATTTTCACAGAATTTATATATATATATATATATATATATATATGTATGTATAAATAGCATTTACAGGATGGGGATAATTTCGATGACCCAGGTCGTTTCTTCTCCAAATGAATGTTTTCATGGCAACAAGGCATTTGAATTTATTTCATGTGACTTTGAGGTTACATGAAAGTGAGGTTCATTCTAACCAAAATTAGCCTGTGGCTGCCATCCCTCCTCACTGACTCCTCTACTCATAAAACAACGACATCCCTTCAAATGAGAAGTGCTTGTAATGTATACATGTGCAGTGTGGGCGTGTGCAGTAACCAGAGGAGGAGGGACAGAGGCAGAAGAAAGAGCCCCTGAAAGGTGCTCCCTCGGTATTGTGTTTCAACACAGAAAGCTCATTTTCTAAATTGGTTCACATTTTGGTGAAGAAATTCTTAGTCCTTGAGAGCCCAGGGGCACCCAAAGTAATCAAGAACATACAAAATGGTGTTTTATGATGTATAAAATGTTCTCACAAAAATTATCTTATTTATCTGCACAACAACTTTGCAAAGTAGGCAAGAGATAGTCTTTCAGAGACCAGAGAGGTTGAGGGTCACACAGCGCGAGTCTGCAACGATTCGGTGCCCATGGCGCTTCTCTGCTACATCCATCTTTCCCTTGTGCTCACCGAGGCGACAGGCAGCACGCGCAGCAGTCAGAGCGGAGACTTTGGCTGTCATCGCGGGTTTGGGGCCTCGGGACTCAGAACCTTGCTGTTCCCTCCTTTGTATTGTACGAAATCACCATCCTCAAGAGGGTCATTGCCCCGTAAACCCTGAATGTAGTTGGCAGAGAACTGGGACTTGCGAAAGCCAAGGGGATTGGTTCAGCCAGAGTCAAGGTGCCAGTTACGACTTTACATCAACTTTCTTCCTACTGGATGAGACTAGATCTCCAGTTCAAGCTGATCTTCGCTGACGAGCGAGAGATCCGGTCTATATACGGAACGTTTCAGCATTGGTGCAATATTTCGAACAACATTCAGGAGTTCTAGCTAAATGACATTTCTCTTTAGAAGCGTGTTTCCCTTTCCCTAAGGCATGACTTTCTCCCCAGTAAAATTAAGCCTTCACAGGACAGATAACTTTTTTTTGGCAGTTGGGTGGTTTGGGGGCAATCTTCTCTTCCTTATTCCAGTGTCTTTCCTGTCCGGTTCAGTTCCAGAACTAAAGCCAACATCAATGGAAGTGATAGCTGGAATGTCTTAAGCAGCAGGAACAAGGTGCAGGATAAAGTCCTGAGGCGCTATCAAATTACAGCCAAGATCAATGTTAAAACCTCACACGGCTCACATGACAAAGCTGTGTTTATCGCCCTGGGACCTTTACTCTGGGGCAGTTGGCAAGAGCCAAGGACCTGGCTTTGAAGAAAAAACATCCAGGTTAATCTGAAGGGCAAATTTGGCAAGACCATGGGTCTAGAAAGCCCAAATGAAGAAGGGAGCTCCTTTGAAACAGAGTCAAAAGGCAGGCAAGCCATGGCTTTTCGAGGTAGCTGACGGCTGTAGCAGCATCCTGGGGTCCTAGAAATGGACAGGGATCTTGGAGATCCCCGAGTTGAAACTCAGTTCACCGATGTAGAAAGTGAGGTCCGGGGAATGGAAGGACATGGGTCAAGCTCTCACAGCATGTTAGGAGCAGAGCCAGGGCTGGAACTGGGGTCCCTGATTTCAGGTCAAGCACTGGTTTCCCACCCCAGCAGTGCTTAGTCCTGCCCTCCTCCACCTGGGGGCAGCGGTTAAGTGTCACTCCTCTGCAGCTCCAGCTGCCAAGGGCTTTCTCCTCTGCGAGCAACAAGGCCAGAGTCAAGGCTTTTAAGCTGCTACCATGGGCTTTGCCACAAGCTCATGGGAAAGATTCCAAAGTCTTTCATAAACACTACAATGTCGTCGGCCCTACCCGAGGCTCTTTGGAAGAAGATGCCCAGTTCTTGTCCAAGAGGGAAGCAAGCATCTCAGAGCTGCAGAGCCCAAGGCCATGGCACTGGAGGGAGCTGTCTTTGGCCAAGCTGCAAGGGTGCCACAGAGACTGTTCTCCTCTGAGAGCTCTCTGCTCCTGTTTCGTCCACGGTAAGTAAATGGACACTGGACTCAAGGAAGAGCGAGGGGAAGTGTGCAGTTGACACGGGGGTGGCCAGGAGGATGCATGTTTGGACCCAGACAGCGGGAAAAGAGTGTATTGATGTCCGGCACAGTACAAGATGGAGAGGAGACGTCAAGCCCTTTGAACATGACTGTAACGGATGTGAATAAGCAAGAAACACGTGCTTTTGCAACATGGCTCTGACCAAGACAGGCGTGGGGAGGATGTGTTCTGACAATGTCTGTGAGCAGACACAGAAAGAAGGCTTATTTGGAGACATCTATGACTGAGATAGGACACAGCGAGCGATCGTGTTTGGAACATGAGCGAGACAAACCAGGAACAGTAAGGGGACATATTGGGGGCAACAGAGAGTGTGAGGCACAGGTGAGACGCCAGGAAGAGGGAGTGCTGGAAAATGAAAAAAAGAAAAAAAAATCCCTTCACAGGGGATCTCTGGAGGAGAAACCCTAGGAAACGAGGAGGCTATCCTGTCCCCTGGCTCCCTCCAGCGCCACCTGCTGGAGCCCCAGAGGAAATCCCCGGTGGGCGTGGCTGCCTGGCGGAAGACGTGGTGGAGAGAATGGCAGGTCCAGTCCCATACAAGCAGCAGCTTAGAACCTGCCCTTTCTCCGAGAGATGGCTGTCTTCTGAGTCACTGCCCCAGGGCCTAAGTGTCACTGGGATGAGCAGCCATCAAGGAAGAAGTTGCTGGAGGGTGGCAGTGACTCTCCCATTGGGCACCACACTCCACTGCATCCCTGGAGAGGGGAGATCATAGCATCTCAGAGTTGGAACGCACATCCCCAATGATCTCTGCAGGAGTGCCCCTTGTGCCATACAGACGGGTGGTCATTCGCCCCCTACTTGGAAATCCCCATTGACCAGCCAGGCCATTATTATTCTTGAACAACTTTAGTTAGCACAGAGAACTTATTCATGTTCAGCCAACATCTGCCCTCGTACGATTTCCACCCAGTGGAACTACTGTGCCCTCCGGGCCCACTCAAAATTCTTCCCTCTACTAATTATACCCTCCAAATTGTCTCTTCTCCAGGCTACACATTCCCATTTCCTTTAAGAGTTCATTACATATTATGGTTTCCAGATTATTGCTCATAATGATCACTGTTCTCCGAAAACAATCCCTATTATGATTATCTCTCTTGAAATACAGTACCCAGAAGGAGCACACATCTACACAGGGAGTCTGGCTTGTAGATATCATGCACTTTTCATCATCAGTTTGGTTTACTTCTATATGAATGGAGTCAACACTAACAACGGCAACATGCTCTCCGCTTACAGGGAGCTTGTTGCCAATTTGTATCTTTTTGACACACACAGCTGTCAATTCCTGTGGTTCTTTATTTAACGGGTGCAGAGTATTTATTTATTTATTATTTTATTATTTTATTTTATTTATGCCAAAATATAGGCCATTCCTTTCGTCTCAGATAAATTTCATTTTATAGGCTTGGTATCATTTTGTCAATTGGGATCATTCTAAATCATAACAATTGCAACATTCAAGATGCGATTATTTAGCACCCATTCCAACTAGACTTTAAGGATTTCACAAGCACGCAGAAGGTCAGATAATTTATTGCGACCGAGATCTTTCAGTTTAGTGTCATTCTGCTTTCTAGGTCTTTAGTCTTCAGTCAAGATCAAAAACAAAAACAAACAAAACCAAAACCAAAAGCAAAACAACCCCGTTGATCAGGGCAGGGCTAAAACAGAATCGTTTTAGGCACAGACTGCCTTTCCCGTGAGCAGCTAACATTCAGTGTGCCTGAGAACAAACCCACCCGTGGAAGGCTTTATCCAGTGCCTTGCAGAAATGAATCTGTCCCGCAGTAAATCTGTCCTCATAATGAAATTAGTTGGCATGAACTGTTTTTTTTTTTTAATGAAACAACACTGACTCTTGCTCACAAATCATTTGTGTAATAGCTGTCTTAGCATTTTGATAAGATCTATTTCAAGCCCTGAGTCTATAGTTTCTGGAGTCTAGCTTTAGTCTTTTTTAAGAACTGGGGCAATATTTACTAGTCTCCAGGCTGCTCTCATTTCCCCCGCCCTCAAAAGAGCACCAGTCAGAGATCTTATCAACTAGTTCCTTTAATCCCCTGAGAGAGAATACATCTTGGCTCAGAGACAGTTAAATATTTTTCATGAATCCTGGATGGCAACCTTCTCCCTATAATATTCTCGTCTTTCCGGCTGGAGGACTATTCTTATTTCAATAGAATATGCAAGATTTCTTCCCTAAATATTGAGATCTAACTATTTCTGGGTTTGCTACTTGCTCTGAACATCGCTTTTGATTCAGCCTTGGCTATATATTCCTTCTTCCATGCTATTTTCAAGTATAAACTCTCTAGATAATTCAAGATGCAGCCTCAAGTCTTCACATACCTCCCTCCATTTTTGTGCCTTAATCATTGAACATATCTATTGAAAGAAAAAAAATAATGAATAGGAAGGAAGGAAGGAAGGAAGGAAGGAAAAAAGGAAGAAAGGAAGGAAGGAAGGAAGGAAGGAAGGAAGGAAGGAAGGAAGGAGGGGTTTCTCATTTCCCAATAGCCAAATTTCCTTTTTTATCATACTTATTATTTCCACCATCAGCAACAATAAAACCAAGCCAGACATTAGGCTTAGTGTGTTATATATGTATTAACTGGTGTATTTTATGCCCATTTAACAGACAAGGAAACTGACTTTCAGAGAGTTTGAATAATTTGCCCTAATTTACTCGGTCAATAAATGGTAGGATCAGACCTTACATTCAGGTCATTTTTGATACCAAAGGCTGTGCTCTTAATTGTCCTGATATATTGTCACTCATTGTCTCGAGAACTGCCACAGCTAAGTCTAGTGTTCACGTGCTGCTGCCTGTAGCATTTCCTCGTCCCGCTGTGACACATTCCAGGGTAGAAGGCATTTGGGCAGAAGCTCATATTATATCATTCCACCTGTGGGAAGCCCGCGGGGTGATACGGCTCCTACTTTTACTGAAACACAGAGTGACTGGGATGTTACCACAGGACTCGTTCCTGTAGACCCCTCCCGCTCACGAAAAGAGAATCTTTGCCCAGTGGCACATGTATACTCTGTGATGCGGCACTGGGGAGACCAAGTTGAAAAGGAAAAAAAGTCCTGCAAAAGGCAGGAGGAAAGTCAGGAGGGCATCATCAGAGAGGAGCTGGGGGAGGAGACAGCAAAGAATGAGGACAGAGGATGGACAGTAGGAGGGATGACGAGGGCTAACAAGAGCCACGGAGTCAGGTATGTGGAAGCCTCCGGAGCAGTCAGGGATAATGGAGGAGGTTCTTCGAGAAGTGTTTCCCAAGGCTACACTGGCTGTCTCATACGGTCCTTCCAGAGAGTCAAAAATAAAGGTCGAGAACCACTGTTGGATGCTGCACTCCTATTCAGGCTACATTAATGCACAGAGAATTGCACCGTGAATGGCAAACCAGCACCCTGGGCTCTGGGAACCAATGTCTGTTTAGCTTTCATCCACACGTGCCTCTGATGACTTGCTCCCTTTCGTGTGCCTCACTTTCCCCATTCGCCAAACGAGGAGGAGGATTATCTAGAAGATCCTCTGCAGCTCTGACATTCTGATTCTATGAGCAGCAGAGATGGTGGGTGACAGATACGGACCTTCTGATTGGGCACCAGCTGTGTGTGGGACTGTTCTCCAAAGCTGTGGGTAATTGCTTTGAATTTGGCTTTTAATATTCTATTGTTAGTATCTGATGCTTTAGATTCCGTATGGAGGGAAGGGGTTTCGCTGGAAACATGGGGAGGCTAATCTTTGGTTTGTATTAAAGAATCCGAAAGACCTCAATTTCTGAATCTGTGAAATTCCTCTGCAAAGCTGTTAAATGTATCTGGGGAGGATGGCACCGGATAGCCGAAATACCACAACTTAGAATGCAGCGAGACCACAACTGTCTCTCCTCAAACATATGCTTAAGCAAAACATTGGCAGGGCCGCTCAAAACCCCTGATGGGAAACATCATTAAAAAAGAACCTCCGACATTTTAACACATGAGTTTTTCAAGTGCCATTTCTTGTTTTAATGGTTTTAGTAAAATCTTCTACGATTTACAAAGCAAACGCATGATGCATCTGCAGGGTGGTGGCTCTAAAATCACAGGCCAGCACTCTTTCCTCTATTTTGTGCTACTTGTAGAAAAGACCCAAAGAGCTGAGTTTGCACAGTTCAAAATGCCTAACCTCTGCCTCTGGACAAAATGTATTCCCAGGGCTTTTTAATTCCATCCCTGGCGTCAGATGCGTCCATGGTTCAATATGCCAAAGTGCGAGATCAATCAGTGGGCATGGCTTGTGCCAATCCTAACACACCTCTCGCACTACCTCTCAATATGCACATGTGACTAAGGTCAAACCATTCTCCTCATGAGATTATTCCCCGCCCCCCCCCGTTGTCTACCACAGTTTCTCAATGACAAACAAAAGAATTAGAACTTTGAGTCTTTGGGGAATCAGACTGACTGCTTTTTCTGCTGAACGAATTCCATGTGACCGAACCTAAAAATATCTAGGAGAAAATGCTTTAAAAGTATGGACCCCTAATGGGGCGCCTGGGTGGCTCAGTCGGTTAAGCGTCCAACTTCAGCTCCAGTCATGATCTTACTGCGCGTGAGTTCAAGCCCCGCGTCAGGCTCTGTGCTGACAGCTCAGAGCCTGGAGCCGGCTTCGGATTCTATATTTCCCCTCTCTCTCTGCTCTTCCCCCCACACATACGCTGTCTCTGTCTCTGTCTCTCTCTCTCAAAAATAAACTTAAAAAAAAGTATGGACCCATAATAAGAACAGCCAAAATTGATTATCTGCCATTTACTGTGCTAAACAAATCATGGATTACCTTACATAGTTTTCACAGCAATCCCCTGACATATCTTTTATTATTTGCAGGTTCTGGTTGTGTGGAATGAGGTCGAGTAACTTGTTCCATGTCAAACATCTGTCACTTGGTAGAGGCAGGATCCGAACTGGGCGATCTAACTAGCGTCTCACTGCACTGGCACGCACCTTCAAGTGTGCACCTTCCCTCGACAGGCACCCTCGGGACCGAGCCACTGTGGGTGAGAAAATGAAGCTGCCCCGGTGAGTAGAGAATATGTCAGGTGCATAAGAGTACTTAGGATCCCTCGGGATGAACTAGGCTTCCAAGAAGAGAAGCAGGTGGTATGAGAGCCCAGAGGAGGAAGTGATTAGTTATTGCTCAGAGATTGAGGGGGTGGGGATCCGGACAGTTTAGAGAGCTCGTGTTGGAACGCTGCCTTGAAGAATGAGTAGGTTTGTCCCAGGCAGGAAAGCGACAGAGAGCATGGAAGGCAGCCGAAATAATCCAGAGGCAGGAGAACTCACACTTTGGAGAAAACTGATCGATCTTGCATGCTTATTACACAGGGAGTTAGGCTGGGGAAGAGTTGAGGGACATGAGCTGGCTGAGGCCAGAAGGACTTTATATGTCCTTCACTATCTGTCCACTGCAAGTCCCACTATGTGGCTCAAGGTTGTTCTATTACAACTCAATCCAGCTGGCATTTACAGTTTCAAATCCCACATGTCTGAATGGCCTTTCCATCCTCTTGAATGCTACATATGAAATAGGTCGTCTCTCTCTGGTTATATTCTACACACAGTCCCCAAAGAAACTCAGGGGCAGAAAAAATAAATTATAACTTGCAATACTGTCAAGAAAAGGTCACCCTAAAATCACCAAACACGCGAATAGCCTTGAGTTCAGTCCTACAGTCCATTCTTTTGGAAAGTCATGGGCAAACTGGACTGAATGCAGAGAAAGTTGCCCAGGATGGTCCGATTATGTGTGTGTATATGTGTGTGTGTGTGCACGCGCACACATGCGCGTGTGCTGTTTCCAAGGGGTCAAACCATCAGAAAGAAATGGGATGGTAAAATCTCAATTGTGAGTTCCTTCATGGACGGGATGTTGCCTATCTAGATATCTGTTATATCCCTACTGCCTGAACCAGTGCCTGGCCCACATGTGATACAAAGTGCCTGGCCCACATGTGATACAAAGACAACAGATGAACGAATCAGTGAAGACACACTAAGAATTCTGAGACTCGGATTCAGATCATTGTTCTGCTCATACAGCAGAACTACCTTAAACTGCTTAAGTCTTTCAGCCTCGATTTTCTTCTCTGTAAAATATTGGGTCCATTAGTCTATTTCAGGTATTCTCTTAACAAGACTAACAACCCCGCACGGTGGCCCTAGGAGACAGTGGAGGGACGGGGTCGATGGTCGTGGCTCTGTGCACAAACATCCCCATATAAGCAACTATTGTGATCAAAGCAGTAAGACTTTAGAGTTCATACATCCAAGTAAGATTCCCTTTGAACAAAAGATTTCCACGTCGGAAAAAAAAAAAAAAGATGCTTAAAAACGACTGGACTGCTCGAGCTCTGTTATCACTTCTGGCTATAAAACTCTAAGCTTTGATAAGGTTATGATATAGAGAAGTAAAATTTGACCCAAATCTTCAACAACTAGGGCTGTTCAAACAAAAAAATGTCTTGCTTTGAATAATAATGAGCTGCCTCTCATGAGGGGAGACAGACAACTACTTATCAGATAAGCTATAGAAGAGATCACTGCATTAGCTGGAATATGTGGCCAGATCACTTCTCAAGCCCTTCTCACGCCCAAGAACCAAAAATTCTATATTCTTTCAAGGGTCTTCTGGTAACTAGTAAGGAGCACAGTTTGGTGGTTTCCAGCAAGGGCTTTGAAATAAGATGAACATGCGTGAGAATCCTGGTCCTAACCCTCGCCAGCTGTGAGACACTGGCCACATTAATCTCTATGAGACTCAGTTTGCTCATCAGTAAAATGTAAATAATAATACCTGCTCCATAGAGTATATTAAGGATTCAATAATATGGCACATGTGATATACTTAGCATATATGCCTAGCATATAAACCAGTGGATCTACCATTCAGTAAATGGTAGATCTTATGATGACGATGATAAAGGAGGAGGAGGAGGAGGAGGAGGAGGAGGAGGAGAAGTGGGAGGGGGAATGTCTGGCCTAGGAAACCCAATTCTTCCTAACGCAACTAATTGTTATACATGACAATCACATATATGTACAGGTGTGTGTACCCAGCTATATGTGTGTATACATGGAAACACACATACACACCCCTTTCTCTAAAGCCAGAAACTTAAAGCACACAATGCCAATTCACAAACAGAGGAACAAATTACATTCTACCAGTCAGCAAAGGAAACAAAAGTCTGAAAAGAATAAAAAGGAACAGGCGCAGGACCCAAATATATTTGTTTGTCAGGTTTATCAAAATATAGATTCGCTCCTTTCTTAGAGAATAAAAGCCTCTCCAAGAACAATTCTCACAGTGAAATGTTTCTAAGAATCTTGTTAAAAATAACCTGAAATAGGCATGGAAACAAGAAAAGACGTTCGGAAATCATTTTCTGAAAAGTAGGTTCTTGGCTCTTTGCTTGAATCTAACCCAGAGCACATACAGTTGTTTGTTTCTATAACCAGAAGCCATTCCCTGGGTTTCCTGGCGCAGGGGTTGGAGACGATTTCACAGCGTTTCTAGTAAACAAACGGCTGCTAGAACCTTCTGCATGCGTCCTTACCCCACAGGCCCCGTATCCTTGCAGGTGAAGTACTTCTGAGCCTACCGCTCAGGACCCATTCTGCACCTTGTCAGGAGGGCATTATTTGATTTTGGCACCAAACCACTTCCCTTCACACCACCTGTTCTGACAATGAACCAGTGTTCAAGCAACAGGAGCCTTGTTCTACTAACCTGTGTTTCTGACTTTTTGCCTCGAAAGATGAGGACGATGATAATGAGAACTCAGTTTATCAATAACAGATGTGTTCCAGGATCCAGATGTACAGTATCTCGCACAAGTCTCATAACACTTTTATGAGGCAAGAACCATTTTGCACAGGAAAAAAAAAAAAAACTGAGGGGCACAGAGAGGTCAAGTAACTTGCCCAGGGTCACACAGCTTCCAGGTGGCAGGATCTGAAGTCAAACTGAGGTCTATCAAGTACCAAGTCCTATGCATTTGGCCATAACACTAAACTGCTCTACGGTACTCTGGGTCTTCCCAGGATGGGATCCTGCTTTGTTATTTCCAGAGCCTGAAGTCCTGGCCCTGGCCGTTACAAGAAACAAAGAACATGAATACCAGATTGAGAGGGATGTTTCTTTAATCTCAGCCTAGGACTCCTTCTCCTAAACATGTTTAAATAGTAATTATGTTCACATTAAGGGCTCAAATGATAGAAATTTATCGTGATGGGTGGATGGGACAATATTTTCCTCATACAGAATCGCAGGCATTGAATCAGCTATGTAGCACTGAGCATCTATAGAGCCTGAGGATGAATTTCTTCCTTAGCTATGTCTACATTTCCTCCCGTGCACAGACTGCCAGAAGAATCCTAAACCAAAACAAAATGGCCCCTGAAACTAACACTATTACCTCGGGCACATTGCTTCTCACTGGCACTCTTTCCAGAAGGTCTCCAGCTCCAACCAAATGAGATAAAATGGTTGCAGGAGGTGTTGCCCCCTCTTGAGTTCAGCTGCACTGTGGGAGGATTTCTTGCAGTTCCGTAATTCACACAACCACAAAGGAGAGGTCCGGGGGTGTTTCCTTGGACCTCCCACCCCTTCCTCAGCCATGCTGACTAATTCAAGTCAATGTTTCCAGTGACCGATGTCTATCACCACTTCTTTTTTTAAATGTTTATTTATTTAGAGAGAGACAGGGCGTGAGCCAAGAAGGGGCAGAGAGAGAGAATCCCAAGCAGGCTCTACGTGATCAGTGTGCAGAGCCCAACGTGGGGCTCGATCTCACGAACCATGAGATCATGACCTCAGCCGAAATCAAGAGTTGGGCGCTCAGCTGACTGAGCCACCCAGGCGCCCCTCGATCACCACTTTGAAGTGACTGGTGGTTGTCTAATTTTCTCCTATTTTACGCTACGTATTCTCTACTTTAATCTCCTTATTAGGAACACCCTAGTAAGGCAGTCCATGCCATTCTGTGCTGGACGTACTCTTTTTTTTTGAATGTTTATTTTTATTTTTGAGAGGGAGAGAGACAGAGTGTGAGCAGGAGGAGGGGCAAGGAGAGAAGGAGACACAGAATCCAAAGCAGGCTCCAGGGTCTGAGCTGTCCGCACAGAGCTCGACGTGGGGCTCGAACTCACAAACTGTGACATCATGGCCTGAGCCGAAGTGGGACGCTTAACCGACTGAGCCACCCAGGCGCCCCTGAATGTACTCTTAAAACTTCAGTCTTCTGTCCTTACCTCTCTACCCTGCGACCTTGAAGAACAAGCCAGATCCTTTTTTCGTGTAACAGTCCTCAGATAAATAAAAACAATGCTGATCTTCTTTAGGCTCTAAGCTCAGCATTCCCCTGTTCCTGACATTGCTCCTCATAGGTCCTTCATTCTGCAACGAAAATCATGGTGTTTACCCTTTTCTGGGCACACTCCAGGGTGTTGACACCCAGCATAAGATGGAGCTTTACCACCTCTGGGGGCCAGGGACCCACATCCTGACACTGCGGACCGCACACACGTTTCCAAGGAGTATGGTTTTCTGGTGGGTCTCTCAGTGTTTTCTGGAGGCTATGCCTTCCTGAACAGCTGCTCTGACTAAATCGGGAGGGCTGTGTCCCTGCCAAGTACATGCTGTAAGAGAACAAGCTCATAGAGCCTGCCTGGTGGAAAGGGCTTATCTGCAAGGTTACTGTCGGCACTCTAACCACAGAAATTCAGGGTCCTCCTTTGCAGAAGGAACACCAGTTATTGCCTTCTACGGGGTTTTATTTTGTTTTGTTTTGTTTTCAGCTTGGCTTGTCTTGGGAATGGATGTGAATTAAGAGGAACCACATGGTGGGGCGCCTGGGCGGCTCAGTTCGGTTAAGCGTCCCACTCTTGATTTTGGCTCAGGCCATGATCTCACGGTTTCTTGAGATCCAGCCCTGCGTTGGGCTCTGTAGAACTGACAGCACAGAGCCTGCTTGGGATTCTCTGATTCCCCCTCTCTCTGCCCCTCCCCCGCTTGCACTCTCTCTGTCTCTCTCAAAATAAAGAAATGAAACAAAACATAAAAGAGGAGCACAGGCTGCACTGTGGGCAAGTAAGAACATACATGTCCCTGGCGCTGATTAAAGACCCCTCTTGCTGTCGCCTGGCAGGGGTAAGGAGAGTCTATGTTGTAAAACCCAGAGGATTAGCTTCAAGCAGGGTTTCTCAACCTCAGTGCTATTTTGCAATTTGGGCCAGACAATTCTTTGTTGGAATGAAGTGGGGGGCTGCCCTGTGCATTGTTGGAAGCTTAGCAGCGTCTCTGGCTGATACCCACTGATGTCAGTAGCACCCACCAGTTACGAAAACCATAATGCTTTTGGACATTGCCAAACGTCCCCTGGTATACAAAATTGTCCCCATTTGAGAACTAATGGGTTCTACCCACATAAGCTCAGTAGTTTAAGACATGCAACAGGGCCTAAACTTGAAGCAACTTCCCTGTTCTGTTGGTGCTGAAAGAAACAATAGCTCCTTGCTGATAAACACGGGCTTCCTGCTCTTGGCAACACACCAATGGATCTCAATACTGCTGTACTTCCGAGCTCCTAAAATGGAAGCATTTCTGGTCCCCAACTGGATCCATTGTATAGAATCTCTACAAGTGGAACCCAGGCTCAGGTATTAACAGCTCTCAAGCAGCTCTAGTGTGATCCAAGGTCAAGGGTCGGAACCACACCACAGTGCCTCCATTCATGACCTCGGACCACCCTGGGCATCTCTGGAACTGTGGTTGGGGAGTCTGCCCTGCAGAGTGGCATGCATGACTCCTCTTTATTGTGGGCACCAATCTCAGAGGGCTGGTACACAGAACCTCAACACCCTAGCCAAGTACAGCACCTGCAGAGGAACAGGAGAAAACCAAATACACAGAGAACATACCCAACTTGTTGGACGTGGTTAGCATGTTTTAGATTGGGTCAGAGAAATGCCTACAGGTAACTTCAAAGCCAGAAGGCATATTCAAAATAACAGTCCCAACTGTTCAGCACAGGGCATGATGTACCCAGGAAACAAGTCCTGTCTCATATTGCTTAAACAATTATTTATAAACAGTGATTAATTTAATTTAATTCATCTCTGGTTTTTCTTCCAGCAGAGGGAGGGCTGCATTCCTTGCTCAGGAGCCGTGTTTGGAGCACAGAGATTTCTATTGACTCATTTCTTACGAAATGCTTATCAGGAAGCTGAAAAAAATAACTGGAGAAGTTTGTTTAACCAAGATATGAATGATGTTATATATACAATTATAACAACAGCAGTTACACCAGCTTCCGTTCATTGAGCACTTTCTGTGTAAGAGGAGCTGAGCTCAGCTCTGCACATATATTCTCGTATTTAACCTTAACAAAAGCCCTAGGAGATGGGTTCTCAAAGTAGTCCCATTTTACAGATGAAGGAACAGACACCCAGAAATGTATGGTCACATGTTAACATTTGTATCAATAGTAAAGGACAAGTCTCAGGGCTAAAACCCAGGTGTGCCAAACCTCAGCACAACAGCCATTATGCTTTTGGCTTCATACCCAAGTTCCCCTACTTCTAAGTCAGAGGTGGGAACATTTCCTTGAAAAATGTCTCCGTGGAGGGAATAATGCTTAGGCCTCAGCACGTCAGCCCAAAAGAGGGCACCCTGGAGGGCAGTTTAAGCCACTTGATTCCTAAACTTCAGGTAAGGGGAGCTCTTCTGATGTTGTTTTCCTGGTGCGATCTCAACAAGAGCAATGTTTTTTGAGAAGTTGCTTCAGGTTGTGATTGGGAAGGACTGGGGACAGGTCAGCTTCCTGGTTGTGTGAGCAGTGCAGCCAGACAGAAACCTAGGTCTTGGTCTCATGCTGTTTGCCGCCATCTTGAAATTCTTACTAAGTTTATCTTTGAGCCTGTGACGTCTAAGGGACAAGAGAACTTGCGCCGGTGATATCTGGGGCACTGGTGAGCACAGGCTATATGTGCATGTGTGTGTACACCGTAGTTCATTGCTGCCTCAGAATGCTAATGATGCCCCATGAGCACAGGATTCTGGTAGGCTCACCATGCCTAAAGAGCTCAGTATGACTCAAAGCAAATACAAGGTGAACACATTATATATAGAAAGTGTTTTTCTTTTTTTCCATCGTCTCTTAGTCAGCAACTTCTACAATATGTTTACCACTGAGTCTTACTGAATTCTCACAGGTCATGGGTCCACTAGAATCCTACGCTCATGCTTCATATCAACACCTCTACAGCTGAGTAACTGGGAACACAGAGAGCCCCGAGAGGCCATGGTTTCCATTTGACCGGAACTTGTCAAACGCAGGAGGAAGGCAGTGCTGTTTGAAGAAGGAGGAACCACCAAAAAACCCTCTCCCATCTCGTACCTGCCAACCACTTCTGCTGAAAATATCAACATAGAAAGAAAGGCTAAGATATGGCCAACCACCGCTCTTTTCCCTTTTAGTCCTTTACTCATCAGTTAGCTGAAGGTAGCATGTTAGCAGAGTGTGTGTGCTATCGAGAGATGAGGTACAAACATTTGCATGAGGTTTGTGCACTGTCTGGTAAAAGCAAAATTCATAAACACGCCTGAATTGTGAAATACGATTTGCGTCGTGTGTGTCATTTTGGTGATGCCATACAAGTGTGTGTCATTTTGGTGATGCCATACAAGTGAAATGCTCTCATGTTTGCCTTTAAAACTGGCCTTGTGCAATATTATAAAGATAAATGGTAAAATGTTGCTAATAATTTAAAATTAAATTTTAGTTTTCTACTAGAGGACAGGTAAATAGAAAAGAAAATACACAATGACAGGTTGAGAGAGAAACTGCAGATAAAAAGAAAAGGCTTTACATTTTAATAGTTTCAATGGAAGTTTTTATCTGCCCTTTGACCAAGGGACCCTGCAAATTATGCAGCTAGTCCTGGCGGAGGCTGAGGGAGATGACGCAAGGTCATCCTCAAAGCATCTTCAATTCACCCAGATTCAGTACGCATTGGCTCAGAACAATGAGGTAAATGTGGAATCCAATTGTAACCTCCAGAGTTCGAGGTAAAGGCCACATAGTGGCTTTTAAATGTCAAACAACTTTCCAACATTAGCCGAAATTTCTAAGGATCCAGAGTAAAAGCAAACCTAAATTATTGTCTCACCCATGGGTAATCTTCTAACCCACAGTGTGAAAACCTCTGCTTAAAGGGTAATTCTGGTGTGCTGAGATTGAAAGTTGGCAAATGGTGGCACAGTAAAAAACACAAACAAACAATGTTTCTGGTTATGGGATTCATAAATATTTTTTCTAAAGTGGTGAAAACGAATTTGAGTATACATATTCTAGGTGAGCAACAGGATCTGATAAGAGCATCACCCATCCATTCAACCAATAAGTATATGAATTGAGCAAGGGCTATACCCTGGGGGAACTTTTGGGAATAAAAAAGACAAGTTCCCTGCCCTCATGTACTGGCAGTCTGGCTGGGGACACAGATAATAAACAAGTAAACAGAAACTAAATATAATGATAAATTCTGATCACTGTTATTTATAACGGAAACAACAAAAAGTAACGGCCCACGAAAAAAATGCTTTCTCCTACTGTCTTAGTTTTCTTTGCCTCTTTCTCACTTTCTAGTTCTCTCTATCCTCATATTTTCCTCCTCTATTGATTCCATATTTAAACCTGAATATATTGTGCATGGAAATGTCAAAGACTTATATAGCACATCCATTAGAAGTGCTTTATTTATTATTGAGTTTTGGTTGATAAGAGTTAATAAGTCCAAAGAAAAGCATAGATTGCAGGGTGCCTGGGTGGCTCAGTTGGTTAAGCGTCCGACTTCGGCTCAGGTCATGATCTTGTGGTTCGTGGGTTCGAGCCCCGCCTCAGGCTCTGTGCTGACAGCTCAGAGCCTGGAGACTGCTTCAGAGTCTGTGTGTCTCTCTCTGCTCCTCCCCCACTCCTGCTCTGTCACTCTCTCTCAAAATTAAACAAACATTTAAAAAAAGAAAGAAAGAAAGCATAGACTGCCTTATTCCAGGGAGAAGGCTCGCAGAGCTCTAGAGTTGTTTTTTCCAGTGAAACTTTCTATAATAATGAAAATATTTATAACATATGGCTACTGAGTGCTTGGAATGTGGTTAAAGATTACCCTATAGGACAACACAGGTCTAGCGATTTCCCAAGTCAACATCAACAACAAAAACATGTTTATCAGGGAGATGGAGGGTGGGAAATGGAGAACAGTAGCCAAGAGCCAAGTCTGACAGATACAAAGTTCTTTGGGAAGTGCTGGCTCAAGGTCTCAGCCTTCTGCGGAGCTAGGTGAGTGTCCCAGGTTTGGGCAAGATCTAAACCTGGAGAACCAGGGAGATATCTAAGCCTGGCCTGAGAGCAGAGAAATCCATCCCCAAAGCTCAATTCTGCATGCCATCGCTGCATTGCTAAGCATGCAATCTTAGCTATTTACCTAACTTATAAATAGTCTGTTCTCATAACATCATTATCTCTCCCCTGAGGACAGAGCTTTGCAGTTAGGAAAGCAATTTCACCTCCATTACCTCGTCTGATTTTCACAATGAGGTGGTGAGACAGGCAGGGCCAGGGGTTATTTACCCAAGAAGCCAACACTGGAATCCTCAGTGGATTTCATGTAGAGAAAAATCTCTATTCTAGGGTTACTGTCAGGGACACAAATCTTTACTCTGCCTGGGATCATCAGGGGCTACTCTTCATAAAGACGGTCAAACAGAAGAGAAGTGAGACTGGCGCAAGGGACAGAAACATTCCTTCACCCCTCGTCAAGTCTCACAAGGTGCCAGGCACTCTACTAGGCTCTGAGGAGTCAGCAGTGAACAGCACTGGCAAATCCTTGCCATTTATCCAATGGAAAAATAACACCAGAATCAAACCCCCAATGAACTCCAAATCACATCAGTATGGCTTGTTCCTATATCCTGTCACTCTATGTGGTCACAATCTATAGGATCACACTTTGCCTCGTAAGTGGTCAGAGTCACTTGGATTGAAAATAGCTGAGCTCAGCAACTTCCAAATGAATTTTACTAGTTAACATCACATAAAATTATTCCTCTTTAAGACACTCTGAAAGCACTAGGGAATATTTTATTTTTTTATTTAAAAAATTTTTAATGTTTATTTTTGAGAGAGAGAGAGGAGAGAGACAGAGAGTGAGCAGGAGACGGGCAGACAGAGAGGGAGACACAGAATCTGAAACAGGCTGCAGGTTCTGAGCTGTCAGCACAGAGCCCGACGCGGGGCCCAAAACCACAAGCTGTGAGATCATGACTGGAGTCGAAGTTGGACACTTACCCGACTGAGCCACCTAGGCACCCTGGACTGAAGAATTATATAATATGTGTCATAACCCTGAAGCACAATGAATTCCAGCACACACTGGAGCATTCCAATCCATGAGAATCAGAGACTATGGTTCGCAAAGTTTAATACATGTAAGAGTCATCTTGGCAAAAATGCCATTTTCCCTAACCTGCCTCAGTTCAGTGAAGGGGGCCCAGGAATGTGTGTTTTTACTGAGCTTCCAGGGGTTTCTAATGCAAGTGGTCTACTGGTCATACTTTGAAGGAAAAATGATAAAAAAAATAATAATAATGGTTGCAAATAAGGGGACATGTTGTGGTTCTCCAAACCCTCAACAGTATTGCATGGAGAGTAATGGAAAAATCAAGAAAAGCCTCAGAAGGCACATATAACTAAAACATACAGAAAGAGTCATTTCAGTAAAAAGACATAGCCTTGTTTTCTCTTGCCCAAGGCACAACTAGGGCCAGCAGGTAGAAGTCGATGACAATTTCAACTCAAAATAAGGAAGATCTTTTAGACTCTAGAGCTGTCCAACCATTGAGCAGGCTCATCAATTAGTATGATTCTCCCTTTGTAGGAATTAAGTAGAGACTGGGTGACCCACATCAGTGATGACGAGGAAATTGTTGGTTGGGTAGCAATCCCTTCAGCTCCCAGTAAACCTTGTGCACAATCCCAGTGATGTCCACTGTGCTGTGATTATTTGCTCATGTGTCTCTTTCCTCAGTTAGGCTGTGAGTTCAATGAGATACTGATTCTCATTCATCTTTCTATCCAGTGCCTGGCACAGTTGATGCTCCGTACACAGGTACTGTGAATCAAAACTTAATAGCCTACTCAGAACCTAATAAATCAACTTTCAGAATCTGCAAACATGGGCTTCTGATGAGTTGATGAGTTTCCTGTAGTTTCAAAAGAAAAATCTGGATTTTTTTTCTTCTGCTCTCCACAGTGAACCCTTAGCAATATCTTTGATTTCTCCTTTAGGAAAGTATTAAAGTCCCCTTCAATAGAGATCTTGTATTTTTATTTTGCACATTTTTTTAAGTAACTTTAGTTACTGATCCTGTGGATGGTGGTATTTTTTCTGATCCACATTCTAATTGGCAATTTCTAGTATGTAGGAGTCACTGAATGTTGAGTTAGTTATACAGTATTTGGACATCCTTGTGAAATGTCTTCATTTTCACAGTTTACTGTGGATTTTACTGGTAAATAGTCATATTGTTTATAAACAGTCACTGCTTTGCTCTTTTTTCTAAGTTTTATGCCTCATATTTCTCCTTTCTTCATTTGGAGTTGGTATGCAATGTTGAACAGCACAGGTGATGAGGCAATCTTATCTTGTTCCTGACTTGAGTAGGAATGGAGCCAATGTCTTGTCACTGGGTGATTTCTTCCCTTCTCTGCCATTCTGTCTGATGGGAGTTTCCTAGAGTGGGCAAAGTGACTCTCCTATAAGACTAAGACAGAGACTGGTGGATGGGGAGAACAACAACAGAGCCAGGTTAAAGAAGTGACAAGGAGAGAGAAGCTGGCTCCAAATCCACCAAGAATCAGTTCACACTCATGATGAACCTCTTAGAACCCACGGCCCACACACTGGCATTATGTCTCCTCCTTCTTCTTCTTTTTAATGTTTATTTATTTATTTGAGGGGGGGAGGGGGGGAAGGGGCAGAAAGAGAGAGAGAGAGAATCCCAGGCAGCCTCCACACTGTCAGTGCAGAGCCCAACACCGGGCTTGATCCCATGAACTGTGAGATCATGACTTGAGCTGAAATCAAAAGTTGGACACTTAACTGACGGAACCACCCAGGTGCCCCTGTGCCTCTTTCTAAGATATGTGTACATACAAATTAAAATTGCTCCAAGAAATATCTATATGAAAATCATTCATGTTTGGAAACTATTTTTAAAAGGCTATGTAACCCACATGTCTAGACGAACTACTTCATGAGCCAATCAAATGGCATTTTCACTTCTATTTTGATCATGAGCTGGATACTCCAAAGAAGATGCTTATCTCACAGAACACCGAACACAACTGCAAACATCTCTGCTACACTGTACATTAGTTCGTTCAATTTGAGTGGAAAAAGTCCACTAAGACTGTCTTGCAAAAGCAGTTTCTTTCATTGGCTGCCCACGTGTTTGCTCAATAACAAAATGTAATGTAAGTCAAAGGATTACATGGACAGGACCAACACTGGAAGACCTACTATTCCAAACCACTGAGGCAGACTGGTCTGTTTTTAATTCAGCCTGGAAGAGTAAAATTCCATTTTCTCAAAAAGACTTTAAAAGAAAAAGCCCCCACAGCTTCAGGGTGTTGTCATGACCTGGCTCCTCCCAGTGTGATTCTTCGGTCACAGACTAACTCTTCTATACATTATTGATTCTCAGGAAAGGCAAGACAATTTTCAATTTTGAGTGTTTTAATCTTTCACTAACCTGAAGACAATCATGAAGACTGTGTGTGATCTTGGACCAGTTAGATACTCTCTTTAAACCTTGGATTTTCTCCTTGTTAAAACCACAATAATTATAATAGCAGCCTATTTGGTTGTTGTTGCAATAATGCATTCAGAATTCTTAAATTCAATAACTGGCACATTTTTTTAAATTATCCTAGGCATCATAATTGTTATTAATAACACAGAATGCCATGAATTTGTCAATGTATGCTTTGCATGAGAAAATGAAGTTGCACTTATCAAATTCCAAATTTTATTTTACTTTTAAGTAATCTCTACCCTCAACAGGGGGCTCGAAACTCATGACTCTAAGATCAAGAGTCATGTGCTCTATGGACTGAGCCAGCCAGGTACCCCTGAAATTCCAAATTTTAAACATGCAGCATGATGTTCAGGCATCATCCTACATTTCTGTGATTTACCTTTTGTCACTATGGTTATTTTTCACATTTATTTAGATTGAACTCCATATTTTCAATATCAGCTAATAGAGTTCTTCTTTCATAAAGCTTTACATCTGCCACTTATACGTTAGTTCTCCTTGAGACCCACAGAAAGTATCCAGATTTAGTAACATTGGTAGATGAAGGTTCCACTTACAGAGATAGAGGAGACTCAGGAAGTCTGGGGTGGCCAGGTGGGTGGGGTATATAGGAGAATTCTGTTTAAGGAACATTAAATGTGAGAATCCTGGGAGGCATCTGTGTGAGACTGTCAAGGAAGCAAATTGGATTTTGTGGTCTGGAGTTCAGAGGACAGCTCTGATCTAGAGCTATCATTAAAGAGAGATTCATGGCACAAAGATGGTATTTAAAGCTATGGACGGTCAAATCACATAAAAGCAAGAATGTCATTTGAGAAGACCATGAAGAATCGAGCCCTGAAGAACTCTAACATTTGGAGGCCAGACAGAGAAGGAAGAACTTATAAAAGATGCTAAGAAAGAGTTGCCGGTGAGTCAGGAGGCAAACCAGGGAAGTATACTGTTCAGGAAAATTAATGTCAAAAGTATTTCAAGAAGGAAGACAGGTTAACTGCCAGAGGTCAAATAAATAGTGTTTTTGAACTCTGAAACTTTCATATGGTGAAAGTTAACCAAAGTTCAAAGCAAGCAGAAGAGAGGGAAAAGTATTTGCAAATTATATAACAAAGGATTAATATTTAGTTTATAATAAAGAACACTCAGAAGTGAAGAAGAAAAATACAACAAAGTTGTCACACAAAGCACCAAATACGTGAAGATGCAGTTCATACAAGGACAAATATTTGTCAACAACTTTGAAATTAGTCAATAATTAACTTAAAAGAGGTTCAACCTACCAAGTCACCTGGAAAATGCAAATTCAGTGAAGAAGCATTTCTGTAATCAGCAAAATAGTAAAAGATGAATACTGTACAGTGTTGGTGAGGGGAAGGAGTAGAGGCTACTCTCACACTCTGCTGATGAGAACGCAAATCGCTACAGCATGCTAGAAGGTCAACCTTAAGGTAAACCTAACATTTTTAAATGCACACGTACATCGACAGAGCAATTTCATTTGGGAGAGCTATCTAAAAGTAATACATATGCGTAAAAAATGTGTTCAAGGGCATTACAAACTACAGTTAGATATAGCAAAAGAATGGAAACACCTACATATCCACTAATGGCAAATAAATACATTTTAGTACAGAAGATTATGGAATAGTAAAAAGAATGAGTTAGATCTAAATGTTCTGAGATGGAATGATCTCTAAAATACATTCTTAAAGAATAGAAAGCAAGGTGCAAAAAAGTACATATAAAACGACCCTGGTTATATAAAATAAAAGTAATAAGAAAGTGGTCCAGTTTCATACTTTTGCATGTGGCTGTGCAATTTTCCCCACACCATTTGTTGAAGAGACAGTCTTTTCCCCATTGTATATTCATTCCTCCTTTGTTGAAGATAAATAAACTCAAAATGGAATAAAGACCTAAATGTGAGATCTGAATCCATAAAAATCCTTGAAGAGAAAACAGGCAATAATTTCTCTGACACTGGCCATAGCAACGTTCTTCCAGATATGTCTCCTGGGGCAAGGGAAATAAAAGCAAAAATACACTACAGGGACTAAATCAAAATAAAAAGTTACTGCCCAGTGAAGGAAACAACCAACAAAACTAAAAGGCAACCTACTGAATGGAAGAAGATATTTGCAACTGACATATCTGATAAAGGGTGAGTATGATACAACTCAATACCCAAAAAATAAACAATCCAATTAAAAAATGGGCAGAAGACACGAACAGCCATCTCTCCAAAGAAGACATTCAGATGACCAACAGACACCTGAAACGATGTTTATCATCACTTACAATCAGGGAAATGCAAATGAAACTACAATGAGCTACACGCCTGTCAGAATAGCTAAA
The DNA here is from genome assembly GCA_028646485.1 of Cryptoprocta ferox. NCBI lineage: Eukaryota > Metazoa > Chordata > Mammalia > Carnivora > Eupleridae > Cryptoprocta > Cryptoprocta ferox. The sequence goes on along the minus strand of CM053572.1, from coordinate 105,659,766 downwards.
ATAAAAAACACAAGAGACAACAAGTGTTGGTGAGGATGTGAAGAAAAAGGAACCCTTGTGTGCCCTGTTGGTTGGGAATGCAAACTGGTATGGCACTTTGGAAAACAGCATGGAGGTTGCTCAAAAAATTAAAAACAGAACAACCTCTACCTGATGATCCAGTAAGTGCACTATAGGGTATTTACCCTCAAAATACAAAAACACTAATTCAAAGGGATCCATGCACCTTTATGTTTATTACAGCATTATTTACAATAGCCAAACTATGGAAGCAGTCCAAGTGTCTATCAATAGAGGAATGGATAAAGAAGAAGTGGTGTATATAATGGAATATTATTCAGCCATAAAAAAGAATGAAATCTTGCCATTTGCAATGACATGATTGGAACTAGAGAGTACAATGCTAAGTGAAATTAGTCAGAGAAAGACAAATACCATATGATCTCCCTTACATGTGGAATTTAACAAGACAAATGAGCAAAGGAAAAAAAAAGAGAGAGAGAGAGACAAACCAAGAAACAGTTAACTATAGAGAACAAAGTGATGGTTACCTGAGGGGAGGTGGGTGGGTGGGGATGTGTGAAATAGGGGATGAGGATTAAGGAGTGCATTTATCATGATGAAAAAAATAAAGTAAAATAAAATAAAATAAATGGAGAAATCTATGAATTTGTATGTTTTATGCATGTTTGTAAATGCATTTAAAAAATCACTAGACTAGTTTTAATTGTCTTTGAAGTGAAAGGTAGGGTCAGCAGGATAAAAGCCAATTTTACTTTTAATTTTTTAGGCTTTATATTTCTTTTTTAAAATTTTTTTCTTAATGTTTATTAATTTTTGAGACAGAAAGTGTGTGTGAGCAGGAGAGGAGCAGAGAGAGAGGGAGACACAGAATGTGAAGCAGGCTTCAGGTTCTGAGCTATCAGCACAGAGCCCGATGCGGGGCTTGAACCCATGAACCGTGAGATCATGACCTGAGCTGAAGTTGGACACTCAACAGACTGAGCCATCCAGGCGCCCCTATATTTCTTGAATCCATCTGAATTTGTTGATGTCCTGCTTATAGGATTTTTAAGAACAACATAAATTTTTCTTAAGGTGTATTAATACAATTGATCTAGAGAATTCATTGTGCGATTTGTTAATTTATTCATCAAGAGTTTAAGTTCCTAGTGTACGTCAGGCAGCCTATTGGGTATTTGGTACGGAGCAGTGAACAAAACAAGATTCCTGTCCTTAGAAAGCTCACGCTGTTATGGATTCAGATTTCAAACAGTCTTCTCTGGGCACGCATTCCCACTCTTAAAAGCTTCCTCACTCCCACAGAAAAGCATCTCAGACCAATTTCCTGCACATTTCATTACCTCATGAAGAAATCACAAGAAATAAAGTATGGAGAGTATATCCACAAGCCATCTCTAAACTGTCATCTCTGCTTTACAACCACACTGTAGGTTTCCAAATGCAGCAGGGATCAAATACCGTGTCAGTCAGATGGGTTTCTTGGGCTGCCCTGGAAACCCCCGAACGCTTGTGTGATTGTCTCTATGGGAAAAGGCCCCTCCGGTTCTAAACCACTGACTCCACAAACGCACCGCGAGAGCATACACTGTAAGTCGTTGGCAGCCTGGACCGAGACAGCTGCTAACTTAAGTAGCTTTTAGGCCCCCACACATTAGTTCCTGTACACACGCTTTACTACATGGTTGGATTCTTCCTATGACACTCGCTTAAGGCATAATAATCAGGGAAGAATGTCAGCCTACAGGCGTAGCTTTGAGGCTCTTCTACTAGCTGGCATCACCAAACTAGGTTTAGCTACGAGTCAGCCCACACTAGTAGCAGGGAATTGGATCCAGGCTTCTGAGCAGTCTCTGAGGCGAAGGGCTTATATCTCACTGCAATCCCTATTTTGTCTTCTTTTCTTATACATGCAAATGAAAATTCCTCAATTTTTGGTTGCCAGGAGAGCTAAATACTGTCATCAGAAAAATTAAATGCTTGTGTCAACAAAGGAACTGCTTTTTAGAAATTCCTATGCATCTCGGGGCAAAGAAAAAAAATGCTGTTGACAATTTGTCTTTGCTACAGGATGAATGTACTTACTACACTTGGTTTTTCATGGCTGAGAACAACTCTAGCCCGGCGTGGAGCTAGAACATTTTCAGGGTTTACAGAGAGGCATCATGACTGGTCACTGAACATTCCACTCCATAGTTATCCCATCTCCATCAACGTAGGTGACCTTGGGTCAACCGCTTGACCTTCCCAGGCTCTTTCACATTCCATTTCCTTCCTCATGCTGTTCTGTCTGCAAGAATGGCTTCCTTGATCTCTTCTCCAAGTCTCCAATTCTTAAAAATTGCTGTCCTCTGAAGCCTTTCCTGATTTTCTTAAGCCAAATCAGCTTCCTTCCCCCTCAAACTCCCCTTCTAGATTATCTACACTTCCATTACATCAGTTATCACATGGTATTACCGCTGCATATTTATCCTTCTGTTTATTTTGTTTATTTCATTATTTTGTGGCCATCTTAGGGTATCAAGCAATATGTTACTACTACTGTTCCTATGAACATTAATAATATTGTTAGTAATATGATGAGTGCTTACTATGTGTGAATCCCTAAATGAATACATTATTTCTAATTGTCACAATGGCCCTATGAGATAGATATTATTATTACTATTTTTTTTACAGTAGTGAAATAAAACCAAGGGAGATTATACAGATGATTAGTAGTGGCATTGAGTCAAAATAAAATCTATTTTACCTTAAAGCCCATGCTTCTAACCACTACTGTAAAACACTACCTAATAAATAATAGTAGATAATATTTACTAAGTGCTTACGAGGTGTCAGGCTCTATACTATGTGCTCTATACACATGAGCTAATTTGATCTTCATAAAAACCCCATGATATAGATATTGTGAATATGATCTCATTTTTTTAAATGAAATTAAATGTCACAATGTTTCAATGACTTGCCCAGGGTCACAGAACCATGGAGAGTGGATTTGAATATAGGCCAGTCTCTCCCAGAGCCTGAGTCCTTCTCCACTATTCTGCTTCATGACCAGATGGTAGTGTTCTTTAATCTTTGTAAACATTGCCCAGGTTTTCAAGAATAATCCTTCTGGAAACAAAGAACTGGAGAGGTAGCCCTCCTGAGTCATGCAAGCAAACAAGGTCTATCAAGTCCCGGACACTCACCTTAGCACGTGTGTGGATCCATTAATGGTTGTGGTTGAACAGGGCACAGCCTGGCCCAGAATGGAGGGTCTTCGGTAGCGCTCATCATCACAGCAGAGAATGATGAGGAAGGCACGTCTGAAAGATTTATTCAAGAAGGCATAGAGAAAGGGGTTCAACCCAGAATTGATGTAGCCGAGCCAGAGGAAAGCGGTCCACACCTGCTCGGGAACAGTGTAGTCTATGAATGGATCCACAATATTGGTGACAAAGAATGGAGCCCAGCAGAGGCAGAAACAACCCATGATGATGCACAGGGTCTTGGCTGCTTTGGTTTCTGTCCTCATGCGATGAGTGCTGTGCTGGTCAGAAGGCTGGGGCCTACCATCTGAGGGGGCCCCCGCCCGTTGTAACATCTGGATCTGGTGGGCATGCTCCTTCGCAGTGATGTAGATGCGATAATAGGCCAGCACCATGAGGAGAAATGGGATGTAGAAGGCCACCACAGAGCAGGTGATGGCGTAGGGCTTGTTGACCATGAAGATACAGTATGTAGAGTTAGAGTTCTGGTTGAACTTCCTTTTTTCTATCTGAGAGTTGGAGGGAGAGTAAATGAGGAAAGAAGGGAGAAAGGGAAGGAAAAAGTGAAGGGAAAGAAGCAGGAAGGGAATGAGGAAAATTGTAGAAAAGAAAAAGGATGCAAAAGAAGAGAAAAGGAGGGGTTGGAAGGGAGAGAGAAAAGGAGGGGAACAGAGAAGGGCAGAGAAGGACAAGGAAAACACAAGAGGGAAAGGAGGAGGAAAGAGAGAAGAAGGTTTATCAACAAAGTTCTCTTTTTCTTATAAGCCTGTACCCCATAGAACCACGATGGTAGAAAAGGAACATGATTGCATCCCAGGGCGCAGAGGGATTGTCTGAGCACCAGGGGCTGAAGGCTCCAGGAAAGAGTAGAAATAAGATGGTGACAAAATCATCCTTCATTCTCTCTACCCACCAGAGAGCAGTTAGCCTCTCCCCTTCCCGTCTGCCTGCACACAATATATCTGGTAGTAAAAGTCTTTGAACTGAGCCCATTTTCTTCAGGACTCCCCTCATATCTCAGAATTTCCTATATAAAATTTAGAATTAGCGTATCAATTTCCATACACATCTTCGGGGATTTTGACTGGAGTCAGAGTAGAATGATTGAGGAAAATGGACTTCTTTCCCATGGTCAGCCTTCCAATTCACGAACATGGTAAGTCTTTCCTTTACTTAAATATTTTGAAATTTATTTTGGTAATCTTTTACAATATTTATGTGTAAATGTCTCGCATGTCTTTTGTCAGATTTATTCCTAAGTAGTTGACTTGTTATTCTATTGCAAATGTTACCATGTTAAAGTCCTTAATCATAATTGTTTATTGCTAGTATATAGAATTCAGTGAAGACTTTTTTGTATGGCTATGTATCTAGCAACTTTGTTAAATTCGTTATTAATATTTCATCTCTAGATTCTTATGAATTTTCTCCATAAGTACCCATGTGATGTGCAAATAATAAAAATTTCATTTCTTCCTTTCCAATCTTAATATCACTTTTCTTGCATTATTGAACTTGATAGCACCTCCAGTGTAATTTCGAATAGAAGAGGTAATAATGGACACCATTTTACATTCCCAGTTTTAGGAGGGGAGTTGCAATATTTTACTATTAAGTATGATACTTGCTAGAAGTTTTTCATGGATGCTTTCTTCTATTTTTAGTTTGGTGACAATTTTTTAAAATCGTGAATAGATACTGAATTTTGTAAATGAATTTTTGGCAGTAATGAGATGATCTTGTGGTGTTTCCTTCTCTCTTGCATTAATATGGTGAATTACAGCGATTGTGTGACATTCCTGCAATAAACTTCACTAGTATTAGATACTGCGACACACTAGATCTCTTTAAAAATTGAAAGACTTTTCTCCGTAACATAAATTCTGTCTACTGACAGCTCTAAGTTATCAGCCTTGTCTAGGCATAGCCTTTGGCTGAAGACAGCTGTATAATCCAATGACACTTCCTGCCTGAGGTCGGCCTGCATCCAGTGTGAATATACACATGAACAAACATATGAATAACAATTATATATGATACACACACATGCCATTTTATTTGTGTGCACATTTAGTGTCTTGCCTCACAGTATATTATAAGGTTATAGTATAACTTCATTTTTCTCATAACAAAATCTCTGTATCTCAGGTAAGATGACTTGCCTTAAATTTATTTCATCACAGCTACACCAGCTTGCTTTTGATTAGTATTTGCATATTATATTTTTCCATTATTTTATATCAACCTTACACCTTATATTTCATGGGCCTCTCTTACAAGCAGCATATTATATATATATATATATATATATATATATACACACACATATACATACATATATACATAATCAGACATTGATTGGTTGATGAAAATATTCGGACCAGAACTTGCAAGAACCTAACTCTGTATTTCTCCTAGGAGCGAAGATTCAGTATTTGCTAATCCAGTGTTTGTACTTTATAGAACGTAATGACTGTCAATGATGAGAATCCACTGTACCTGTATTGTGAACATGTGGGTTGTGCTAGCATCTCTCTAGGCCAATTCAATGTGTGGATGAGTGGAAAGATATGAAATGCAATCACGGCATCATGGAGTGAATATGAGGCATGCTCATACCAGGCAGCTGTCCCACCCATCAGCTGCATGAAATAAATAGGGGATGCCTCCATCTCACTCTTGAAATGAACAACAGTTCTCTAGATTCTTTCCCTTAGAAATTCTATATCCGAAGGTAAGAGTGCAGAAACCTTTTTTAAAAGTTCTGATGCACGAAAGTGTGTGCTTCCAAAGGTCTTCTCCATTAGGGAGTAAATTTAGCAGAGAGATTAAGAGCATAGACTCGAGTGCAGTAAGCGTGAACTTAGCTATAGTCACCACTACTTCCTGCCACTCCGACTTTAGCTAATAACTGCTCCTCTCTGATGCTCAGTTTCCTGAGGACAATGATAGGATCAACTTCATAGCACTGTCTTGAGGCTTGAGTGAGGTTCGCAGTAATAATGATTAAGTGAACATGGGCCTTGGCAAACAGTAAGTGTTCAACATTTGTTGGCCATTACTATTACTCTACTGGTTGTTGGAAATTTGAATTTCATTTCCCTTGAGATTGGCAAAACTGAGAGTTTGAAAGAAGAAGGATAGGATTCCTATTCTTTCAAAGAAGGATAGGATTCAAGAAAATATCCATACAGTCTCCCTTGTATGAATCCCCTTTTACTTCTCCACTCCTTTGTCCCAGCATTTCTTTCAGAAGCCCAAGGAACTCTCGTTCTGACATACCACATGCAAATCCTGGCCCAGCCTTGGCTTGGATATCCTTTCCTGGACAAAGAACAAGGCAAGATTAGGGGCTAGGAATGTGGTGGAGAGAAGAACAGGCAGCTCCTACTCTAACTGGCCTTGTCGGGCTGGACCCTGCTCTCAATCTCTCCTCTCCAGTTCCCTTCCTACCTCAACATGGTCCTGGAACAAATGTTAAAGTGACTGCCTGATAACTTTCTTAGGGAAATATATCTCTGCTAGTGAATCACCACCATAGCTTTTGATCCTCACTATAAGTTTGGCACAAGGAGCATGATGTGTCAGAGCTGGAAGACTCTGGAAGATCATCTGGACAGGGGCTGGCAAATGCCTGGCTCGCATGCCACACACTGCTCTCCTACGCTCTGGGAGACAGTCCTCCACTGAAGACCAATGCACCTTCTCATTGCAGTCCTTCAGTGTCAGGGACAGAGCTGGACTCAGGGTCCAGTTCTCTCGACTCCTGGTCCAGGGTTCTCTTCATTCTCTGGGAGCCTCCGCCCATGTGACATGTTTTCTGCTGGTCACTGGCAGCCATGAACTAGGATGAAGCCCTTTTGGGGCATATCACATATCTCAGGCTCCCTAGTCTGAACACTAAGCTTTGAGTACCTGTTTTGCTGTTTACTAGGCATATTACTTTATCTTTTTGATCCTGACATTTCTCATCTGGACGAGATGAGAGAAGGATGTTATTAGGATTCTATGTAAAATCTGAGCATACTTTCTGGCATAAAACAAATATTCAAAAATGTTAGCTTGCTTGTATTGTTGTTGTTGTTATTGTTGTCACTCAGATCAGTATCAGAATCTTTTTGGGGCACCTGGGTGGCTCAGTCGGTTGAGTGTCTGACTCTTGGTTTTGGCTCAGGTCATGATCTCATGATTTGTGAGATTGAGCCTGGCATCAGGTTCTGTGCTGACAGTGTGGAGCCTGCTCGGGATTCTCTCTCTCCCCCTCTCTCTCTCTGCTCTTCCCCCAAATATGCGGGCACACACACTCTCTCTCCCAAATATAAATAAACTTTTATATATAAAAAAAGAATCTTTCTTAGAATATCCATCCAACCTGATATTGTTTATTTATTTAGGATCCCAGGCAAATAAAGTTAATCAGAGAGCAAACCAGCAGGTACTCACCAAGTCAATTATGCCAATATTATTCCAGCCTTGCATTATAGGGAGAAAAGAGATAAACATGGGGATGACCCAACAGCCTCCCAGCATTAATGCGATACGCAGAGGGGTCATCTTGTTCCTATAGACCAGAGGCTGGCAGCAGATGGCATAATACCTGGAGAGAGAATAGAAGGTGTGGGTGCCATGGGAAAGGAAGAATGAGAGGGAAAAGGAGGGAAGAATGATTGAAGAGAAAGAAGAGGAGAGAAGGAGCAGAGAGGAGAAGGGGGATAAGAAGAGGAAACATTGGGAAAGCGGGAAATTTGAGGGGGAAGTAGAGCATAAAAGAAAGAAGGAAGAAAAGAGAAAATAATGGGGGGGGGAGAGGAGAAGTGGGTAGTAGAGAAAGAGAAGATGAAATGAAAAAAGAATAGAGGGAAGAAAAAAGCAATTACACATGAATGTGATATTGGCCCATGAGTTTCTGCTAACATACATACAAACTTTAGATCACATCTTAGAGTCACTGCCTAGAGTCGGCCCCACATCCTTCTTTCTCTCCAAGTATATGAGAAGCCTGACACTTACCTGGTGGTCTGCTCTGTCCAGGCGTGGTTCCAAAACTTGTCTTCATGCCTGGGCATTTCAGAGGCTTCTGTCCAGCCCTCTGGACTCTAGTGTCCCAGGCAACTGTAGCCCTCTTTGATAACAAGGTGAAGTCTCCCAGGCTTGGCCCTCCATCTGAGCTCTAAGAACTGTATCTCAGATATGTCCCCATCCTCTTAATTACCTGGCTATCTTGAAGTGAAATTCTAAGTCAGTGTTCCAGAGATTCCACACATCCCCCTTACATCAGACTCACCTGAGGAGGCCCATTTAAAATGCAAATTCCGAGGATCTCTTGGATCAGAGTCTGTTGACAAGGGAGTTTGCATTTTGACAAGTGGAAGTCATAGCTGCTATTTGCTAAAAATGTTCAGCTCCCCCTTCTGGGCCCATGTGCTTCCTGGCTTTCTTGTGGTTGGATGGGGCCAAGTGATTGGTCTGGTCAAGGAGTTGTAAACAGAACTGACATGCATTACGTCTGGACAAGACCATTTAAGTGTTTGTCTGATGCCAAGAAGGTAAAAGTTCAAGTATTCCCTACTTCATCATTTCCTACCTACTGGTAGAGACCACCTCACCCTCATTTATCGGGGTCTGCTCTTCCTCATGGTATTCACTACTCATGGATTTTTGAGTCCATGTTCTGCCAATATACTAGCTTTCCTCTTTCCCCCAGTTAGAGATTCAACCTGCTCTACTCAGTGATCGGGGCTCTAACTCCCAGACTGCTTCTTGCATATTATTACAGTCTCAGAAATCACCACTTCCACACCCAGGCAGTTCTGGGAATCTGACAACAGGCACAATACCCTAGTAGGTCTATCGGCTATTTGTCTTTGGAAGAGTCAAAGAATAAGTGCAAACAGAAAGCCTGGGGGTTAAGTCTATTCTTTAAGATTTGATACCATTTGATGATGAGACACCCCCTTCTACTTCTCATTTTATGCAATTTGCTTTAATTTTCCCACCTCTTCTTTTCTTTTCTGAATTCAAAGCCTAACTAACATAACAATGGCTATATTCTTTGAAGAGGTGGTGGTAGGATGAGTTGGGAAAGAGGGTGGAATAAGAAGGAGAGCTTGCCCAGTATTGGAACATGAGACGTGGGTGCCTCAGGAACTGAGAGGGCAGAATTACACCTTTCCCTCCAAGCCATCAGGGAGCAGCCGACCACACTGGGCCAGCAAGCTTCCTGTGGCCAGTAACACAGTGGGTGTCCTGACCTGGACCAGAGTGCAAGAAACAACAGACCAAAGAACGGGAGAAAGGCTCATTAGGGAACTCATTTTCTCAACCTTTAAAACTGACATGGTAACAAAATCTAACTAAAGGTAACTCAGTAATGGAAAGATCATGATTAGCTTGAATTCCCACCATGATCTTGACTTAAAAGAAGGGCAAATTGTTATCAGAATGACAGATTTTTCTGAATGGCTGTATTAATCATAAAGATTTATTATTAACAGATTAATCATGAATTTGGAGTGTAAGAAAATATTTTTTAAATAGTTTTAAAATGTTTTTATTTATTTATTTTGAGAGAGAGAGAGAGAGAAAGAGAGAGAGAGAGAGAGAGAATGAATGCATGGAGGATGGGCAAAGAGAGAGGGAGAAAGAGAGAATCCCAAGCAGTTCCACACTGTCAGCAGAGAGCCTAACGCAGGGCTGGAACTCACAAACTATGAGATCATGACCTGAGCTGAGATCAAGAGTCAGATGCTTAACCGACGAGCTACCCAGGGCCCTCCCCCCGCCCCTTTTTTTTCTTTTTGCAAATTGTGCTCCCTTCCTCACTCACTGGAGGGTCTAGATTTAGACATTTGGTTTTATCCATTTAGCATTGTTCCTCCTTTCTTTTGGTAATAACATCCCAAAGCCATTGGGAATTATCTCTTTTCTGTTGCTTTCATGTTGTCGGGAGAGCAAATGATGATGCTCCCAACTTTTCTGGCCAGGGAGTGAAGTGACCCAATCAGACTTTTTCCTGGGACTCTGAATGCCATGTTGAGTAATGCAGAGATGGAGAAGTCAGCGAAGGTCTCTCTATACTACAGCAGCCTCCAGTGGGGCTGGGAGTGACTCTTGCTCCTCGGATTGTTGGGCAGCTACGATCTTGCCTTTTCAGCTCCTCTTTCTTTAGCTCTTCCTTCAATTAAATAAGCTACCACATGTATTTCCAATAAATTCCTTATTTTTTTCTTTGCTTAAGCTTGTGTTATGGATTGAGTTGTGTCCCCTCTCCCGTTCCTAAAAAAAAATATGTTGAAGTCCTAACCCTCAGTACCTTGGAATATGACTGTATTTCCAGAGGCAATAAGATTAAAATAAGACCATTAGTGTGGCCCTGATCCAAAATGGCTGATGTCCTTATAAAAAGGGAAATCTGGACACAGATTCAGATGTGCTTTGAGATGGTGGATTGGAATGATCTGAAGTAAAGAAGAGCCAAGGAAAAATCCTTCCCCTATAGGTTTCAGAGGGAATGTGACCCTGTTGACATCTTGATTTCAGACTTCTAGCCTCTAGAACCATGAAACAATACATTTCCTGTTCCAAGCACCCAGTTTGTGGTACTTGTTATGATAGCTCTAGCAAACAAAGTTGGCTAAAGTTTGTCTCTTGCCACCAAAGTTTCCTGCATCAGTAAAAATGATTTTGAATGTTAGACACATCCTTCATAGATACTTTGTTTTAAGTAAGAATATCTTTGCTTCATTCAATATACTTTCATATCATAGCTCAAAGTTATAACATCCCTTCATCTACCATCCCAAAGAAGGCAACTAAGGGCTAAGCAAAGAACAGATGTTGCCATATCATTGCTGTATAATTTATGATTCTTGAGGTTTGGAATAGATGTTGAATAAAGGCAAGAATTCAGGAATTTTGGTTGGATCTCCAATGTCACAGAAATCCAAAACTTCAAAAAAACAGGACAAAATTAAATATCCTATGGGACAAAAGGTAAGTTTGAGGAAGCAGGATATCTCACCTGAGAAGAATCTTGAAGCTTCCATATATGGATACAGATATTTGGAGGGTCATATTGGGAAGCCAATACAATTTACAGAAGAGGACTTCATAATATACAGTTATATTAGTGCTCAGAACACTTTTGTGAAAGTCTTTCTAAGTCTTGCTTGGCCAGGAGGATTGTCTGATTCCCATGGTATGATGAATATTGTGTACACAATAAGATCTCCTCAGGTTTGACGTGGGTGGGAGGATGGGCAAAATAGGTGACGAAGACTAAGGGGTACAAATTTCCAATTATAAAATATATAAGTCATGGTGATGTTAATATGGGAATATGGTCAGTAATATTATAATAAGCATATATGATGACCAATGGGAACTAGGCTTACCGTGGTGATCATTTCATAATGTATGTGTCAAATCACTATGTTGTACATCTGAAAGCTATATAATATTGTATGTCAACTATACTTCAATAAAAATAGTTAGATTTATGTATTTTATTTTATTTTCCAGCTTATTTTTGAGAAACAGAGAGAGAGAGAGAGAGAGAGAGAGAGAGAGAGAGAGACTGAGTGAGGGAGGGGCAGAGAGAGAGGAGACAGAGAATGCCAACCAGGTTTCCCAATGTTAGTGCAGAGCCTGATGTGGGGCTCGGACTCATGAACTATGAGATCATGACCTGAGCCGAAGTCAAGAGTTGAACACTTAATCAATTGAGCCACTCAGATGTCCCTAAATAGATTTAATTTAAGAAAATGAAATGGCCTGCTGTCCCATGTCCATGGTCTGCTATCCAATGCCCACACTTTACTTTGCATTACCCTAGGTTGGTAGACGCTCCTGCCACAGAGGAGTCAGTAGTAGGGACAGATTTCCTTTTGAAGTTCAACTTCAAGAGGGATACTGCGAATGTCGTACACATTTTACCAATCTTTTACACATTTGATCTATACAGTCAGTGCCCTGGACAATGAAGGCCTGAAAAAATGTTGCTTGGACAGCTCATTCCCTAGGGGCTCAGGTGGGATGCATCTATGTGAAAGACGCACAGACTGTTGTAGAAATTGACTCTTGCATGATGTGGGGTGGTTGGGTAAGCCTGAGAAAAGTCCTTTATCTCCTACTTTAAAAATCAGTGATAAGTAAAAGGAATTTTTTTTTATTTTACTTAGATTGCATTGGCTAAGTTGCAAGTGATAGGTCAGGATGAATAAGAAAATTGTGTCTATGTATGTGTTTGACTTGAATCTTTCCTTCTATATCATTTTTAGCCTGATGCTATCTTACCATAGACATACGTTGATTTTGTAAGTGGCATGTGGTGTAAAAAGCATGAGATTTGTATTGGGAGCTCAGATTACAGCACCCACTTGACTGATGGGTTCAAGATTCTTCCCAAGGCTTTGGCACTCTTGAGGCAGCTTCCCGGAATAAGCCACCTCATATCCTTCTATCTTTCCTGATAACTTTCTAATCTTTGCTTTCTAGCAACAAATCAAGAAAAATAAGAATCCTCTTGAAGTCCCCATTCAAGAGTCTAAATTAGGTAGGTGAAAATAAACATCGCTGAATAAAATGATTAATAAAAATTGAGTTTGGGGGCGCCTGGATGGCTCAGTCAGTTCAGCGTCTGATTCTTGATTTTGGCTCAGGTCATGATCTCATGGTTCACAGGTTCGAGCTCCAAGTCAGGCTCTGCACTGTGGGGAGTCTGCTTGGGATTCTCTCTCTCTCTCTCTCTCTCTCTCTCTCTCTCTCTCTCTCTGTATCAAAATAAATAAATAAACTTAAAAAAATTGAGTTTGAGTGTTAATTGACTAATGGTGTTTCCTTAAAAATTCTAACCTCTGTCTACAGGTTAAGGACTAAACGGAAATCTGATAACTTGATTGTCACCTGTCACAGTTGCTTTTTAATTCCTATATTTGGATTATATTACTCCTGCAAAATAACAAAAATATATATCCTATTGTGAACTGCCCCCAAAACACACATATAATACCACTAGGCAGAAGTAGCTAAATTTGCAAGTTCTTTGGAGCTCAGACAAAGTGCACAAGCTGAGTTAGTAGGTACTATCATTTACTTACCAAGGGCTCTATCAGTATTATCTCATTTAGTCCCTACAACTACTCATGAGACAGGAACTATAAAGGCACCTATTTCACAGATGAGGACACAAACACACAGAAGTGTCAGGATTTGCTCAAGGTAAGAGCTTAGCTGGGATCTAGCCCAGGCTGTTTGACTCAAGGGACAGGATGTCAACTTTATCACTATCATGTCACTTGGCCACCTTCCCTAAGTCCCCAAGGAATTATTCTAATTCTTTAAAAGCCACTTTGGAAACAGTTGAAACACTGGATCTCAGAACTTTCAGAACCCTGAAATACCTAAATTCTCTCTTTAAAAAAATGAAGTGTAGACAGGCCAGCCTGAAGGAAGGCACCAGGGACTGTGAAGTCACCAAACACCACTGCACTACTTTCTAAACTTCAGGCTATTCTAAAATTAGGAAAGTTTCTTCCAAAATTGATTCTCTGTAACTTCCAGTTTTACCCTCTGGCTCAATTAAAAATTTCTGTCTCTAATTCATTCTCTGCATCACGGTCCTACGGACAACTGAAAAGAGCTTTTCCCTCCTTCTGAAATCTTTGTGCAGGAAAAAAATTCCCAGTTGTATTCAACCCAGGTTGATTTTGCTTATCAAGGGGTATTTGGCAATGGCTGGAGACATCTGTTGTTGTCACAACTGGGAATGGTGATGCTTTTGGCATCCAGCAGGTAGAGGTCAGAGATGCTAAATGTCTTTAAATGGACAAGACAACTCCCCACTCCCCAATAAAGAATCATCTAACTACAACATCCATAGTGGTGAAGTTGAGAAACCCTGGTTTAGAGAAGGTGACATAGTAAGGGCTCCATGTCATCTGCATATGCGATAGTGTGCCATTATATCTTAACCGTGGATGTCACAAAGAGAGCACAATACTCCAGTGCATTCCATATGGACCAGAGAAGACTAGTACATTGCCTTCCACCCTGTTCACCGTAACTTAATACAGCCTAGGGTATACCCAGCAGTACAAGACACCCGTGCCCCCTCAAAGAGCTATGATCTAGGACAAGAGATGAGAAAAGTCTACTTTACGCGATTTGTAAGTTCTAGAGATGTTTGCCTTATTTACTACTGTATCCCCAATGCCTCCTACAATGCTAGATAGAGTGGATGCTCACAGATGGGTTGAATCAATAATAAAATAAATTCTTTCACAATGTGGGACCAAGTTTTGGGAATGTAAAAGTCATATTTAGTAGAGGGATGGGAAGGTTTTCTCCAGTAAGTGTCTTTTAAGTTGGACGTCAGAGACTGAGCAAGAATGGTGGAGGAGAAAGTGTAATCCATGTACTATAAATAGCATGGACAAAGGCCAGGAGACAGAGATTATATATATATATATATATATATATATATATATATCCATAAATATATATCCATGTATCCACATAGGCATATAAACATAAAAATAGTACAAATTAGCTGGGCCACAGAGTATTTTAAGAAAATAGAACAAAATATGTCTAAAAAGGCCAGCCCAGGGGCAGTGGTTCTCAAACTATAGCATGCAATGGAATCACCTGGAGGGGTTACTGAAATACAGGTCCTGGAAGATCTGGAATGGGGCCCAATAATTTATATTTCTGTTATTGTTACTGGGTGACACTGCTGCTGGTGGTTTGGGGACTCTTGAGAACCATTGTCTCAGAGGTTTTTGAATGCTACGCTAGGATGAGTCTAGCAAAAGTTTTTTGAACTAGAAAATGTCCAAAAGTTCTTTGAACTGGAAAATGTCCATTGCAATCAACACTGCTGCATGTTCTACCAAAGAAGCTGAATTACAACAAATTCAAGGAAAAGCGTTGTTGATTCCCAAGCCAGGTGGACAGGGTTTGTGAGGGAAAGTGATTTTGTCTCATCACAGGAATAGATTTATCTGCCAGGTGTGTTCCCTAGACTTACATTGGACAAGTCCCATTCTTCTTTAACTAAAAGACTTTTACAAAGTGGCTAAATGAATGTTCAAGTAACAAGTGAGGTTCCAGATGGCCAGGATTAACAAAGATGTGGCATGGATATCTGCAAAGAAATGTCTGATGCAAAACATTTCAAACTATTGCTCATAAAACTCCATTAAAATCCCCTTCAGTAGACCAGCATCCCCAATTGCAGCCGTGTGTAAAAGTGTGATCACATTGCTTTTAAATGTCTCTGGGGACACAATTTGCTTTGACAACTCTTAGAAGTCAGTCATGTATTTTAAGCTCCATGCTAATCTCTTCCCCACTCGTCCTACAATTAAGGAAAAGTCTTCCTCCTCACTTCCTGCCATCCCACCACAGGGAAGGCAGAAGGAGCTAGGAGAATAATGTGGAACGTTAGATTCTCAGAATTAGAGGATATTTTAGCAGTCAACTTTATATCTTTATCTGAGTATCACATCTTCCTGCCTTAACCATTTATTAGCTCTGTGGTCCCAGGATTAGTTACGTGACTTCTCCAGGATCCAGTTTCCTCATATGCAATGTGGTTATCATTATGTCCCCCTCACTGATTGCCAGTGAGAACTGATGAGATAATGTTCAATACAGAAATTTCTTGGCACATAATGCTTAATAAATAGTAGTTACTATCTTTACTTACATATGAGTAAAAGATTAGAGGAAATATATATATTATATATATGAATTCAAATAGATTCAAATACATTCTGGAACCAGGGGCTCTAAATTATTTAACAAATAAAATGGAAGTCACCCGGTTCAACATCTCTCCTAATAATAACATGGTGAATGAGTTGGTCCCTAAAGGTGAATGGAAGCATTGAGACTATATTGGTTGCAAGCCATGAAGTTGATTTCATGTAGTATCCTCTTATGGACTTAATCCAGGCCCTGCTGAAATGACTGAAGAGGACATCCTAGATGGTCAGTGAGACCAAATCTCCAATCAAGATTAACTAAAGAAAGAAATGTCAACTGCAGGAGAAAAGAGATGAAGTAGCATCTGGCTGCTAAGACCCAAACATTGAAATGGAATGCGGAAAACAAACCTTTCACCACAGATTACCGCCCCCCCGCCGTCCCTTCCCCCATAACTCCTAATTCATAAAGCACAAACTAATGGTCTTCAGAATTTAGGACTAAGGGGATAAGGAGCTTCACTAAATCAGTAAATTTACTAGTTACAAGGGCATTTTGTCTTCAGCAAGACAATCACTTCTGGTATCAATTCTCTCATGGATATTTCTTGCAACATTTGACAAATCACGTGGTGTTTTTGGGTCTCTGTTTTCTTATGTGTAAAAGGGGAGTTAATTACATCTCAGATTTTGTAAGAGGTTGTAGTTGTGTTGGCTTAAACATGGCCACAAATTCTTTGACATGCTTCCCATCCAGCGCCTCATGCTAGGCTCCCTTGTGACTGCTTGACTGAGCATACATTAGAAGTGTTGTATGCCAGTACTGAGACTAATTTTTAAGAGGGCTCTTGGTTTCTCAAAGCCATGGGATGTCATGTAAGAAACTGAACATGTATGAACATGAGATCACGTATAAAGACCTGAAACCACATGGACAGAGACAGGAGCCCAGCTGAGCCCAGTTTTCCAGATGACCCTGCCAAGGTGCCATCAATATGTGTATGATAAATTGCCTTGGACCCTCCAGGCTAGTCCCGTCTCCAACTAAACACCATCAAGTGACTTTAGCCAACCCCAGATTCCTGATGTACAGAATTGTGAGATCTGATAATAGTACCTTGTTTTTTAAGCCATTAAGTTTTGGGGTAGATGTTATATGCCCATAGATAAGTACAACTGAAATAAACAGGTAATATACAGCCTGGTGTGACTGTGGGGGTTCATTGGCTGGGTAGTAGTCCTCCCTCCAGTAGGGGATCTAGCCACATTTTGTAGCAGAGCTCTGGATGAAGAGATTTATCTTTCTCCTCATGGTAACTGGTTTTGTTCTATTTCACTTGCTCTGGTTCCCCTTTGAAGTGGTGTAGAAACAGCCGCAGCTTCAAGAAAAAGCTAGAGCGCTTTCCTTCTGCTTCCCAAGGGGCTTGGCAAGCTGCCAGTCACTTCGAGGATCAGTGAAGAACACCCCAGCAGGGATATTCATCAGGCGCCAGGGACAAGAAGGGGGGCTGAAAGCAGAGGGAGAACTTTGGGTTCCAGGAAGAAAATCTTGTGGGGTTGAGGGAATGTGGGGAGACCCCTTTCTGTCAGAGATCTGCATTGGCTGCCCATCTCTGCCCTGGTTCTGCACAGTACTTTTTTTATGTCTGTGACACAGCACATCTCCAGTTGTATTCGAACTGTCTGTTTCTTCTCTCTGCTACAGCTACTACTATTCGTACTATACATGTCACCCATTTATTGAGGGCACACTATGCGGCAAGAAGTGTATTCTAGAATATATATTCATTCCTATAGCAACTCTGCAAGGCAGCTCTCATTATCCCCATTTTAAATATGGAAATGGAGGCCCAGGGATTTCAATCCACCTGCCTAATACCATACAGCCAGGATACAGTAAAACTGGGACTTAAACCCACATCTGCCAAAGTCCGTGCCCTGGTAATGCTGGTGAATGGTCAGGGTTAGACAAAAGCAACACTCTTTAGGAAGAAGACAGAGAATATGTGTGCCCTATAAGCTTTTTGAGCTGAGGACACATGGAAAATGCAAATATATTTAAATAAATTTAAAGTGGCATCTGATAAATAAGATAACATACAGGAATAAAAACTAAAAATAAAAATTTACTGCAGCAATCAAGGAATGGGGTGGGAGACGAGTGTAGAGGAGGAAGATGGATTTGAAAGATATTCATGAAAATGCATCTATGATTTGGCATTCAGCTGGTCATGGTGGATAAGGAAAAGATGACCTCAAAGAATTGCATTTAAATGACTAAAAGATGACTAATAGATGTGCCTTTGATGTACAATGTAGAAGAGGATATTAGTTTATGATGGAAATTTCCACTTTGGGCACACTGGATTCCAGAAAACGGAAAGAAGCTTAAGGCAAGATCCTGAACAGGCAGGTAGAGATAAGACCCCAGAGTCCAGCATGGGACAGGACTGCAGGAAGGGTGAGAACAGAGGTGCAGGTGAAGCCATCGAATGGGTGAGCTCTCCAAAGGAAAGAGGGAGATACCTAGTGCTGGAAGGCTGAGGGTCTAACCTTCAAGGACACTCAGTCATACAACAGGTAGAAAAGACAGCAACCAGTGTCTGGGAAGGCACCCACAACGACCAGTAGAAATTTACATTTGGAAAGGAAAACAGTATTGAAATAATACTTGTGGCTAACATGTATTGAATGCTTATTACGTAGCATGCTCTGATTCATGTTCTCTTGCATGCACTCAGTTATATTCTTCATGAACTCCAAAAGGAAGGTACTATGAACACAATATTAGAGCTGAAAAGATAACACCCAGAAAATTTAAAAAACTTTTCAAGATTACACAATTGGTAACTGGTCAGGCAGTCTAGCACCCCGGGTATCATTCCTAACTACTTGCTATCTTGAGGATAAGGGTAGAAAAATGAACACCAAAGTCAGACCAGGCAACCACAAGTCACATCTCAGAGCATCAGCTAAATGTGCCTGGAGAAGCTGCCGTGGACCAATCAGAAGAGCATGAGGACAGGTGAATTGAAGGCTGACTCTCAAGGAGCTTATAGTCCAGGATGAGAAAGAGATAAACCAATTATTAAGATGAATGATAACTGGGGTGCCTGGGTGGCTCAGTGGGTTCAGCATCCGACTTCGGCTCGGGTCATGATCTTGGGGTTCATGGGTTCAAGCCCTGCATCGGGTTCTGTGTTTATAGCATGGAGCCTGGAGCCTGCTTCGGATTCTGTGTCCCCCTTCTCTCTGCCCCTCCCCCGCTCATGCTCAGTCTCTGTCTCTCTCTCTCTCAAAATAAATAAATAAATAAATAAACATTAAAAAGTTTTTAAAAATTAGTGATAACTGCTATGCTTATTTTTAACATTCTATGGGCACTCAGAGGAAGAAACAACAAATCGTTGGCCAGTTGATGGAGACAGTGACACATTTTGTCTGAATACTGAAGAGTGAGTGTTCATCAGGAAGAGAAAAGGAACTCAAGACAAGGCAGAACATAGGGTTATGAGGAAACACATCAGACTCAGGATATGAATAACAGATCACTCATGGATTGGATCTGAGTTCGAAAAAAACAGACTGAGGACATGCTAGGGAAAGCACCAAAAGACAAGGTAAGAATTTAGCCTATGACTGATAAGGTGTCACTGAAAACCCTTTAGGGCTTTGCACATGCCATTTTCTGGAACCTTCTTTCCAAAAGATGCCTCTTCTTCCCCTTTACCTACTGACATTTACATAACCCACAGATCCAAGCTTCCCTGTTACTTCCTCCCAGAGCTTCCCCTGGTTTGGAGGCCACGTGCTCCAATAGCTCCTATGACTTCTCCTTATTTGATTTCAATGGCCACCAATTTTATTATAATTACCTATTTACTACTTGTTCCCCACTAGACTAAAAGCTCTATGATTCAGAGCTTTCTCTGGTTGTTCACCTCTGCACCTCTAGTGCTCTGCTCAGCTCCTGGCAATTAGTTAAGTACTCAATACATATTTAATGAAATGAATATAAAAATAAGAATTCATATCCTGTAGCATGAGACACAACTCAACAAATATTACTATTATATACAAAGCATGAACTTAGCCTCAAAGAGTATGTGAGAAAGGGAAGCATAGTATGCCTTCCTTGAAGAAACACATTTCAATCCCATTGGGAAAACAGATGTAATTGCATGACACAAGTTCACAATGGCAGACACTTTTCGTGTATACATTACAAAACTGAGTGCTGCCATAGAAAGATCATTAAGAAGCACAGACACGCTTAGCTCTGGCACAGGATGAAATATGTGGCCTTTGAGTCAGAATCGTATGTTTAACAACTAAACCTTTTTAAAAGAAAACCTTTGACTGACAAATCATTGGAAGAGTTTGCAGATAATACACATCAAGTTCTTGTGTTGCCAAGAGAGAGGGTGGCAATTTGGTTGAAAGTATCAGTGAGGACATCTTGCAATCTGTAGAGAATGGCATCCTCAGTGAAGTGAAACATTTCAAGGGGGGTTGCATTTGATGCCAAATACAGGACAAAGTATAGCACTGATTAGGGAAAGGGGATCAGAATGGTTAAAAGTCTAAAAAGTATGGCATATAAAGCCAGTGGAAGGATCTAGGGATGTTTGGCCTAATACAAGAAGAGTGGGGAAGAGCAAACTTTGTCTTGTTTTGGAGGCTCAGTAAAGATATCTGAAGGTCTCTTGACCAGCCTAAAAGAAGCTGATGTCTGCTCTTCTTGTCTGCCCAACATCCTTCTTCCAGAGGGAACCACCATTCTCCCATGCCATACATCTTTGGTAAAGCTGGCAGTCATAGTGCCTCACCTCTGCCTAGCCACCATGATGTGTCATCTCACCACACATGGTGATTGGTCAAGGAAGGAGTGAGTGAAACAAAGCCAGCCAAAATTCTTCCATGAGAAAGAGCATTTAGGTTTCTCCTCCTGTGGATTCGTGAGTTAAGGATGGTTTAAGGCTCACTTGTCTAAGCCCAGCCTGAGACTGAATCCAACAAGAAAACAGCAGAGGGACAAAGAGGACAGCTATAAAGAGAGGAACAGAGACAGAGAAAATAGAAACAGAGATGAAGATTCACAGAGATGGAAGACAGAGAAGAGAGAAGAAAAAATAGAATCAAGGGAGAGAGAGAGACAGAAACAGAGGGAGAGAGTGAGCCTAGATGGCATTGTTCAAACCCTGTAGACACCCATGTCTGAGGCCAGACTTTTCAGCTAATTGAACCAATCAATATATTTTCCATCACATGCTGCTGAAAAAGATCCTTACTAATATATCATCTGAGAAGCGAGTTGGTCAAAACACTACATTTAGGCAATTCATTGGGATGTATACAGGGAAAGCCTTTTTCAAAAGCTCATTTAAAACATAAATCCATTTGAGTTAACTAAAAATATATTCACAGAAGTCTGCTTCTTGCATATCAAATGACTAGAATTTGCAGAGAGCTACTATTTACAGTGGTACCTGTAGGGTATACAGCTGTGGAGGTGCAGAGGGAGAACAGAGACATTTTTATGTTCTGCTTGTAAACTGATGGCACTTTTGTTCACAATGCTCAGGTATTATTGTCATGCTCATTAAAAACTGTGATGAGGGGGCACCTGGGTGGCTCAGTCAGTTAAGCATTCCACTTCAGCTTAAGTCACCATCTCACGGTTCGTGAATTCGAGCCCCGCATTGGGCTCTGTGCTGACAGCTCAGAGCCTGGTGCCTGCTTCAGATTCTGTGTCTCCTTCTCTCTCTGCCCCTCCCTTGCTCTGTCTCTGTCTCTGTCTCTCAACAATAAATACACATTTAAAAAGATTTTTAAAAAACCTGTGATGATTAGAAAAGAGACTGCTTGGAATGGATGAGACACAAAGTCATGAAAGGGGGTGGGACCAAGGAAGATGAATGTGAGGGTCAGTGGGAGGAAATGGTGAGGGCTCCCACAGGGGGAGAATCCAGGGGATTTTGTGAGAGAGTAGAAAGGACACGTTGGTCAGAAAGACTTCTGTGCTCTCTGCCTAGCTCAGATCTCAGAGGGAATTCCTAACACTAAAGTTAGAATGTTCTCAGTGACTGGAGAATGTGTTGGTCTAGAAGCACTTTCAGCCAAAGGCTATCCTGGACACTCCTGTGCTCAAAAAGTGTCAATTTCTAGCAAATGGAAGATTAAAGTTTAAAACACATATTTTAGAAGTTAGTAAAAGTGATGGCTTCCATCGCTAACCCATGTGATCACCTAGTCTAGCTAGGACCATTTTCAACTACCCTGCATATAACCATTGTTGATGGTTTGGTGCAATTTCATTCACATTCTCTCTCTCTCTCTCTCTCTCTCTCTCTCTCTCTCTCACACACACACACACACACACATTCACGTATACCTAAATACAAGTATCTCTATATTTATTTTACAAAAGTGGAATCATTCTAAACATTAAAATCTTTTTGCTTTTCCCCCCAAATAACACACCAGTGATATCTTTCTAGGACAACACATATAACTATTTCTCATGGTTTTTAGTGGCTGGATTAAAACCAGTCCTCTATTACAGATACTTGGTTGGTTTTCATTCACCACAGAACCTTGGATTCAAAATAATCAACTGTACTATAACGATTTTAATGCAGTTTTCTGGTCTCCCATGACCCATACTATATGATGCATGTAGTTTAATTATGCTATGGAAATTATTTTTAATGATCCAATAAACTTTCATTAATTGGATTCAAGTCTCAGAGCACCAGGAAGCACAGTGGATAGGGCACTGTGGTTGGGAAAAAGAATTTTATAATATTAATGGAGTCCTGCTTCTTGCTTTGATCCAAGGGTTTGCCATCCGGGAGGAATTAAGAATCAAAGTGAGCACTTTTGCCTGGGAAGCGCTACCTGAGATCACTAATCCCTGTAGACTCATGGTAGCTCCAGAGAGGAAGACAAACATCTTAACCTGAATCACATGATGAACAATGGCATCACACCCCACTGACACATGCCCCCTGTGCTCTTGTCCAGCCCAACTGTCAGGCTAGGAGGGACAGAGCAAAAACAGAAGCTAAATGATAAATAAAAGCTTACACTTCCAGGCTAAGATGTAGTGTTGTCATGTTCAGGGTGGACCTTCCATTCCATTTAGAATATCATTCTTGGGACAGAAGACGCTAGAAACAATTGGCAACTTTCCCAGGCTCCCTGAGGAAAACCAACCCAATGAAACCATCTGACTCCATCTTATTTATGGTATCAGAGTTTTTGATGTCCACTATTGGAGAAGGAAATGGAACTAATGGAAGCACAAAAAGAATTTTTGAGAAGATTCACTCAAAAAAAAAAAGAGCGTACTGAACATTCCATTTGTTGAATAGTGTTTACCAAATGCCTAAATCATTATTTATGTAATTCTTGGTTGTTGTTAATTTCCCCATTAAAAGGTAAGGTCCATGAGGGTGAGGACCTTGTCCTTACTCATATCTTTGCACTTTCTCCTCTTGGGGGAGGTAGAGACATATGATTCTATTCATATGTGGAATATAAGAAACAAATGAACAAACACAGGAGAAAAAAAAGAGTCATCCCCTCTATTCTTAAATTCAGAGAACACACTGGGGGTTGCCTGAGGGGAGGTGGGGGGGATGGGTGAAATAGATAAAGAGGAATAAGAGGTAAAACTTCCATTTACAAAATGAATAAATCACAGAGATGAAAAGCACAGCATAGGGAATGTAGTCAATAAGATTGTAATAACGTCGTGTGGTGACAGATGGTCACTATACTTATCACAGTGAGCATTAAATAATACATAGAATTGTTGAAGCATTATGTGTACACATGAAAGTAATATAACACAGCATGTTAATTATACTTCAATAAAAGAGTATAAATGCAAAAAAAAAAGGAATAGATTTTAATCACCATTGTATTACATTTTACAACGAAGAATCAGTTTGATGGGGTCAGGGAGAGCTTCCAGAAGGAGGAAAGGATTGAGCTAAAGTCTGAAAGATATGCAAGAGAAGAGGGGGCAAAGGAGTTTCCAGGCTGAGAGAGGAGCCAAGACCTTGGGATGGCTGCACACAGAGCACCGGAGAGAGAAAGAAGGCAAAGACATCTTGCAGCCTAGGGAGTAAGGCTGGTGAAGGGCATCAAGTGAGGTTGGGGACACAGACAGGGAACAGACGGCACAAAACCCTATGGGCCAAGGAGTCTGATCTTGATCTTCAGTTGCAGTGAATAGCCATTGAAGGGTTGTAAGCAAAGGAGCAACAAGATCATAGTTGCATGGTTGACTCTGGTTATGAGACCTTGTAAGAGGTGAGCAGATTGGAGGAGGATAAAGTAGATGTGGGGAGAACAATCCGGAGGTTGCTAAAGTGGTGTATGCAAGAGATGGCATTAGTTTGGACTAGCATTATAAAAGATGGAGAGAAACAGAGACTTATTGATTAAATGCAGGGGATACGGAAAGACCACATTAAGCATAACTACCTGGTTTCTGGACGATGCAGATGCTGGAGCAGCTATTCACTGAGGAGGTCCAAGTTTGGTAAGAAAGATCGTGAGGTGCATGGATAGTTGCAGGAAATTAAAATTAACATCCATTAGCATTGCGTACTGTGCCAAGCTGGGCCAACGCTACACCTTCGATGGACTATCTAAATTAATCCTAACTGCAATCTTATAGAACAGGTGCTATTGCCCCCACTTTTAGAGATGAGAAAACAGAGACTCAGAAAAGCTTAATAACTTAAGACCATTTTCAGAGCTAAACATTGGCAGAGCTGGGATTTGAATCCAAACCTCTTCAGTTCTAAAGCAGACAGTTGGTTCTTCATGACCAGACCATACTGCTTCATGACAACATCCACCTCCTCAGGGAAAATTCCATGATTTCTAAATCACCCAATAGTTCATCTGTAACTCTGAAGCCAAATCTTCCCTGGGAACCTTCAGTCCCTCTCTCAGAGCTGCTCAGAGTCAATTGTCCATACTAGGAAGATGATTCTCTATGTCACCCCATTCTACACTCCCTACTCAGCTCATTTTCTTCCCCTTGCTTTTACCCAAAACTCAAGGTTACCTCCATGTTCCACGATCACCTCAGCTTTGCCTTCTCCAAGTTCCTATAATACTTTCAGTCTCAGCACTCAATTGGGCAATGATCACATGTCAGCTACCTCGCAAGATTTCTTTGTATTTTCTACTCCCTTACATTTTATTTCTTCTCATGTGAACTTTAATACAGTATATAGTGACTGCCTTAAAGTGTTTCATGTACTGAAGGTGGACTCTTGTCAACAAGCTAATAAACACAAGTTTCAAACTGTGACATGCTTTGGGTCTCCCTGCCAATGAATGGTTCAGTTTTACCAATGTCACTATCTGTAGCTATAGGGTCTCATTAGATGTGCATTTAATTTAAGCACATTCAACTCTATGTTCTTGGCAGAGCAAGAGAGAGAAAGAATTCACACAATTTAAATAGAGCAGGCCATTACACCTGCCATTCCAATCAATAAGCACCTGTCCCACGGGACAGGAGATGAATCCGCTGTTCCCACAGCTGCTTTCAGGCCCTCAGGACCTTCTCCAGTGTCAGTAATTCTCTGGACAGACTCTGATTTTAGTGTTTAAAGACACATATTTTAGATACATCACAATCTCTAATTTTAGTCAAATGCTTTTCTTATTCCACAGTTAAAGAAACAGTGACCTATCCCTAGACTGGAAGAATAACTGGGTCTGTTGGACTCCTCCAGAGACAGGAAAGGCCTGTCCCTTGGGAATTCTGATAACAAGTTGCTGGCACATGTTATCAGAATTTGGGAACTATCCCTACAATACCAATATCAAGATGGCGGCCTATGATCCTGTAATCAGCTGACCTTTAAACTGCTTTCTGCTTTTATGACTGAATACAAAAGAGCAGGAATTGGAAAACAAAAAGCCCAAATACCACTGACTAATGTACATCTCAAACAAATAAGGTAACGATGGAAATCTTCAGGCCTCCTGAAGTCAAATGTGAGGCCAAAGAATAAAATTATGCAAAGGAATTAAATGTTAGCCACGCATCCCCCAAACAAATCATTATGGGGGATTTTAAAATCACCATTCACTTTCTGGAAAAGATTCTCCACAGTTGCATGCACATACCTAAAGATGCATATAAAATTATGATATGGACACACTTTGGGGGAGGAAGTCATGTTTGAACATCAAACTATCATTCTGAACCACCCTGGCTGCCTACTGGGCAGGCATATTACCTCTTGCTCCCTCAGAGTTTGTTCGTGCCATCAGTATAAATTTAGAGCTCTACCCTAAACTGATTGCCAATACCTGTCACTCTCTAGATTGTGTTCTTTTTTAAAAACATTTTTTTTACATTTATTTATTTTTGAGAGACAGAGAGAGACCAAGCACAAGCGGGGGAGGGCCAGAGAGAGAGGGAGACACAGAACCTGAAGCAGGCTCCAGGCTCTGAGCTGTCAGCACAGAGCCCAACGAGGGGCTGGAACTCACAAACTGGGAGATCATGACCTGAGCCGAAGTTGGATGCCTAACTGACTGAGCCACCCAGGCGCCCCAATTGTGTTCTAAGCCTTACAAATCTCTATGTCTGCAGGACCCTAGGGAGGGCCTGACTAAAAAGAAGCCCTCTGCAAAGACTGGAGAGTGGGGGAATCAGTGAATAACCAGATTTATCTCTCCGAGATTCATCACTTCTAATGAATTAGGGAAGGAAGAAAGGCGTGGCCCAATAGCCATCAAGTCCTTGTCCCCAGCACAGAGCTCTCCTGTCACACTGCTGTCCTTACCTGTCCAGAGAAATGCAGCACAGGTGAAAAATCGATGCCGTCGTGAGCAGGACATCTAGAGATGTCCGGACCAGGCAGAACATCTCCCCATAAATCCAGATGTCTTGAACCAGCTCGATGGCACCAAAGGGCATCACCAGCACCGAGACCAGCAGATCCGCAAAGGCGAGGGATACGATGAAATAATTGGTTTTTATCTTCCTGTGAGAAAAAAGTATAAGGAGAAGGCAGGGGGAGAGACAAAGGAAAAGGTGGGAGAAAGGGGCAGGAGAGAAGAAAAGAAGAGTGAGTGGGAGATAAAGAAAGAAGGGAGAGAGACAATGGAAAGAAAAGTCAAGCATGCAATGCATTCTATGAAATTCCCTTTCCCCCTCTGTTATGCAGCGTGTGTGGTCCACCCATCCCTGATATCTCCAGACCCCCTTGCACCCAAATCCCTCTCATCTTCTTCCCTGCGGCCACAATGGCCTGATTTGAGCCCCTGTTCATGAAGCATGATGCTCCTCCCGAGGGCCTCTACACAGGCCTCTCTCTCTCCCCACCTACCCTTCCCTTCTGGCCTTGTTTGGTTATTCTCAGGGGACCCTCCCAAGATACCCTCCGAACAAACGGTGTCAAATTCCGCTGTTTTCTACTCTTTGACTGACTGCTATGTGCCTCACATTTGTGACACAGGCCAGCACTGCACTTTTACATTTCCTTTGCATCCTAAGTGGATTAGTGCCTGCCTTGCTTAGAGAGGAAGGTCATAGATAAGGCAAGACTGTATCTTTTACCCCGTTTTATGGCCTGATGGCTCTTGATCCAAGCTCAACACCAGAATCACATGGTGAATTTTTATAAATATTGATGCCCAGGTCTCTCTCTAGATCAATTAGTTCAGAGACTTTGGGTGATTAACACCCCGCCCCAAGGTTGTCAGATAAAATATAGGCCTCTGAGTTAAATTTCAATTTCAGATGAACAATGAATAATTATTTACGATAAGTATGTTCCAGATACTGCATGGGACACATTTATGCTACATATTAGCAATTTTCAAAAGGTCTCCAGGTGATTTTAACTGTAGCTGGGTTGAGACTGATGAAGTGGAAAGAGCAGAAGATACATGTTTAAATCCAGATCAGTCACTGGGCAGCCGCCCCTCTCTGAACCACCAATAAAGTGGGGAGGTTAGATTAGATATGCTCTCAACTACTGTGTATATATATAGTGATCACAACTATTACCAATTCCTGCCCCCCGCCGCCCCCCCCCCACCCGAAGTTGAACACAGGAAAAAAAAAGACGGGACAGAGACACACATAAGTGCTTACACTGGTTATGTTACAATGGGGAAGACACGTGTGATCTCTGCCCTGCTCTGTTTTGCCAACATCATTTCCCTCTCACAATTCGGACTGTAATGGGATTCATAGTTCAGACCCCAGCTCTCCAGGGAGAGCCTCGAACTCCACCCCAGTTTCCTCGGGAGGTCTCCTCCTGCCACTCACCTGAGCTGCCTGTCCCTGCACACTGCCACCATCACCAGCAGGTTCCCCAGGATGGCCATCAGGATAACCGCCGAGAGAAACGTGAGCAGCACGACCTTCTCCACTGACCCAAAACCCTCCTTGGAACTGGAAGACACACGCACATGCGCACGCAGGCGCGCGCGCGCACACACACACACAGAATTGAAGGGAACTCTGAGACATAGGGAAGAAAATTAACGTTTTCCTCATTTATCTTCAGGAAGGTAGCTGCACCGTCAGCAGCTGTAATACACATTTACTGTGCACCTGGTCTATGTCAACGTCTGTACTCGTCACTTTACATATTATCCTACTTAACTCCTACCTAACGAGGAGGCGGCGGCTCAGAGAGGTGAAGTAACTAGCCTGCCGTTACACAGTTATTCTCAGAGAGCTTGTGACTTTCCTTCAGAGCACTCACCTCAGCATGCGCTCAGAAGTGTTAATTGGTTGATTCCTGTTGCGCGCACCTTCCCAGCTAGGATGTAAGCTCCACCAGGCAGAGAAACTGCCCGTTTTATCCACTGATCAGTTCAATCTCAACGCATCGCTCCCATTTGTCCAATGAAGGAAAGTTGGTGTTGGATGAATGAATGCCAGTAACTGGAATCAGGGTCTGCACGAATAGGAGGTCGCCCTGTCTCTAGGGCCCCACCCCTGCCCACGCAGAAGCTACCGTGTGGAGGTGGGCTGTCGCAGGGAAAGGTCATGGCTTGAAGGCTGTTCCAGCAAAAAGTTGACCTGAATCAACTGATCTCGGATTCTGTGAATTCCACTGGAAAGATAGCAGCCAATCAATAGGCTCAGGGACTCCTTTCAACTGCCCTGAATCATATTTCTCTTGGTGCCTGATAGACTAGCTCAAATCTGTGTTCTTGTCAATTTCAGCATCTGAGTTGATCCTATGAACCCTGCCCTTCCAGTGTAAACTTGGCATTTTGTTTCATTAACTTGGATGCAAGTGTCTTCATCAATAAAAGCATAATATCTGTAGGTTACTAAAAAGCT
The DNA here is from genome assembly GCA_028646485.1 of Cryptoprocta ferox. Classification (NCBI taxonomy): domain Eukaryota; kingdom Metazoa; phylum Chordata; class Mammalia; order Carnivora; family Eupleridae; genus Cryptoprocta; species Cryptoprocta ferox. The sequence goes on along the minus strand of CM053572.1, from coordinate 105,630,433 downwards.
ATAGAAAAAAGTTTCAGTTTTTAATAAAGTAGTAATAGAATCTTTCTTTTTAATCATGGTTCAAAAGGTCTCAAAACTCTCAGACCCAAACCCTACATTTCAACATGGAGAAGCTGAGGCCCAGAGTGGAGAACTGAATTGTCAAAGTGTATTAGTGTCTGACCTAGGAGAGGCTGCTTGTCTCATGAGCCTGGAAACACAGGGTCCCAAGCAGCAAGAAACAGCTATCTTGACTGAGGTACTTTGACTGAAAACCAAGATGGCCGCTGGCCCCAAATGGCAGCAGCCCAGCAAATCTTCGCTCTGGCCTCATCCCAAATTGTTTTCCATTAGGCCTGGCATGGAAGACAAAGTGCCAACTGGAATAAGGAACCAATATTACAGTGGTTGGAGAGCCAGCAATCTCTTCCACTCTGCTGACAAGTGTTTGTATTGACTGAAGTCATTATGGCTAAGGCTCCTAAAGAGAAATTCAAGTTATGTTCATCTAAATCACCCTTCCACATCTAAGTTCCAACTATCCACATGTTTACAAGTATTGAACAGGGAAGATTTGATTCATGAGGAGAAAGACTTCAACAGGGTGATACAGCTACCCCAAACTCATGTGATCTTAGGCCATGTTGCTTCAAGTAAAGTGTCTAACAAATGAGGTGAGAGTGGGTTTTCTCTTGTCCTCAGAGGCTCTGACTGAGAGCCCTTCGGAAACATGTTTCCCCCACAAAGCCTCTCGTACTTGCTGTGCCTTCCTCCTGGAATGCTTCTTCAGGGCTGACTTCTTGTTACTCAGGTCTCGGTCAAGTTAAGCTCTGTTTAAAGTGCCACAACCCACAAACATTTTGCAGTTTCTTTGAACCACTTGTTATCCGAAACGACTTCTGTTGATTGCTGTCTATGACCCACCCTCCCACAGTGACTTTGGTTAACTTTTTCACTGTAATTCCCAGGTCCTAGCACAGCGTCTAATCTATAATATGCACATATAATATGTGTAGTATATAGGAAGTGCTCAGTTATTTGCTAATTAAGTGAAAGAAAAACATATTGCATTCATAATGGTGAGGTTTACGCTTCCACATCTTTGAAGACTGGTTGAAGGTACAAAGAAGATTGTGTCTAGAGAGGAGAAGGCCCAGAGATAAGATACAAAAGCTATTTTTAACTATCTTGAAGCACTGTCATCTGAAATGAGAGCAGATTCATACATTCATTCATTCAACAATATTTTCTGCATTAGGCATTGTTGTATGTCTTGTGGAAGCAGATAAGCAAATCAGAGAACAGACAATGAATAGATAAATAAGAAAATATGTCAAGTATCAGCCGGTAATATACACTATGGTAAAAAAGAAAATCTAGGAGGGAGAGGAGGACAGGACTGCCAGAAGGGGCAGAAGGGCTGGTATATAATAAGGGTTGTCACACTTTACGCCCTGCAGGCCTGTGGAATGAAGTGGGACCAGGGATCAGGTTGTAAGCAGTGGTTCTCAACTTTGGTTACACATTGAAATCACCTACGGAGCTTTAAAAAGTGTTGATGCATGAACTCCAATCTCAAAGACACTGATTTAATTGGTCTGGGTTTGGCAGCCTAAATACTGGAATTTTTAAAAGCTCTCAAGTGATTCTGATGTGCAACCAAGGTTGGGAATCACTGCCGGAGAAAGGTAAGATTTAGTAATGGGTAGTAGAACTTTCTAACAACTAAGGATGATCCACAACAGCTTCCTGGTGTTGTTTTGAACTCCCTGGCTCAGGAAATGTTTAAGAATACCTAGGCATCCATAAAATACCACTTTACACCCGTTGAAATGGCCATTATAAAATAAAACAAAACTGAAAAATAACAAGCGTCGATAACCACGTGCAGACATGGGAACTCTTGCGCATCCCGGGGGAAGTGTAAAACAGTGCATCCACTGTGGAAAGCAGTTTCTCAAAAGAAATTTTCTCAAACATTTCTCAAAAGGCCAACTATAGAATGACCAGATGATTCAGTAATTCTACTCCTAGGTATATACCCCAAAGAATTGAAAGCAGGGACATAAATACTTTTACACCTATGTTTATAGCAACATTATTCACAGTAGTAAAAAGGTAAAAATGATCCAAGTGTCCATCAACAGATAAACGGATGAACAAAATGTGGTATATACATACTACAGAATATTAATCAGCCATAAAAAGAAATGAAGTTTGGAAACATGCTACAATGGAGATAAACCTTGAAAACAGTATACTTGGTGAAATATGAAATAATTCAAACAAAGAGACAAATACTATATGATTCCAATTATATGAAGAGACTAGAAGAACAAATTCATAGAGATAAACAGAACAGTAGTTACCAGGGACACGAAGGAGCAAGGAATGAGAAGTTATTTAGTGAGTACAGAGTTTCTGTCAGGAAGAGGAAAAAATTCTGGAAATGGTTAGTGATGATGGTTCTGCACCATCGTGAATGTACTTACTGTCACTGGATTATATTTTTAAATGGTTATTTTATATATTAATGGTAAAGTTGATGTTACATATATTTTATCACAATAAAAAAAAGTTTACATGAGGGCTCTTGGGTGGCTCAGGTTAGGCATCTGACTTGGGCTCAGGTCATGATCTCACAGTTTGTGAGTTCGAGCCCCACATCAGGCTCCATGCTGACAGCTCAGAGCCTGGAGCCTGCTTCGGATTCTGTGTCTCCCTCTCTCTCTGCCCCTCCCCTGCTCTGTCTCTCTCTCTCTCTCTCTCTCTCTCTCTCTCTCTCTCTCTTTCTCTCTCTCTCTCTCTCTCTTTCTCTCTCTCTCTCTCTCTCTCAAAAAAATAAATAAATAAAAGTTTATATGGATAGCCACATATAGGATTCCGTATCAGGCCCCTGTATTGGAGGCAGGTTGGACTGGCTGATTTTAAGTCACTTTCTTATCTATGGGCAATGATCTGAACATACTCTTAGAACATGGATTTTCTATCAACCACATCCTTGTCATTAGAATCATCTCCCCTATACCGCCTTTCCTCTTATAGGAGAAAAAACGAGATTCAGGATATGCGGTGAACACCTCTGGCACCAGAGGATGTACATTTCAAATCAAATGGGAATATCAGGGTCAGAGATTCCCAATTCAATGTTATGGTTCACTTGTGGCACGCCAATTAGGAGCTAGAAATAACTAAACTTTAAACTGTGAGTGACAAGCAAAATTTAACAATAGAAGAAGCTTTTCTAATTAAACAGAACTGTCCACTGAACTAAATGTAAGCCCAGTGGTAATTAAAATAAATCAGAAGTCACTTCGGCAAAATCCATGTTAGATCACTGGGTTACCTTGGACATTCTCCAACCACTCCCTGTCAACCACTACCAGGCACATCTCATCCGGCCAAAGAGCCGTCCACTCCACTAAATTGGTTCTTTGACACTTATTCTTGTGAGAAATTTTGCTTTCTCTTCTCTTTTGCTTCTTTCAGTGATCTCTTAATCTCTTAATAAAGAAACACCACACACTTGTTGGCTCTGTGTACCATTTTCTCTGTTCTTGATAAAAGAAAACGTAGGACAATAATTCTGGGTAATTTCCACATAGGTCAGTGTATGTGAAAATGGATTATGAATGATAAAGTAAAATATAAGTAAGGAATCATTGTTAGCAGTAGTATCAGAAGTCTGCAGAGGGACAATAGCCCATGGAAATTTTAGGTTTGTTTGTCACATCATCCAGAACAATTGGTTTCAAGGTCAAGCACACATACACACACACACACACACACACACACACACACACACACACACACACTACACTTTCTTAGGAGTCAAGAATACTTTCCTCTTTTTTTGCATTGGCCATGTTAATAATAGCTGTGTAACTTCTCCAAGCCTCAGTTTCTTCATGGATCAGTTAGGGAAGTTAGATTAAACCTCTCATTTATCAAATATGTATTGATTGCCAACCATATGCCAAGCACTGTGCTAAACATGGGGATGCAGCAGTAAAGAAGGTGACAGAGACCCGACGTTCATGGAGTTCACACTATTAATGGAAAAAGACAACAAGCAAGTGCACGGCTAAAGAAATATAAATGGTGACCAGTACTTCAAAGTGATACTCTCAAACTTTAATGTTCACGTACATCTACTGGGGATCTTGTCAAAACGCAAAATCTGATTCTTTTTGACCTGAGGTGGGGGCTGGGGTTCTGCATTTCTCACAAGCTCCTAGGTTCATGAAGAGCATCAGGGATGCTCATGCCTGCTAGTTCGTGAATCACACTTGGGGTCGTAAAACTATCAAGGGCATCGACATGATGGTGGATGGAGAGCAACTGGATTAGAGGGAAGCTAGGTACCCAGGCAACATGGAAAGCAATGTTTAGCTGAATTGTGATACATGCAGAGGATCCATGAGTTAGAGGAGCCAGGAGAAAAGCAAGTGCAAAGGTCCTAAGATAGGAAAGACATTTTCTGTTTACCATCGAAGGGGCATGAGCAAGGAATAAGGATTCTGGGGTGGGTTCTGAAAAACAGCCAGAAGCCAGATCCCTTGGGTTTTGTATGCACTGCTGAGAAGCTAATGTTCTATTAGACAATAAATGAGAATGCAGTGAAGTGATTTAAGCAGAAAAGTAGCCCTGGGGATGTAAATGTGAGAGAAAGTAAGTGAACCTGTCAGGGGCCTTGCCAAAGCTCAGGTAAGTGATGGCAGTGGCTTGGAGTAGGGTTGCAGCTGTGGGTAGAATAAAGGTATATTTGGGAAGTAAAGGGATAGGTAAGAACAACAGATCGATGGGTGGATGGATAAGAAGAAATGGAAATTACATTTCTGAATTGCTTATCTGAGATAGGAATTTAATGAGATGAGAAAAACATGTTGTATGAGATACCTATTAGACATTTAAGTGAAGGGGCACCTGGCTGGCTCAGTTGGAAGAGCCTGCGACTCTTGATATTGGGGATTGTGAGTTCAAGCCCTGCGTTGGATATAGAGAGTACTAAAAAAAATAAAAAACTTTAAAGACATTCAAGTAAATGTGTCGAAGAGGCAATTGGATATGTGTATCTGGAGTTCAGAAGGGATGGCTGGGAAGGAGATATATGCACTTGGGATTTCCAGCCATTTGGTGGAATTTAGATCCCAGGGGAGGGATGCAATCACCCAAGAAGAGGGCCAGGGGCTTGATGAACTCCAGTACTGAGCCATGCAGGAGAGAAGGAGGAACCAGCAGAGGAGAATGAGAAAAAACGCCCAGGGATTTCTGAGGAACATCGGATGAGGGTGGAATTGTGGAAGCCAAGAGTGAAGAAAACATCCAGTGGAACAAAAGAAGTGTCCTCTCGATAGCTCCCCAGCAATAGCACAGAACCACTTCTGGGAGTGAGGGGGGTCAAGGAGGCAGGGCAGCTAGAGCAGTTCTTCTGTTTCTTTTTATGTATTGAATTTTGCAATAAAACTCTGTTTGGTAAGAGGGCCCCATCACCAGACCCATGCTCTCTGGAGAATGCGCCTCCTCTCCCATTCCTTGTCCCAGTCACAGGGGAACATCGTTCATGTAAATACACACAGCACATCCACCCAGGAGCCCAGGAAATTCAACATACACCCTATATAAGGCTTCCTTCATGCATCCTACCCACCACTGCCCGGTCCCCTGAAAGAACTTCAGGTAAATTAGAGAAGACCATATTTATTTTCTTGCCAAATGTCAGCACAAAGGATGCAAAGAGAGACCCTGACTAAAATTGGATTGCTTTCCTGGTGTAAATTTTAATGACCTTAAATGTAAGGTCCCTGGTGTTCTAAATAAAGAGAAAAGACTGGGTATTGACCAAGATGGCCATACCTTTCTGCTCGGCTTGACTAAACTTTAGATAGACTTCTCCCTGACTCTAGGTTCTGGCTTCCCTTTTCTTTCAGCATTTGCTTTATTTTTTTTTAATTGAGGGGTACCTGGGTGGCTCAGTCGGTTAAGCGTCCAACTTCAGCTCAGGTCATGCTCTCATAGTTCATGAGTTTGAGCCCCACATCGGGCTCTGTGCTGACAGCTCAGAGTCTGGAGCCTGCTTCAAATTCTGTGTCTCTCTCTGCCCCTCCCCCACTCACACTCTGTCTTTCTCTCTCTCTTAAAAATAAACAAACATTAAAAAGTTATTAAAATCAAAATATGGTTAACGCACACTGTTATATTAGTTTTAGGTGTATCGCATAGTGATTCAATGTTTATATGCATTACGAAATGCTCACCACTGTAAGTGTAGTTTCAATCTGTTCCTACACAAGCTTATTATAGTACTACTGACTATATTCCCTATGCTGTACTGTATATCCCTGTGACTTAATTTACTTTATAACTGGAAATTTGCACCTCTTGATCCTCTCCACTTATTTCACCCATCCCCCCCCCCCCCCCCAGCAACCACCAGTTCGTTCTCTGTACTTAGGAGTCTGTTTCTGATTTGGGTTTTTTTGTTCATTTATTATATATTTTAGATTCCACATACAAATGAAATTGTATGGCATTTGTCTTGCTCTGTCTGAGGTACTTAGCATTAGTAGATAGATAACAAGGTCTATCTACATTGTCAGAAATGGCAATATTTTATTCTTTTTTATGGCTGAGTAATATTCCGTTGTATATATACCACATCTTCTTTATCCATTCACATATCCGTGGTAGCTTAGGTTGCTTCTATATCTTGGCTCCCGTAAATAATGTTGCAATAAACATAGAGGGGCACGTATCTTTCTGAATGAGTGTGTTCACTCTCTTTGGGTAAAGACCCAGACATGAAATTACTGGATCATCTGCCATTTCTATTTGCAATTTCTTGAGGATCAAACAGTATGGATACTGTTTTGAATAGTGGCTGCACTAATTTACATTCCCACCGACACAAGGGTTCCCTTTCTTTCCCACAAGCTCACCGGCACTTGTTATTTCTTGTCGTTTTGATACTAGCCATTCTGACAGGTGTGATCTTAGAGCATTAACTTTACAAAACTTGTCATTGTAGATGGTTTCTCTGGCCCTTTGGGATATAAATATTTTTAAAAACTTCTTTCCAGTTTTACAAGCTAGAACGGCCTTTCTCACGGACCTAGCAGCCATCCCTTTGAAATGCTATCATTAAGGAAGACAGAGTCCCTATCTCCCAGTTTCTGTGGGAGGGTAGGAACCTAAGTCCAGCGGACACATTGCTCCAAATTATAAAACTACCTCTGTTTCCTTTGGGTAAGGCCATATACCAAACACAGATGGCCTGTAATTCCCACCCCCCACTCCACTCCTGGAAACCTCTCCGGTCCTCTGCTTCAGTGAAATTGAGTTCAGACTGGATTCCGGGTTCTCTCCCCAGTAGCAATAGCCTTGGAAAAAGTCATCCTCCTCTGTTTCATTTTCTCCAGTGCAACTTTTGCTTTGACAGTATACATCATTTTTATAACTAATGATGTTGTGTGAGTACTGTCTTTGTTACCTTTATTGGTTGCCATGAACAAAATCCACAACAGTTGGAGTACATTCAGGAGACTTAAGCTCAGATAATATTTGCACTGGTAATATTTCTTCTATAAATTAATGTGTAAATGCCTTTTTAGGTAAAGTAGAAATGGCAGAGCCTATGGGAATGTTAACTGTTTTTCTCTATACCAATACCTTCAGAAGCATTGTAACTGTAAACTTTTCAAAGCATACATCATTTCCTTTAAATATATGCATATTTTTGTCCTGGGTTTTGTGACAGCCTAATGTACAAACAATGGCCAGATCCTACATAATAGGAAAACTCTAACTGCCAATATTTGCAGCAACCAGTCCAGAATGGTCGGGACTTATTCAATGGCGCTATTTCTTCCCTCCTACCTGCTTCCAACTGATGACCAACCACAGAAAGCCAAACATGCCCCCCAAACCAATTATATGAGAGCCCCTCACTTCTTTTTAGCTCACCTCTTGCTTCCCTATGCCAACAACCTCCGATCAGAGAACATATGAAGTCCCGTTGTTTTTACCATAAGCTTTTTTACTCTCTTGCATGACTTTGAGTCTTTACAGACTGTGAGTAGGGATGGCCAACCCCCTTGCCATAGACTTTGCTGAATGCCTCTGTCCTCATTCATGTGTTAGTTCCTTTCCACGTTCTAGATATGGTCTAGGTGTTACACTTACTCGGAATCCTACATTTTTCAAATCCTCTGAGGAAGTATTTCTTATTATTTGTTTTACATGACTTTGGGTTCTTAATGGTAAGTTTTCAGATCTTCCGGTTAGTTTTTTTTAAAGTACGCTTTTTTTTGTTACAAAATGTTTTTTTCCCAGAAAAACTATATATGATAATTGATATAAAACCATTCCCTAATAAAAGCATCAGAGCAGTGGTGCTCCAAAATCACCAGGGAATGTCAAAGCTTGGTTAAAACATCGATTTTTGGATCCACCCACATCATTTCTAATTCCGTATATCTGGGGTGGGCCCCCAAATCTGCATTTCTAACAAGTTCCTAGGTGATGCTGATTGATGCTGTGGGTCTGGGGACCATACTTTGGAGAGCATCGGACAGGATGCCCTCTATCCCAGCCCTCATGTCTCCATTGCAAATTACTTTCTTTCGCTCCCACGTTTGGAACTTCCTGCTTGGATGTGAGGGAGATTCTGACATTGATTTATCGAGCACGTACTATATGGCAAACGATGCAATGGGGAGGTTTTCCATGCTGCCTCATTTCATCTTCTCAAGTACCATGTAATCTAATATCATGATGTCTTCTTTCTGAAGAGACTGGTGCTCAGCGTGTCTGGGAAACTTAAGCTCCTATAACTATCAAGTGGTACACCTAGGACTTAAACCTACACATTCTGATTCCAAGCCCAGTGCTTTCCCCACTAAATTTTAAACATGCTTATTTGAGATTGAATAAAATCCCTTAAAAAAAAGACATGCTAAAGTTTTGCTTTTTGTCTACACACTTAATATCCAACATGCTGATGATGACAGTTTAATATGCCTTGTGAAAATATGCTGGCTACAGAAAATGGTAGGGATAACCAAATCTTTACAGGAAGAAAATGAGGCAAAATGGAGTTTCTATGCAAGTCTTAAAAAAACCTTGTGTCTGATTGTTTTTGAGAGTGGGAGGGTGGTGCTGGTGTTTGATGCACAGCTGATGAAGGTTAGGTATTTTTCAAATGCAAACCTGTAGAGGAAAATTCTAGTGGCAAGCTTTTAACAGGCTTTTCAAGGGCCTCAGAGATTACACATACAGGGCATGAGAAAAACTTCAAAGTCCAAAGAGGCTCTGTCTGTATAGACTATAATGGGAGTTCAAAGCTTCGAGGAATACAAAAGATACCAGGATCGAAGACCCTGTTATCTGAGGCCAAGCCTGAAGGCAAAGTCCAGCCAGAACCGATGTGACAAGGCGAGATCCACATTTGGGAAGATTCTCAGATTCTCACTGTTGTGCAGTGTGTTAATGACCAGGGCTTCCATTCTTTTTGGAAATAAAATGCTAAATGATAATGCCAGTAAATTACATCTTAGAGGTGAGTCTTACTTTAAGAAAATCCATTCTTCTGGGGTGACTGGTTGGCTCAGTAGGTTAAGGGTCCAAATCTTATTTTGGCTCAGGTCATGATCTCACAGTTCGTGAGATCAAGCCCTGCATCAGGCTCTGCACTGTCAATGCAGAGTCTACTTGGGGTTCTCTGTCTCCCTCTCTTTCTGCTCCTCCTTCAAGTGTGTGCATGCTCTCTCTCTCAACGTAAATAAACTTAAAAAAAAAAAAAAAAGAAAATCCATCTTCCAAAATCGGAACTGAGCAAACAGCTTAAGAGATAATTTTTTTATGATATAGTTTTTATCCACATGCAAATTCAGTGTAGGGCCTCTAGTTTGTTTTGCAAATATCTCTTTCCCCACAGTTGTTTAGGGTACTCAGTGCTCACCAGGTACAGAAATGTGTTCCTTTGGAATAAGACAAGTGGTATGTTTTCAGCATTTGGCTGGTCATTCCCTTGAAATTATTCTTGTGGTTATAAGAAATCCAGCCCAGGGGGAAAAAAAACTGTGGGCCACATGAGGCCTCTCCCCTGTAGTCAATCATTTATCTCAAGGATAAGGGCTCAAGGAAGAGCGGAATTTCCCATACTCTGATAACAACCTGCTCCCCATCCTTCTGCTATATTTGGCCCCTATCACTGGGGGCCAGTTGCTAATGGATCCAACACCGCATATTTCACCAGGATCCAGGCTTGTTGTTGCTAAGTATGATTTCTCTTCTCACCTCTGCTCTGACAGTGTAAAAATTTTCTGCTCGGAAGAAAGAAGGAATTGCTCGGGGTTGCTCTACTACGGAGGTAGCCCAACAATGGCTGGGGGGCCAAATCCAGCCCACCACCTATATTTGTGAATAAAATTTCCCTGGAACACGCTCACACTCAATCACTTTTGTATCTTTTATGGCTGCTTTCCCCTGCAAAGGCAGGGTTGAGTAATTATGACAGAGACTGTATGAGCTGCAAGAGCTAAAATTATTTATCCTGGGCCTTTATGAAACTAGTTTGATGACCCCTGCTCTTCTGGAACCAGAAATGAGTTTGGTCTAAAGAAGAATATGGCATGGGGACTTTAAGGTCTCTAAGAACCTCCAAAAAGAAACCCATTTAACTGGGGAGTTTTTCATTCCTCTGGATTTTTTCGCTAAGTGGAAAGAAGCATCATTCCACTTGACCACGCCAGATACCAGGCAGCTTACTCCATTTTCCCTCCTTTTCCTAAGCTGCTACCTACTCTAAGTACCTTGTAGATCCCTTTGCTCCTGTCCAGTCCACTGTCACTACTCTAATGAAGGTCTTTCTGCTGTCTTTGCAGAGACTACTACAGCCGCTTACATCCTACTCCCTACTCTGCCTTCAGTTATCAGTCTATCAGACAGCTTCAGTTTAATATCTCTAAAACTGAACTCTTAATTTCCCTCACCTCAACTCTGCTTCCCATCTGAATAAGCAGCCTCTTTTTCTATTCTTGGGCCAATCAGCTTAAAGTAATGCTTAGTAAGTCTCTTTTTCTTATATCTCACATACATCAACAAATCCTGCGAGGACTACCTTAAACAATGTCTCCTGCTTCTGATCCTTTTCCCGCTCTTTAGACCATTACCACCCCAGTTTAGACCACCTCATGCCTCACCGGGTGATGGCAAGGGCCTTTCAACTGGTGTTTCTGCTTCCATGATTTTCTACAATACAACCCACACTTCACCCAGTAGACAGAATGAGCTTTGTAAAATGCTTAGGTTGGAATGTGTCACTTCCCTAATCACACTCATGGTAATACCCAGAACGCTTACCATGGCCTAAATGGCTCCACAAAGCTGCCTCTTGGCTGTTCTACCACATTCTCCTTTTCCCATGCTGCTCCAATTGAAAAGGCTTCCTCACTATTCCCAAAAGGAGCCAACTGGGGTTCCCATCTCAGGGTCTCTCATCGGGTGCTGCCTCCCACTGGATCTTTCGGATCAAAACTACTCACTTCTTCATTCAAGTCTCCGCTCAGATCTACCTCTGAAGAGATGACTTTCCAGACCACCAAATTTGACACAGGACCTCTCTCTCACTTCCTATTCCCCTGCCTTGCATGGCTGATTTTCAGAGCTGTTTCATAGCCGACACACTAGAATGTCTTGAATGTTATCCCACTGAAAGCAGGAACTTGGTCTGTTATGTTCACTGATGTATTTCTAACTCCTAAAACAATGCCTGGCACATACCAGTACTCAAAAAGATGAATGGATTAATGAATGATTGGATAAATGAATGAAATGAGTCACCTTTTAATTGGTCATCTGCCTTGAATCTTCCTCTTCCCAACCATTACCCACACTGAAGTTAAAACGTTTCGCTTTGTTTTTTTTTCCAGAAGGAACTAACTCTTCTCCCCCTATCGGTCCCCAATCCTGCAATGTTGGGAATATACCAGATGTGACCTGACTTAACCTGGGCCCTGCTTAGCTCTCCACCTCGATGTCTGACTGTTCCATAGCCAACTTTACCACAGAGAAGGCCTCAAATGCCCACTCACAGAGGTGGGACACACTTGTTAAGCCCCTTTCTCTTTCTCCCCTTCTATACCTGGCAAGCTCTTGCACGTCCTTTTGGGGCCCTGTTAAACATTCTATTCTCTGGGAAGCTCCAAGAACTTCCTCTTCCTATATGTTTTACAGCACCTATGCTTACATATCATAGCTTTTTATCACATTATATGTTAATTATTCATTTAAATATATTGTCATCTCAACCATATTGCCTTATTCGTTTTGGCATGTAGCACCTAGCACAGTAAATTATTAAGTTATAATAGTGATAAATTATGACAATAAATTATATTAATAAAGATATTAAATAAGTTAAAACAGATGTGCAAGTTAACCCTGGCCTGAAAGACACTCAAACCCTAGCAATCAATATTAAGGTGTGTTTTGTTTTGTTTTGCTTTCTTCAACTCAGTATTTCTTCTTAATCTGCATCTAAACCACTCTCTGAGTCAGGTATACTAGGGCCGCCAATCATTTCTTTGAGTTACAACTTATATAATTGTTGACATCATATGCAGACTACCAATAATTAGCTATTTTCTCCAGAGACTATCAGAAGCCTTTCCCATGTACTCTGAAGACTGACAATGCTTTTAAATCTATTTTTTAGTCACCTCCTGGGCACTGGAGTTGCTGTGAGGAAATACACGTAAAACACTCAGGATATCGCCTGGCATAAACTACATGCTCAATAAATCCTAGCTATTATTATTCATCTCTTCTGTTTATTTCAAATATACACACATGACAGTCACATGCACCCTGGTCCTCTAACTCCGCATAGCCAGACACACAGCCTGGCTGATGACTGATCATTACGACAACATGTTGTAATTTGGCTGGGGGCTGTTGAAAGAACTAAAAATACAGTCAATAGAAAAGTGATAATGAGTAAGAATACACTGGAATTTTTCCAGACACAGCTAGGAAAAAAGCAGATGTGACAGGGCAAAGAAGGAAGAGAACGTGCTGGAAGTTCACAGGAGCGAGGATGGAGTTTGGAAGGTGGTGTGCAAATGTAAGAATTCAGGGGCATATCGGGCTGCCACAAGTGAGGGGTAGCTAATATCCTGAAGGGGCATAAGGTTTTTAAGAGAAAGACTCCACATTCAAGCCCACCATCATGTGCACATCCACTCACACCTACACGCAGGCTGGGGAGTGATGGGTAGGGGAAGGCAGGGCAGACAGTAACTGCGGGGTCACCTGGATTCTCTACCTGGATGGCAATAGGCATCCCTAGAACAGAATGCTATAAAGTAAGCTCGCTTAAAGACGACTGCTTGCCATTCCACCCCGACAAGCCTAAAAACTGTCCTGCAGTTCATAAATGCATGTCCAGACTATGTGTATAGACAAATGTAGAAAGAGCCTCAAAAAATTCACGCTCCAATCATCCCACTTCTAAGATTTCATCCTAAAAAAATACATTATTAGAGCTAAAGACGTAGGTATATTATGACTCATAATCATATTGCTTATAATTGGGAAAATTGAAAACAACCTAAATATCTAAATTTAGGTATCGGTTACATAAACAATTTCTTATTTACTTGATACTTACATGACCATGATAATCTGGGTTTGAAAAGAATATTTAACGACAGGGGAAAGTTCTCATAAACACTGTTCAGTACTAAATGCAGGTATGAAACAGCAAAGCATGAGTTCAATTTTCTATAAAAAGGTGTTTACATGTGGGTCCAGAAAAACACCTACTGAGAGATTAACTTGTGACTGTTTTCTGAAAAACACAAAAAAAGACTAGTAGGAATGCGTGATTATCTTCCTCCTCCATCCCAACAAGAGAATGAAAACTTGTGTTTTATTGGCCATGTTGGTTATGAGTTTTGCAAGGTGCAGGGCTGAAAGCAGAAGCTTCTGGCACCAGAGTATGATCACCGGACCTAAAAGCAGAAACAGCCAACTAAGGAAGAGGGAGGTTTCCGGAGCTATGACGTAGAGAAAGCGGGGGTTTGCAGACTCCAAAACCAGCAGGAAGGACACAGCAGTCCGGCTCAGCATCTGCAGAGACCAACCACTAGGATCAAAGACCCCAGGGTCAAGGTTCACACACAAGCAAGAGGGCCTCCTGCCTTCCAGGGACCTGGTACAGGTAGGCAGCTCTCCTAGCAGTGGTGGCCACAGCAGACTGAAATGCAAAAGGCCCAACTTGGCCCAGAGAGAAGAGGTACATAAAAGGTCTGAGACTGAATTTCCCCTCGAGGTCCGTCCTGAAGGGTTCATTAAAAAGCTAACTAATGTGGAGATTCGAAGAAATGTGGCATTTTGTATGCCTGAATTTTGTGGAGTAAAATTCAAATGCAAGCCTGGTAAGTATCTGTGAAATACAAACACATATATCCACACATATGTACAGGTAAATGATTCATATACAGTACCTAATATTTATCCATGTAATAATATATACCATATTATATACAACCTGTATATTAAAGTTATATACATATATAACATAGTTATCTCCAGATACTGACACTCTAGAAAAACTTGAATTACTTCTTTATACTTCTCTACAACTTCTCATTTTTCCTCACCAAATATGTAATATGTTCCTAATGTGCAAAATTATTTTTTTCAAAACACAGTGCCTATTATCTAGCTCTGCTCATAAAATTGCCTTGACAAGTATATTGAATCCACAAGTATTGTTTCTCCAGCTAATTCTGAAACGTACCAATGTGTGCTTAATTTACAAAGAGATATTAATTGTAAATGCAGTTTATAAGCTGTGGAGTTTTACTTAAAGGAAGAGATTCTTTCTCAGCATTTGCCCATCCACCTAAGGCTGCTGTAAAGAAAGAATAACTTTAATGCTTTTTATGAATTTTCTCCCCTTATCCATGGGAGTTTGAGTGTGTCCAATTTCCTCCCAAATCTGACCACTTCTCAGCAGTGGCACCACTAATATTAGTCCAAGCCATCATCATCTTTAACACAGTCTTTTGCAATGCATTCTTGTCTTTGATCCCCAGCCCCTATGGCCTTTTTTCTACACAAAAACCAGAGTTATAGCTCTGAAACTTAAGCAGACAGTGTGTGTTCCCTACCCAGTCCAAAATTCATCGATAGCTTCCCAGCCCATGAAGAATAACTGAAGTTTCTACCATTACCGCCTCCTAAGAGCCTTCTCGCTACTTCTTGAATATATCAAGTGCACTCTCAACTTTGCACCCGCTGTGTTTTCTTCCCAGAAACTCACCCCCAGATAGCCACTGGGTTTCCTCCTTGCCTTCAATTGGGTCTCTACTCAAAAGCAGCTTCATCAAAGAGGGCTTTCCTGACCATCCCAACTAACATAACACACCCTGGCATTCTCAGATTCCTTCCACTGCTTTATTTTTCTTCACGGCATTTATCTACCATATTGTATGTTCCTTTGTGGGGTTTGTTTGGTTTTTTTTTGCGTCTATGGACTGCCTCCCCATCAACAGATTGTAAGCACCATGAAAGCAGAGTTTTGTCTGTTTTCTTGGCACATAGTAGGTGCAGCTGCCCCCTCTTACCCATGGCTTCACTTTTGTGGTTTCAGCTACCTGCAGGCAGCGTCAGTCTAGGAGCAGATGGCCCTCCTTCTGACACATGGTCATTGGTCAATAGTAGCTAATGCTGCATCACAATGCCGATGTCATTTACCTGACTCCATCCCATCGTGTGGCATTTTACCATCTCAGCATCATCATAAGGAGGGTGAGTGCAGTACAATAAGATATTTTGAGAGAGGAAGGCCACATTCACATACATTTTATTACAGTATATTGTAATTGTTCTATTTTATTTTTAGTTATTGTGATTAATTTCTGACTGTGCCTAATGTATAAATTAAACTTCATCATAGGTATGTACATACAGGAAAAACATAGTTGACATAGGGTTTGGCACTATCCACAATTTCAGACATCCACTGGGGGTCTTGGAATGCACCCCCCGTGGATACAGGAGGACTGCCATACTCACCAAATATGGGTTGTTAGAAAAATGTCATGTAAAATGATGAGACCTAACTTTCACCCAGCAGATTGGGAAAACTAAGTTTTCAATCATTGGAGCTGCTAAGGATACGCCCAAAGGGCACTCACAGGACTAGCTGTGGGCAGATACACTGGCAAAGCTTTGTGGGTGCTCCTTTGGCAAAATCTTTGAAAATTCTGAATGCACATTTTTCACATATCTGCTCTAGGGAAATGCTTGCACACCATCTTAGGTGTAGAAAAGATGTGTCGCTGCATTGTGTGTGAAGAATGAACATGTGAGGGGCATCTGGGTGGCTCATTTGGTTGAGCGTCTGACTTTTGATTTTGGCTCAGGTCATGATCTCATGGTTCTTGAGTTCGAGCCCTGCACTGGCTCTGTGCTGACAGTGCAGAGCCTGCTTGGGGTTCTCTCTCTCCCCTCTGTTTCTGCCTCTACCCTGCTTGCTCTCTCTCTCAAAATAAATAAATAAACTTAAATAATTTTTTAAAAGAATGAACACTTGAAAATGGTATAAATGTCCACCATTCTGGGAATGATTAATTCAATCATAGCCTTTGATACCCTTAATTATTATGCAGATGTTAAAAGGAATGAGAAGGAATCCACATACATGTAATGAAAAGTATAAAGACACTTTTCATTTACTTTTCATTTACTGGTATTTACTTGATAAACCATGAAACCAGGGCAGGGACTGTGGGGTGGGGGCAGGGAGGGGTAGATATTTTATCAGGAGGAGATTTTGATTGTAATTTATACCTTAAGTTGGGTCACAGGCACACAGGTATATTTATTTTTTTCAGTAGCTTTTGCTATATTTGAGATGTTTTATTTTTAAAATAAAAAAGATTCATAGACACACTCATATATCATTTCATATATAAACAATGAAATCACAAATAAAATATTAATAAAATAATATCTACCAGATACATGGTTAAGTGAAAATTCATAAACCAATACATATGATACGATACCACAAGAGTATGAAGGAAAATAAAAACAGATGGAGAGAGATGTGTGCAAATATGCAAACTCAGAGATTATGGCTAATAGATAGTACAACCAATTGTTAACCATAAATATTTGGGGCAGGGAGGGGGAGGGTATCGGGAGGCTTCTCCATTTGGGCCATTATTGGAGTTTTAAACTACAAGAATATGTTGATGTATTACTTGTTCAACTGAAGACTAAGGAAGTACTACTCCCTCTCGTGTGAATCCATCTTCTCCTGCACTCATACAAACTCACAGCTTGGTTGCTTCACATTAGACGGTTAAAGCACTATTCCTGCCAAACAGGTCACACATGAGAGCATTCATTTCTCTCAGCAGTTGGGTGTGAGCTTTGTTCTGACTAGAAAACAAATAAACTCACTGACTCAACGATGCCTTGCCAAGGAATGTCAGCTTAGCTATAGGCATAGGTGTGTTCACATGCTCATTCAACCATCCCTCTGTCTATTCAGTCGCTTGTGTATGCTCTCAACAGAATATTTGAGGATCTGTTCTATTTCAGTCGCTGAGAAGGGAACAGAAGCATGGCTCCTTCCCTCAGGGAAGCTCAGAAGCTACCACAGTAGACATGACTCCAGTAATTGCATGTATGTAAAATTACGGTTGTTTGTAGGAGCTGTAAGAAGAGGTGCACACGGTGGTGGTGATGCCAGTGGGAGATCAGAAGACACTTTCCTCAGGGAGTGATCATTGAGCTGAGATTTAAAAAGGGAACAGAGGTGACTGAAAAGAAGGCGGGGAATGTCAGGACCCTGGGCTGGATGTGCAGCAGTGAGACCATCACGGTTTACTCCAGCAGGTGAAGGAAGACCAACATGACTGGAATGCAGGGAGCCAGAGAGGCACCATTAGATGAGGCCAACAGGGTCACACTGAGAGGGGACTGGAGGCCGGGCTAAGTACCTAGGTCTTCATCATGGCTTTAGGGGGAGTCACAAACTATTTTAAGAAGGGTGGCATGGGCGGTGACAGGATCAGAGTTGAATTTTGACACGTCTGAAGTGTAGAAAGACAACTATAGTTTGGGGGGCTTTTCTGTTTGTTTGCTGTTTGTTTTTGAGACTGACCTTTGGCTGAGGTAATTTAAGAACCTTTCCTTGCAGGTACTTCAGTCAACTTCTCTAGAACATAGTTCTCAGTAAAAGAGGTACCACCTCCACAGAAGCTGTTTGAGAGATTCTGTGGGGCATGAGATTGTGGTTATGTCTGGGGAGCACTAATGGCATTCACGGGGAGGATGAGTGACATTATGAGAGACAATCTCTCATTAAAAAAAAATCATTCTCCATTCTCCATGATTTTAGAATGTCCTACCAGCCATTTGTGTAAGTGAAAATTTTGTTTAGGACTACCTAATCTAGAACATAACTCCTTTTACACATAAACACAAATAATTTTTTGCATGTTAATTTATATACACTAAATGAAGGGAAGATTGTGCTTTCCTTTTGTTCAGAACTATTCTCCGTATGTCACCAACAGCAATGCTACTCACGGTACTGCTGTTGCCAACACAGCATACCTGTCCTGGACTTTGTTGGTAGTTGTTGCAGTCCTGGTGATTTAACATACAACTGCAAGTATTGTATTTTCTCCTATAAATGAGCCTGAGCATTTACATAGTGAAATACACATTCTTTAATCATAAATCACTTTTGTTTTATTATTTTTTTGTATTCCAATTAAGGCATTATGTAGATAATTTGTAAAATTGTGTGTAGAGTATATAAATCATGGATTTCATTTCAGCATAGTCAAGGGTATTACAAAATAGTTATTTAAAAAGGGCAGGGTAGTGGTTGATCTGATATGATTGAGAATTACTGGCCTAGAAAAGTATAGTAACTTTCAAGAGCTTGTCTGCTTTCTCTCCTTAAACTTCAGCTGTCTTGTCTCAGATGCACTGAAGTGTTCCTGATTTATCAATCCTGGACATACACAGTTAAAGATCACTGAAGGTCAGAGGTTGGAAAGAGCTGAGCAGAGGCAGAGGCAGAGGCAGCAGACTATTTCTCCATAAGAAAATTAGAAAGATCTGCTCTAGTTTCCATCTTCTCTCATTCACAGCCCAGAAGGATTTTAACAGCTATAATTCACATCTTCCATGAAAAGCTGTATTTCATTATCTTATGAATATCTAATTTGACAAGATTTGCAAATCAGGTTTGTGGAATTCTGTGTGTGTGCGCGTGTGTGTGTGCGTGTGTGTGTGTGTGTGTGTGTGTGATTCTTTCTCAGAATAATTTATGGAGTAGAAATGCTTCTATGCACTAGAAACTGCTGAGAAAGAAAATTAATGTTGTGGTTAGCTTTGAAAATAAATGCTCAGCTGCAATATGTAAGGTAATTTAATATAATGTAATGTAGTATAATGTAATTAGGGTATCCCCTTAGGGTTGACTGTGGCAGCTTTCCAATCCTTCAGGCCTCTTCGGCCTCTCTGCTTTAATAATAATGGGGCAAAGAATAGCTATCATTATCTGGGTGCCGCCATGTGCCAGAAAGAAAATGGTTTCTGAAGCATTAACTCCTTCTGTTGTCACAACAATCCTGTGGAGACAGGTGTTAACTACAGTATCCAATTTCCGGATAAAGAAACTGAGGCTCAGCAATTTGAACTGACGTTCCCAAAGTCACATAACTAGTAAGCAGTAAATTCAGGATTTGAACCAAGGTGTCCCTCATTCCAAAACCCATGATGTACAATGTACCTATGATGAATGTTCTAAAATGTTAAAGAAAATTTAATAACCGTGGTATAACTTATAAGGATAATCTAAAAGTTAAAACAGGTAATCTGGAATAAAAATGACTGTAAATATTTATCTTCTAAAAAAATTTTCTGAGAACTCCTTTGAGAAGTACGGATCCCTAAACCTGCTCTCCTCCATTGAGCTTGTGTTCCATACTTCCTCAGATATTCACTCCAACGTCGAATCCTTGAACTTTTCATTACCAATAACTATAACCCCCAACAATTGTGCTTTCAAGTATCTCACTTTCCAGCCATTTCCTATCTTTTTTAAAATTGTATTTTATTTATTTATTTATTTATTTATTTATTTATTTATATTTTGGAGAGAATCCAAGCAGGAGAGGGGCACAGGGAGAGAGAGACAGAGACAGAGACAGAGACAGAGAATCCCAAGCAGGCTCCATGCTCAGTACAGAGCTCGATGCAGGGCTCGATCCCTCAACCCTGAGATCATGACCTGAACCCATATCAAGAGTCAGATGCTCAACTGACTGAGCCATCCAAGTGCCTTCAACCATTTCCTAATTTTAGAACTCATCCCATTAGCACTCTGACTCCAGCAATTCTTTGATTCTCTCAGGATATTCAATCCATGGATCCAAAGCAAACCTTTTCCACTACCCCACACCCTAGCCAGGCATACCCTAACCAGGTTATGGGATCTTAAAGGTATGGATGCTAAAGTTTCTAGAAGTCTAAGGATACCCTGAGAATTGTCCTGGATAATGATTATCCACAAACACTCAAAAATATCTAGACAGAGTTAATGTGAATAAAAAAGGCCTTTGAATTAATCCCTGCACCACAAGTAGAGCAGTTGAGGAAATGGGGATTTCGACCTACAAGCCAAGGGGCCCAGAGGTTCTGGGATAGCTAACCCCAATCTTTGAAACATTCCCATGTAGAGTGTGACTAAAGAGTGTAACTAGGGGGTGCCTGGGTGGTTCAATGGTTAAGCATCTGACTTTGGCTCAGGTCATGATCTCACGGTTTGTGAGTTCCAGCCCTGCATCAGGCTCTGTGCTGACAGCTCAGAGCCTGAAGCCTACTTAGATTCCGTGTCTGCCTCTCTCTCTGCTCCTCCCCTGTTCATGCTCTCTCTTTCTCTCTCTCTCTCTCTCTCTCTCTCTCTCTCAAAAATAAATAAACATTAAAAAAAACTTAAAGAGTGTGACTGGGTCCACTGAGGGGAAATATTGGAGAGTGGAATTCAACTCTAACAAAGAGAATATAACAAATACTTTTCTTCTCATTTCACAAATTCAATCCACTTGTAACAGTGAAATGCTAGATTGAGGAGGTTTCTGAGAACGGGTTCTCTGTCATCATTATATCAGACAGCATAGGCTAGGATACACTCTGGTAACAAACAACCTCTACTGTTCAGTAGTTTATAAGAAGTATATCCATGGTGGGTAGTCAGGGAGGCTCTGCTCATCAGGCTCACTCACGGACCCAGACTGATGGAGGAGCCAACATTTTATTCTTATTTATTTATTTTATTTCATCTGTAGATACTTTAATATCATTCTCCTTATATAACTATAATGCCTTCATCACAGCCCCCCCAAATCAACATTCTTTTACATCATTAAATACACAATCAATGTCTGCATTTTCACGATTCACCCGTACATCATCATTATCTTTTCCTTTTATTTATAGTTTGTTTGAACCAGGATAGACATAGTCCAAACATGGTGATTAGTTTGTATGCTTTTTTAAAATTCATTTTCAAGTTAGTTAACATACAGTGTAATCTTGAGTATCTATCATTTTAGATGTTGCCAGTTTCCAGGCCAGAGGGACAAAGAATTGGGGTGGGGGAGGGTGCACATGTATGTCACAAACTGGGAATGAAATGCTCCTGCCTTTCAAGTGACTGAGGTCATTTCCACTCAACAACTCTTTAGCCAGGATTAGTCACATGGCCCCATCCAGCCATAAGGTAGGTAGGATATTTAAACCTACAATGTGCCCAGAAGGAGGAGAGCAGCATATTGAAAATCACAAGCAGCACAGTGATCGATGGCATTCCTCATGGATCCAGCTAAGACATTGTATCATTTAAATGGTACTTTTCATTCTTGCCGGAATCCAGAGCTGCCCTGGGGAGTGAGCTCCCCAACCTGAGAGGGATACAAGGAAAGGCTAGAAGACTTGTTGAATCACTATGTTGTACATCTGAAACTATTATGTGTCAATAAGGAAAAAAAAACAGTAATGTGTAGCATTATGGGTAAGAACATTCAATAAAGTTCCTATTTTTCCTTAAAAAAAGAAAGAAAAATAGAAAAGGTTAGAAGACTATGATCAATGACACCACAAAAGCTATTCCTTTATCTAACAGAAGAGCGGAACAGTAAGAAAGCCATGATTCTAAGTTTCTACACGGATCCCTTATCACACTGAAATACACAGAACTTGGCACTGTGGAACCCTTCACTAGTGTAGCCAGATCTTTAGAGAGAAAGAATTAGTTCTCAAACCAGTCAAATGGCCAAGCATCAGGATGAATTTTATTCCATGGAAACAGACCCAAGCATGGGCTGACTGTTATTATTCCATCACTGCTTTTCTTCTTCACAGACACACACACACACACACACACACACACACACACACACACAGAGTCAATTGCATTATCTCTCTCCCTCATGACAGACAATGATCAGATCAATCAAACAGAAAGCAAAGCAAAGGATTTCCACTGGGAGAAACCCTGACAGCAAGATATGTAGTGCTTATGTTATTTCTTTATACAACCAGAACCTGATTAGCAGCTCTCTCTTGCACTACAGACAGAACAGTAAATGGTTAGGAGAGAAAATGATTTGCTATTCACCCAAGCTCACTAGCATTGGTCAGATTAATCAGTGATAGATAATACATCTGAGAAAAGGCAAATATGCACTAAAGACTCTCTCTCTCTCTCTCTCTCTCTCTCTCTCTCTCACACACACACACACACACACACACACACACACACTCAGATGATAGATTTTAAAAATCAACATCTGAATTCAGCCTTCAGTTAGCAAATGCTTCCCTGGCTATTCCTGTTTAAGCCACATAATTCAGAGAGATCAAGATTATTATTATAATCAAAACTTTCAGATAAGGAACACAGATTCAAAGAGATTCATTTCATTTTCTCACTCCTATCTAAGTAGGTCTATATCCGTGGTGCCCAGGAAAGTACCTGAATGGGTGTGGGCCCCAAACTGACTTTCTAATCTATCAAAGTTGACATAATGGGGAAGGAACCACCTCAACATCCCACCAACGCTTCCCCATTGCCAGAGCTGATGATGGAATGTTGGGCTTGAGGGACCACGAGTCCTGCAATTTATGGAACTTCTTGTGTTCTCACATTAAGTCACATTTCCACCCACCACAGAATTCATTTTACTTTTCATAAATCACCAAGTGACACAAAATAATGTTCTCTGGTTTCTGCTGTTAAAATGTCTCCATAGTGGAGCTGATTATGACATCCCAAGAGAAAGCAGGCATTATGGGATAACTAATGAGTTCGTCCACGTGAGAGTTAATCACCAAGCACCCTAGAAAATGAGCCAAATCATCTGTAGATGTAATGGTTGACTGGCTGGTGGAACTGTGGCTCATGGGTCCGGTCAAGAGAAGAGACTCTAGGTGCATCTTCTGTCTCTTCCTGCCTCTCTCTGTCTCTTCTCACCAATTTGGAGCCACAGCAGCCTCCCTTAAATCTCCAGTTCTAGGGCTAGTATTGCCCTTAATAAAAGGAGATGTAAGTAACCCTTGGGCACTTACACAGAGGTCTAAACCTCAGCTCAGCCTGCCCGTGACTCCACGTTGGCTCTATCCAAATACCGAAGTTGCTCACTATTCGGCAACTTTGGATTCCTTTTTTCTCCTGTACCTGATGTCCGATTTCTTTCTTCTCTCTCCCTCTCTCTTGCTCCCTCTCTCTGTCTCTGACTCTCTCTTTCCTTCCCCTTCCTTCTCTTTCTAATCACAAGGGTAAAACGTGAACACATCCTTCAGTTAACAAAGTTAGATTAGCACTAATTAATATCTGACATGACCATGTGTTGGCAGATCTGGAACAATGGGCCCTTCTTATGAGCTGCTGGAAGGTGCACAGCCACACTGGAGAGGATTCTGGCACTATCTAGTAAAGCCAAGGTGTTTACGCCCTGCAAACCACGCCTATGTACAGAACCTAAAGAAATTCACACAGATACCCAAGGGGACACAGCATTCTGTAACTGCAAAACACTGCAAATTATCTAAGTGTTCAACAACATGAGAGTCAAAAAACAAATTACAGTCATAAAGTAGCCTACTCTGCAGGAGTCAAAAAAAATTAAGCTAAACATATCACTATTGATACATTTTGCACATAAAACCACTGAGTTTTAAAAAAGCAAGTTGCAAAATAATATACACAGTATATAATTTAGGTAAACTTAAAACATGAAACATATTGATATTTTATTAACATTTTAATGATTGGTGTTATTTGGGAATGCACGTTTATGTACTAAGAAGTATAAAGAAATCCATGGGGACAACAGACTCCAAATCCCCAGAGTCAATTATTTCTGTGGGGGTGAACATGGAGGAGTCAACCGTATTTGTTATGCCTTTTTCCTAAGCTGGATGATGGTACATGGAAATTCTTTCCATTATATTACATGCTATTTTGTTGGTTTGACCTACTTCATAACACATTCTAAGTACTCTAGGAAAAAGAAATCAAACATTTCAAACAAATTTAAAACTCACTTTGACTACTACCCAACACTAATCCTCAGCACATTCCAGAGGTATTTACTGTTAGTTCTTTTCTACTCAATATATACAGCATAGTCTGAACAAGTTTGAACTTTTCATATAAGTGATGACATAACATGTATACTTTCATTTAACATCCTGTCTTGGCCATATAAATGTACCTCCATAATTAACAAAAATAGATTTTCCTAGAAATTTACCATTTTTTTCCCAGGGAGAAAGGTATAATGAAGAAAAGAGCCTTTGGAGACATGCCTGAGTTCCAGTTAATCCTTACTATTTACCCAGGGCAAGTTATTCATGTTTTCTGTGTTTTGGGTTTCTCATCTTTGAAAAAGAGATAATCCTAAGGACCAACCTCTTAGGATTGTTGGAAGGTTAGATAAAGAAATTGGCGTAAAGCAGTTAGAGAAGTTTCTGGCATGTAGTTAGCCCTTGATAAATACTACTACTACTACTACTACTACTACTACTACTACTACTACTATTAATAGCTACAGTCTATGTCTTATGAGGAAGGGTCTTTATGATAGCATCTGTACACCAAGCGCAATTCACGGCTCCTCCATAGAAGAATCATGATGTTCCTTTGCCCAATTATGCTAATTGTGCTAACCTTGAGAAATCAGTTGCCCTTTGGGGCGCCTGGGTGGCTCAGTGGTTTAAGCGTCTGACTTAGGGTCAGGTCATGATCTCACAGTCTGTGAGCTTGAGGCTGGTGTTGGGCTCTGTGCTGACAGCTCGGAGCCAGGAGCTTCTTTGGATTCTGTGTCTCCCTCTCTCTGTGCCCTCCCCCACTCTCTCTCTCTTTCTCCCAAAAATAAACAAACATAGAAAAAAAAAAGAAATCAGTTCCCCTGCAAAAACACTATAGAACCCATGGTGATGTCCAGTCTTCTGGTTTCTGTACACCAAGTTCTATTTGTCCAGATTCTAGGCATTGTTTTCTTATAGAAGAATTTCTTCACCCCACTCATAGCTCCTAGTTCCTGCCAAGTTAACTTGGAAACTAGAGAAATACACTTAAGTATTTATATGTCACCATTCTTTCTTTAAACCTGGAGGCATGGGCATGGCCAATCTTGCTTTCTCACATTCATTTTAATAATATTTTATGTTACAGAATATGTTATAGGACATTCCAAGCAATTTATTTCCTCATAGTTCTTAGCATTTACTCCTAATTCATCACATCATTTATGTGCATTTTATACTTGCACATAACAACTTAAAATATCTATTTCTTGCCTAATAAAAATTTAGAATTTGCATAATACCCCAGAATAAGGGAGATTTAGAACAAAAGCTTCAAGGTTAACCAGGCTGGAGTTCAAGTCCCAGCTCTGCGACAGGCTAGTCATGTACCCCAAGGTAAGCATGTCAGTGTTCTAAAGCTAGGTAACAAACTACTTCACACTGAATGGCTAAAAACAACACCTATTCTTTAGTTCATAGTTTTGTAGGTCAGAAATCTAGGCATGGTATGACTGAGTTCTCAGCTCAGGACCTCACAGGCTGAAAATAGGATGTAAGCAGAGCTTACTGCTTGTGTCTTTGGGAGCTCGGGGTTCTCTTGCAAGCTTCTGTGCTTGTTAACAGAATGCAGATCTTTTTAGTAGAAGGACTGATGACCCCATTCCTTGCTGCCATCAGCTCGTAGTGACTTCCTACATTCCATGCTATGCCTGTCTTAAAAACCAGCAGGGATTTTCCCCTCACATCAAAGTCTTCTAACACTTCAAATCTACAACACCCCTGACTCTAGACCCAGATTTAAAGGGCTCATGTGTTTGGGTCAGGCATCCGTGGGTAATCTCTCTATTTCCAGGTCAGCTGACTGGGGCCCATAATCACATCTGCAAAAGCCTTCACAGAAGCACCTAGATTAAGTGTTCCATTGAATACATAGGAGGAGTGTACACTCTAGAGAGCAGAGAATCTCAGACGCCATCTTAGAATTCTCCCCAGTTTGGCTCCATGAGCTTCGGGCATACAAGGGGACACAAGGGGATCTTTCTGGGTAAGAAAGATGAGTTGGATACAAAGAAACAATGATAAAAGCTTCCAAGCACTGACTATGCTGAGGATTAGGCTCCGTGTTTTTATTACTTCATTTTAAGAGGAGCCCTTTTGAAATGAGTCTGGTACAGAAAGTCTCTGGGTGACTGCTGCTGATTAGGTCCCCAATAATTATTCATCATAGGAAAAAATGAGGCAAAGACTACCATTACTCCATTGTATATGAAGATGAAGAAACGGAGGCTTAGAGATGATATCTGTAAAGCAGTTATCAAAGGGTCCGGCACAGGCTGAAAGCTGTGAATACACCACCGCCACCGTCGCTTTTATATTAGAAAGGGGGACCCCGAAGCCTACTATAGCACTTACTATGCCTCCACTCTTCTCGCACACCATGTAAAGACCATGGAGATGTTGAGCACCTTGCAAGGCATTTCTGAGGTACCACTGTTCCCTGGGAAGATGCTTGGCCATTTTTTTTTTTTTTTGGTTGCCTCTTTAGGACCCCAGGGAGAGCTGTTGGTGAAGCTCAAGTCCTAGGACTGCCCACACCAGAATCCAGAAGTTTCCAGTCTCTTAACACCAGGTGGATGGTGGGATTTGCGTTCCCCTAGTGTAAAATGAATCCCTTTTAACATTTGCATTTGATCTTTGTTTTCTGGTTATACAACACCCTTTATTTAATTTTACCTGTTATTTATTTTAAAGCTTTTCACCACATCTCACCCAACTTTCAGTGGAGACAAGTAGTATTTGAAAGCTCTCCCAAATCTTCTAACAGCATATAAAACATTTTGTGTCGATTCAACACCCTTCAGTCTTTTCAAATGTCAGTCTGTAATCAACATAAATAAGGTCAATGGACGATGGTACTCAAAGAGGCTTTAGATTTCATCTGGTTCAAATTCTCCATTTTACCAACGAAAAACACTGAGGAGAAGATTTTCTTAAAGTCATGGGATGATGGCAGAATCAGGACTGGATGGGCATCAGGACTCCACTCGTCCAGTGCCACACGCTTTTCAATAACATGGTTCCACTTGGCATTTGGTTTATAGTCCTCAAAGCACTGCTTACTCACTAGCTTTTTCATTGTGTATGTGTGTGTGTGTGTGTGCGTGAGCGCGCGCATCTATATAAAAACCCAAATAAATAATTACAAAGTGAAAATAACTCATCAGCGCTTAAAATTACTAGCAAGCAAGCAAAGATTCTCTATCATAATTTGACAGCCAGGCTGCTCTACACAAAGTCTATAGACACTCACAGCTACCTTCCCTATTGTCATCCTCTCCTTCCTGGGTGGGCAGAACCTCAGTTTTATTCGGGGGTACCCATATGCCCTGCTCCATGAAGTTACTGTCTCTTCCAACCTCCCCTGTTGCTAGGGGTGACAAGATTCAATTTTGGCCAATAAGCAGAGAAGTCAGCCAGGGGGCTTAGGAAGGCTTTTGCTTTCCTGAACAAAAGGATGGACAATGCTGGCTTCATCCCTTCCCCTTTCTTCCCCTTGAACTTGAATATGATGTCTGCAGCAATAGCAGCCAGACATAAGGGACAACAAATGGAAAGCTGGAAGGAACATAGATACTTGATATTACTGGCCTCCTTCACCAAATACCAGTTGTATTCAGGACAAGAAACAACAATTCAGAAAGCAATTTGTGATAGTACCTAAAGGCATGGCCTGAAACCCATTTGGGTTTGAGTCCTGGATAGCTGCCTGATACTGAGGAAATAACCTAACTTCCCTGAGTGTCAATCTTCCCAACTCACAGGATTATTTTAAGATTAAATAAAATAATGCATATGACGTGCTTATAATGGTACTGGGCACATTGCAACCCTTCAGTATATGGAAGCCTGGTTAAATCCAGGAATCTATTCTGAAATTATTTTATTATTATCCAGTGTATAACCAGAAGATACACACAGAACCAATCTAATCGGTCAGCCAATAACAAGTATTATACTCACAACTTTATATCTTAGATTACTGTGGAAGGCACAATTATCAAAACAAAACCAATGAATTTTCATCAAAGATTGCCTCAAAACCATAGAGTCTTAAAGCCAGAAAGACGGCTCAAGTTTATCCAGCAAATATTTATTGAGTGCCAGATACATGTTCAGCACCAGCCTAGTCACTGTCGACATGTCAGTAAGTAAGTGAAAGAAGATCTCTGTTCTCATAGGGCATACACTCCAGGGAGGGCATTCCTTCCCAAGTGTATCTGCTATGACCATGTCATTCTGCAGAGGACAAAACTGGAGCACAGAGAGGCAAAGTGACAGAAAGGCTGACCTAATCACACAGCGGTTACTGGCAGATGTCAGAGAAGAACTCAAGCCTGCTGACCCCTACTGCATTGATCTTTTGTCTACATCCATCTGGATCCTCCCGGAGTTAAATGTTTATACACCATCACAAGGCATGCCTTGCTGCCTATCACAATGACTGACAAACAGAATCGGACTCCTGTGTTGCCTTCGATGCCTACATCCCCTCTCATTCTATGTTCCATTAGCTGGGGTCTTGACTGTCATTCCTCAGGCTTGTCAAACTGTTTCCTGTTTTAGGAATTTTACCCTCTCCAGCCCCTCTGTCTGGTTGCTCTTTCTCCCTAGTCTTATTTGCATAGCGTTCTTTCCTTATTTAGGTCTCCATATGAATGCCACTTTTTTGACCATCCCTTAAAGATATTGCTCTTAAGCTACCATTTTGAAATGATCTTACTTTTTTTTTCTCTCACATGCTTGGTCTGGGTAAAAATAGAGATCTTGTCTGCTTTGCTGTCTGCTGCATTCCAGAGGCCAGAACTGTGCCTGGAACCAGAACCGGCACCCAATAAATATTTGCCAAACATTAAACAATGCGTTAAACGCTAGAATTTGAGGTCTCTAGGCAATCTTCATCTGTGAGTTATGCTTGGACATTTATGTTGAATGAATGAAAGCACGAATCCCAAAGCCATTTACTATTTAGCTTCATAGAATACTCTGGTTTCTCTTCAGATCGTATAAATCTTTCACCTTTTACTATTTAGCTTCATAGAATAAAAAATGCAGATGAGATTTTGGAACAAAGCTACTCCAACCCCTTCTTGTGAAACAGAAGGAAAGTGAAGTCAGGACTTCAAGATCCAAATTGACTGGATTCAATCAATATATGGGGGGTGAGGCTGGAGGTGAAATCTATCCGAGGCCACCTGTCTAAAAAGTTAGATGCATGCAGGATGAGGTCGCAAATGGCCATCGACTGTAATATGCCCTTCCCTCTCTCACCTCTCCACTTGCTGCTACCCCAATCCTCTTAAACCTCCTGTGATTGATGCCTGAAATTCCACCACCAGCTTTCCTTCTCTTTTTTCGGAGGCTCCATACTAGTGACTCCCGGCCCAAATCCAGCCCCAGAAGACTTTTGTTTGTTCAGCACAGTGTTTATGAAACATTTGCACGTGAATGCCTTTGGGTAAGCTCTAGTTCTGGACACCCACGTTGTTCTCTATTATGTCACACCTGCCTGCTCCAGAAATTTATGCTACCTCCCTGATCCCTGGAGACATCTTTGCGTTATGGCTAAAATGTAATTTCCCCAGCTGTCAGCAATAGATTATACTTGACCATGAGTGAATAATCCAAAGTTAATTTTGTGGCATGGAAAGCAAGATCTTAATGATATTTATAGTTGTGTAGGCTATCAGAGGTAGAAGAAAGTTGGAAACGGTCTGGTGTTACTTCTTTCATTTGAGAATGAGGAAACTGAAGTTTAGAAAAGACAGATGAATGGTTTGAGGTCACGGAGCAAGGCAGTGGTGGATGTGGGACAGGAACTCTACCTTGGTCGTATCACATCAGACTGGCCTGCTACAGGGCAGGGATGCTTTGAGGCACCGGGGATGGGAGAGAGCCGGGAGGTGAGTGTGGGTTTTCAGAACATCATCAAGATTCTGCCTGGGCTGTACCCCCCTTTTCCAAACTTTTCCTCCCAGCAGAGCTCTGAAAGGTGGGATGCTTGCTCCTCCTGCATAATGATACATCTGTGCCTTCATCCTCCTTCACTAATTTGTATCTGTATCGTTTCTGTCACTTTATATAACTAATTACTGTTTACTCTTCCCCAGCAGGTTATGTGGGGATCCAAACTGTGGGAGAAAATGATGTTCCTTTAATGAAGCCTTTGAAGAAACAAGACAGTCTGGAACAGAGGGAAACTCGGGCTGCAGAATCCTCTTTTCTTGCACAGCCTCCCACCTGGGCCCCAGGCAA
Source organism: Cryptoprocta ferox (assembly GCA_028646485.1). Classification (NCBI taxonomy): domain Eukaryota; kingdom Metazoa; phylum Chordata; class Mammalia; order Carnivora; family Eupleridae; genus Cryptoprocta; species Cryptoprocta ferox. Next base: position 105,599,512 of record CM053572.1, on the reverse strand, counting down.
AGTCCTATCAAGGAGGGAGAGTCAGTAACTCAGTCTCGATATCTCTCAGTGGACATCAAAGCTGTGCTTGGAAAGCAGAGCCTCACACCTACACTTCCTCTGCTGACCACCTCTGCATGGGGATCACCGCCCCGGACTTGCCTACATCAGTCCCTCCACTGTCGGCCTCTCTCTGCTACCTTTCTCACTAGATTTAAGGACCGGTGGGGTAATTTTAACCACATACGGGAAGCAGGGTGATCAGATGGAAGAAAACAAAAAACCCAAACTCTCAAGACTTGGAGCTGGCTTTTCTACTGCCACCAAGCAGCTCTAGGTGTCCCCTGCTACACCACCAAGGGATTGTAAGACAACAGACCTTTCTCAGCATCTGTCTGATGTAAACACTATGCCACCTGATGTTGGTGATTAAGCTCTTCTTTAAAATAAAGTAAAAAAACACACACACAATTTCTAATTATGAAATATTTCCAACATTCTAAAACATAGAGAAAATAATAGGCTGACTTGAGCAAACAAGGATGGAATGACCAGATAGATGTCCAGGACTGAGCAATGTTGATGAGGGGGGGGAGCACTCAGGTCCAGGAGCCAGTGTGAGTGAGGGAAGGATCCTAGCAAAGCTGCCTGAAGGTTAAACTCTAGGTCAATGTCGAACTTTGATGATGGGGAGAAACCAGGTATAGCTAAAGCCTTCATTTCCTTACCCTCCCTCCCCAGAAGTTACCTTTACACAAAAAGTTAGTATACACCATGCACACATGTGTGCGCACATATGTATTGGTCCTTTTATCATATATGTGTTTAGATAAAAGCAAAATATACTATTTTTTTTACATTTTTGTACATTTTATGTATTTTTTATGTTTATATATGTAATGGTATCATGTTGATTATATCACCTTTCATTCGAGGTCATGCTTTGGGGATTTATCTGTAGTATCGCACAGACTGAGTTATTTCACCTTAATCGGTACTCCAACACGCATAAGCCACAATTTCTCCGTTTTCTTATGAAGGAGAGAGAATTGGTTTCCACTGTTTTGATATCATAAGCAAGCTGCTATAAACTTCCTGTGCTCAAGCTCAAAAGTTTCTCTAGCACAGAAATCTAGAAGGGGAATTTCTAGGCTATTGGGTGTCTGCTCCTTCATTCTGCCACTTTCCAAAATAGTTACACCAGAGTTTTACAAAACACAGAGATGCAAATTGTGCCCAACGGCTCTTCAAAATCATTATACCATTTAATCTTCCCATAAACAAGAGTTCCTGTTTCTCTACATTCTGCCAACACTTGGTGTCCTTTATTTATTAATTTTTGATGATACGATGGGTATCGGATGGTATCTCCCTGTGTGATACTTAGCTTTCCCTGTTTTCTCATGAGATCATGTAGCTTTCTGTGTATTCATTGGTCATTCAGTTTTCTTTGAAGAATTGTCTTGTTTCTCATTTTCTGCTTAGTGTGTTTTACCTCTTATTGTTTTGTAGGGACTCTGTTTATATTCTGGATACTAATACTTTGTTGGCTATATGGTTTACAAATAACTTCTCCTATTTGGCTTGTTTCTTTTTCTTTCACTTTGTTTTTGGTATATTTTGTCATATAGATGCTTTAATTGTTATGTAGTCAAACGTAACAATCTTTTATTGTTGAATATGATTTTTGTGTTTCATTAAGTATGTTTTTGCTATCTTAACAGCATACTAGGTCTTTGCAATAGCCTTATAAGCTAAAATGCTATTTTCTCAGAACTTTAGATCTACCTTGTTTTTATATCCCCAATCCTTAGTATTGTTTTTAGTTTAGTTTTATAGAACAGAAGAACAAATATTTGTTTAGCATTATCCATATGTTTAAGTGATTTGCTTAATATTGCTTTTTGTTTTGTATTTCTACTTTCTGGTTCAATTTCTTTCTTCCTAAATTCTACCCTTGATACTTTAGTAAGGGTCTGTTGTATAATAGCTCTCGGTGTTGTTTGAACATGTGTTTATTTCAAAATTGATATTGGGACATTTTTAACTGGACACAGATGCCCAAATTAATATTATTTTCTCTCAGATCTTTGAAGATAACAGCCCTGTGTCTTCTGGCCTCTATTGCTGCTAGAAGGCTTCTGCTACTCTGTTTATACTTATTCTTCCTCCTGAGAACTCTTACTCTTCTGTATGTCTTTGATATTGTGCAGACTCAGTGACATGTGTTCATAAGTAGATTTACCTTCATTTTTTCTACTTAGGACTCATTATGATTCCTGTACATTAATATTCATCTCTCCTTCATCAAAAAATTTCAGCTATAATTTCTTTGAATATTGCCTTCCCCTTAGTCAGCCTATTTGCTTTTTATGTCTCATTCTAAAAGTACATTCATTGTTCCTTCTGTTCTCCACGCTTTTTAAATTTTCAGATATTCTCTATCACTGTGCTGCAACTCTGCTAATTTCTTCACTTGTCTTTCAGTTCATTAATTCTCTCTGCAGCTATGATTTATCTCATATTTAATCTTCCCTTGAGGATTATTAATTTGAATTATTGCATTTGTCTTTTTAGAAGTTCTGTTCGTTATAAAGGAAACAATCAACAAAACTAAAACACAACCTAAAGAATCAGGGGAAATATTTGCAAATGACATATCTGATAAAGGGTTAGGATCAAAAACATATAAAAAACTTTAAAGCTCAACACACCAAAAAAATGAATAAGCCAATTAAAAATGGGCAGAAGACATGAATAGAATTTTTCCAAAGAAGATATATAGATGGCCAACAGACACACGAAAAGATGCTCAACATCACTCATCAGGCAAACGCAAACCAAAACTACAATGACTTAATACCTCATGCTTTAGTCAAAATGGCTAAAGTCAACAACACAGGAAACGACAGATGTTGGCAAGGATGCAGAGAAAGGGGAAACTTCATGGTAGGAATACAAACTGGTGCAGCCACTCTGAAAATAGTATGGATGTTCCTCAGGAAGCTAAAAATAAAAATACTCTGTGATTCAGCAACTGCAATACCAGGTATTTACCCAAAGAATAAAAAATACTAATTCAAAGGGATACGTGCACCCTGATGTTTACAGCAGCCTATTTACAGCACCCTGATGTTTACAGCAGGCTATTATTATCTACAATAGCCAATCTATGGAACAGCCCAAGCGTCCACTGATGGATGAATGGATTCAGAAGATGTGGTGTGTAAACACACACAAACACACACTGGAATATTTCTCAGCCATACAAAAGAATGAAATTTGAAACAGCACGAATGGAACTAAAGAATATTATGCTAAGCCAAAAAAGTCAGTCAGAGAAAGAGAAATAGTATATGATTTCACTCATATGTGGAATTTAAGAAACAAAACAAATGAGCAAAGGGAAAAAAGAGAGAGAGAGGCAAACCAAGAAACAGACTCTTAACTATAGAGAAAAAACTGATGGTTACCAGAGCTGGGGGATGAGTTAAACAAGTGATGGGAATTAAGAAGTGCACTTGACATGATGAGCCTTGGGTGATGTAGGAAAGTGTTGGATCACTATATGTACACCTGAAATTAATATCACACTCTTGCTAGCTGGAACTTAAGTAAAAACTTAAAAAATTTTTTAACTTAAAAACTTAAGTAAAAACATGTATTTATTCTTTTTTAAAATAGTAATTTTAGTGCGAATGTAAATTGGTACAACTACTTTGGAAACAAACTATATATATATTTTTAAATTTAAGTATAGTTGACGTACAACATTATATTAGTTTCAGACATATAACACAATTATGAAATGCTCACCATGGTAAGTGTAGTTACCATCTGTTACTATACAAAGTTATTGTGATATTATTGACTATATTCTTATGCTGTACTTTTCATCGCTGGGACTTATTTTATAACTGCAAGTTTGTGCCTCTTAATCCCCTTCACCTATTTTGCCCATCTCCCTAGCCCCCTCTTCTCTGGCAAGTACCAGTTTGTTCTCTGTATTTATGAGGTCTATTTCTGATTGGTTTGTTTATTTGTTTTGGGTTTTATTACTTTATTTTATTTATTATATTTTATTTATTATTTCACAAATAAGTGAATATATGGTATTTCTTTTTCTCTGTCTGACTTATTTCACTTGGCATAATACCCTTTAGTTTTATCCATGTTGTCACAAATGGCAAGATCTCACTCTTTTTTGTGGCTGAATAGTATTTTATTCTGGTTATATACCACATCTTCTTTATTCATTCTTCTGTCGATGGACACTTAAATTGCTTCCAGATCTTGGATATTGTAAATAACACTTATTTATTTATAAACACTTTGCTTATTGTAATAAACATAAGAGTGCATAAATCTTTTCAAGTTAGTGTTTTCATTTTCTTTGGGTAAATACCTGGAAGTGGAATTACTGGATCATATAATATTTTTATTTTTAATTTTCCATACTGTTTTCAATAATGGTTGCACCAATTTACATTCCCACCAACAGTACACAAGGGTTCCCCTTTCTCCACATCCTCACCAACAATTGTTATTTCTTATCTTTTGACACTAATTCTGAATAATATGAGGTCATATCTCACTGTGGGTTTGATTTGCATTTCCATGATGATTAGTGATGTCGAATATCTTTTCATGTGTCTGTTTGCTATCTGTATGTCTTCTTTGGAAAAATGTCTATTCAAGTTCTCTGCCCATTTTTTAATTGGATTATTTGGTTTTGGGGTGTTGATTTGCATGAATTCTTTATATACTTTGGATATTAACCTCTTTTATATTTTTTGCAAATATCTTTTCCAAGTCAGTAGATTGTCTTATTTTGTAGAGGTTTCCTTTGTTGTGCAAAAGCTTTTTAGTTTGATGTAGTTCCAAATGCTTATTTTTGCTTTCATTTCCCTTGCCTACAGAGGCAGATCCAGAAAAATATTGCTAAAGCCAAAGTCCAAGAGATTGCTGCATATGTTTTCTTTTAGGAGTTTCATGATTTCAAGTTGTGCATTGAGGTCAGTAACCCATTCTGAGTTTATCTTTGTGTATGGTGTAAGAAAGTGGTTCAGTTTCTTTTTGAATGTACCTGTCCAGTTTTCCCAAAACCATTTATTGAAGAGATGGTCTTTTCCCATTGTATACTCCTTCCTCCTTTGTTGTAGATTAACTGATCCTATCAGGATGGGTTTATTTCTGGATTCTCTCTTCTGTTCCATTGATCTAGGTGTCTCTTTTCATGCCCGTACCATACTGTTTTGATTACTATAGCTTTGTAGTACATCTTCAAATCTTGGATTGTCATACCTCCAGCTTTGTTCTCCTTTCTTAAGATGGCTTTGGCTATTTGGGGTCTTTTGTGGTGTCACACAAATTTTAAGATAATTTGTTATAGTTCCATTAAAAATACTATTTGTATTTTAATGAAGATTGCATGGAATCTGTAGATTGCTTTGGATAATATGGACATTGAACAATATTAATTCTTCCAATCCATGATCATGGTATGCCTTTCCATTTATTTCTGTTGTCTTTAATTTCTTTCACCAATGTCTTATAGTTTTCAGAGTACAGGTCTTTTACATCTTTGGTTAAATTTATTCCTAGATATTTTAGTCTTCTTGGTGCAATTGTAAATGGAATCGTTTTCTTAATTTCTCTTTGTTATTCCATTACTAGTGTATAAAAAGAAAACAGATTTCTGTATATTAATTTCTTATCTTGTAACTTCACTGAACTCATTTATTCTAAACGTTTTTCAGTGGAGTCTTTAGGATTTCCTATATAGAGTATCACATCATCTGCAAATAGGGACAGTTTGACTTTTTCCTTACCAGTATGGATGGCTTTTATTTTAGTTTTTTTTTTTCTTGTCTGACCGCTCTAGTTAAGACTTCCAGGAATATGTTGAATACAAGTGGTGAGAGTGGACATCCTTGTTTTGCTCCTGATCTTAGAGGAAAAGCTTTCAGCTTTTTCCCATTAATTATGACTCTAGTTGTGGGACTGTCATATATGGCCTTTATTCTGTTGAACTATGTTCCTTTTACATCCATTTTTTGAGAGTTTTTATCAAGAATCGTGGTTCAATTTTGTCAAATGCTTTCTCTGCATCTATTGAGATGGTTATATATTTTTTATCCTTCCTTTTGTTGATGCAGTGTATCATATTGATTGATTTGCATATTGAATCATCCTTGCATTCCTAGAATAAGCCCCAATTGACTGTGGTGAGTGATCTCCACAGTCAATGTATTGTTTTAATGTATTGTTGAATTCAGTTGGCTAATATTTTGTTGACGACTTTTGCAACTGTGTTCATCAGGAATATTGGTCTGTAATTCTTTTTTTGTAGTGTGTTTGTCTTACTTTGGTATCAGAGTAATGATGACCTCATAGAATAAATTTGTAAGCATTCCTTCCTCTTCCAGTTTTTGAAATGGTTTGAGAATTCTAGGTATTAACTCTTCTTTAAATTCTGGTAGAATTCACCTGTGAAGCCATTTGGCCCTGCACTTCTGCTTTTTAGGAGTTTTTTTGATTACTGATTTCATTTCATTACTGGTAATTAGTCTGTTCAGGTTTTTCGATTTCCTCCTGATTCAGTCTTAGAAGATTGTATGTTTCTAGGAATTTACTCATTTCTTCGAAGTTGTCCAATCTGTTTTGCATAGAATTTTTCATAATAATCTTTTATAACTATTTCCATTTCTGTGATGTTAGTTGTAATTTCTCTTTCATGTCTGATTTTATTTGAATCCTCTCTTTTTTCTTGATGAGTCTGGCTAAAGGCTTATCAATTTTGTTTATTTCTCAAAGAACCAGCTCTTAGTTTCATTGAGTTTTTCTACTTTTCTAGTCTCCATTTATTTTTATTCTGATCTTTATTATTTCATTCCTTCTATTAACTCTGGGCTTTGTTCTTTTTCTAGTTCCTTTAGGTGAGAGGTTTGAATATTTATTTGAGTTTTTTCTGTTTCTTGAGCTAAGTCTGTTATCTATTTTGGCTTATTCTTTACCATGGTGTCTCATAATTTTCTTATGGTTTTGATTCCTTATTTTAAATCTTTATTGATTTTAAACAATTATTTTTAGTTTCTATCCAAATTGTTCTACTATCTGAAGTTCCCAAAATTAAAATCTTGCTGATTTGGGGGTCTACTGACTCTCATTGAAAGCATCTTTTTCTCAGGGTGCCTGGGTGGCTCAGTCAGTTAAAAGTCTTACTTCTGGCATGCCTGGGTGGCTCAGTTGGTTAAGTGTCCAACTTCGGCTCAGGTCATGATCTCACAGTTCATGAGTTCAAGCCCCGTATTGGGCTCTGTGCTGACAGCTCAGAGTCTGGAGGCTGCTTCAGATTCTGTGTTTCCCTCTCTTTCTGCTCTTCCCCCACTAATATTCTGTCTCTCTCCCTCTCTGTCCCTCCCCTACTCACTTGCTCTCTCTCTCTCTCAAAAATAAATAAAACATTAAAAAAAATTTTTTTTAAAGAATCTTATTTCAGCTCAGGTCATGATTTCATGGTTCGTGAGTTCAAGCCCTGCATCGGGCTTTCTGCTGTCAGTGCAGAGCCTGCTTCGGATCATCTGTTCCCCTCTCTGCCTCTCCTTAGCTCACTCTTTCTCTCAAAAGAAAAAAAAAGTACAAACATTAAAAATTTTTTAAAAAGAAAGCAACTTTTTCTCTCATATATTTTTCAATTTTGGACTGTAAGCTCATCTTTGGTGAGACTTTATCTGGGATAATTCTAGACCTCCTACATTCACTATGTGTCTCTCCAAAGGAATTCTTAATTTTCTTCAGGCAGGACACCTTCTAGGCCCAATTTTATGCCATTTTCTTGGCTTGCCAGTTCCCAGACCATGAGAATAGTAAAAAATTTGAACCCCACATCCACATTACAAAATAGGACTTCTATCACTTATTCCCAAATCTACTTTTCCTTCAGATTTTGTTCCAGTCAACTGGCTAAGAAAATAACAACAGCACCATCATTAATGCCTCATATTTTCTTTTTTTTTTAATGTTTATTTATTTTTGAGAGAGAGAGAGAAAATGAGTGAGTCGGGGAGGGGCAGAGAGTGATGGAGACATAGAATCTGAAGGAGGCTCCAGGCTCTGAAATGTCAGCCTGCTCTGAGATGTCAGCCTGCCTGATGTAGGGCTTGAACCCATGAACCATGAGATCATGACCTGAGCCAAAGTCAGATGCTTAACCAGCTGAACCACTCAGGTGCCCCAGCACCTCATATTTTCTTACTCTCTTAACCGTATACATAAATCTATCTTCTTCTATCTCTTTACTTTTTCTGGAAAACATCTACTTCTGTCCATCTCTAATGAAACCAATTTAGTTTTTTTAATCTCATACATGAAATAAGCTTCTTAGTTACCCCCTCTGTGCTAAGACTTGATCTCCTCTAATTCATTATCCACACTGCACCCTGTCTGGTCTTCCTAAAATCCAACTCTAATCATGTCACTCTTCTGCTTAAAAACCTTTACTGCCACTTTACTGCCACCTTCAAAATAAAACCTAAAATATAAGATGAATTCAAGGCCACTGATAATCTGATCTTTGTTTTAGGCTTTATCTCTTACCAGTCTCCCCTCAATGTCTCCAAATGACCAATGCATCAGTCATACTAAATTTTTCAACCTACTTCAATTCCCCAGAATATATTTTGAATATGCTAAGAAAATAATAAGCTGATCCATTACGTCCAGGTGCAAGCTTCTCAACATGAATTATTATTACACCTTTCCTGACAATGAAACTATTTTTCTTCACTATGCTTAGAGGTTAAAGCATATTAAGTTGTAGTCAACAACAATGTTCTATTTTTTTAAGTATTAGTGGAATTACTTTCATTTGTTCATATTCCAATCACAACATAATATATATTCCTAATAAAAACATATTTTATGTCCTATAAACACACTATTAATGACAAATAGAATAATAGAATCCTCAACAGATAAGTGCTTGTATTAAGCCGAGTGAACTTTTAAAGAAAAACTAGATTCTTAGATAATATAATTAGAAATTGTAAGAGTTAAAAAGTTTAGGTTCAAAAGGTCTTTTCCAAGGGCATGTGGGTGGCTTAGTTGGTTGAGCATCCGACTTTTGGCTTTGGCTCAGGTCATGATCCCAGGGTTGTGGGATCAACCCCTGCATCGGGCCTGCATGAGATTCTCTCCCTCTGCCCTTCTTTCCCACTCATGCACTTCTCTCTCTAAAATAAAATTTTTAAAAAATTTTACTTTTTTTAAAAAAAAGTATCCCTCTCTCCCACTCACATGCTTCTCTCTCTGAAATAAATTTTTAAAAAAAATCTAAAAAGGCCTTTTCCACTCCAAAGTTCTGTAACTCTGTGGTGTGTGTGTGTGTGTGTGTGTGTATGTGTGTGTGTGTGTGTGTGTGTGTGTGTGTAAAACTACCTGGTATAAAAGTAAGGACAATTCAGTAGAAAACTAATGAAAACATAGAATATTGGAGCTGAAAGGGCCCTTAAAGATAATTTAGCTCCGTAGATTTTCAAATTTGTTACTAGTCAGGAAACTTTTTCAAAGAAAACTTTGAAATCCAATATGCAAGACAGATACATGTGACTCTCCTTTGGTTTATTTTAAGGTGTAGGACCATGGACCCTTAGGTGCATATAATTCTTCTCTCCTTCACCAGAAACATAAAGGCTACACAGAGCCAAGTTCAAACATCACTGATCTATCCCAACCTAGTCACTGTGCAAATGAAAGAATGGAAGCTCAAAAAGGCAATGATGTAGTCAAGGTCACACAACCAGTTGGAGGCAAAGTTGGCATGGACACTGATCTCCTAAGTCTCAATGAAGTGCTATGGCTATAGACATTTTTTATAAAACTCTCAACCCAATCTCAGAAAGCCAATAGAATTTCTCATTTCTCTTGTTCCACAAATGGACTAATGCTATGAAGTAACAAGTTTTCCCATGGATGTTCCCAGAAGCTTTGACAGAAGAAATAGTTGCTTATTGTAGAAAATGACAAAACTAAAGAAAAGCAAACATAAAAGACTGAAATCTCTAGAAATCCCACCCAGCAGAAATAACCAATCTTACTTTTTTTGTATGCAAACAATTTCTTGAAACCAATGGGATCATACAAAGGGTATTAATCAGTATTTATAGTTGCAAATACCAAAAATCCTCTTTAGCTCATTTAGGCAGAGAAAATATTTATTTATTTTTTTAACGTTTATTCATTTTTGAGAGACAGAAAGAGACAGAGCGCAAGCAGGGGTGGGGCAGAGAGAAAGAGGGAGACACAGAATCTGAAGCAGGCTCCAGGCTCTGAGCTGTCAGCACAGAGCCGGATGCGGGGCTTGAACTCACGAAGAGCAAGATCATGACCTGAGCCAAAGTTGGACGCTTAACCGACTGAGCCACCTAGGCGCCCCAGACATTTATTAAAGGACATTAGGAATTTCTAAAATTTCAAGGAAAATTAGAGAGTCAAGATTGGAGCCAACCAGAAAAACATTCAAACATTATGGGATTGCTCCAGAGAAAACTCCATCACCACCACCACCACTGCCCACACTCTCGACTCCAGGGTAGGCATCAAAACCAATATCACCTCTACCGACTTCCAAAGCCAGACCCTCTGCTGCCTCCCAAAGCCAGAAAATGGATTTTCCATGACATCTGCATCATCACATCCCTCTCTTCTGAACACTTTACCAATGCAAACCTGAGTAACAGCCCCCACGATACAAAATATATCCTACCCACAAGCAGCAAAAGAAATGCCCGACACAGAAAAGGTGCTCAAAGATCCAACAATATAATGACATAGTATTTGTATCAGTGGAAATCTTCATATACAGGTTTCCCTCATATCCAGAAGTAGAGCGTTCCTATGAAATCTTTTGTAAGCTCAAATGGTATAAAGCCAAAAAGCAATTAGCATTAACCTAAATGGAAAAATTGGGGGGCACTTCCAGATCCTCAAAATAAGCTTTCTTAGGCTTTCCTGACACCTGAGGACACATCTTCCTAAGGGAGGCACAGGGTAGATTGAGATAAGCACAGAAGCTCGCAGACACGGTTCAAAGCTCTGGCGGCTTGCTGCTGAGATGCTGGGTGTAGTTTCCAGGAAGGAGCTGGCCACCGCCACTCTGGTTCCTCTCTGCGTGCCTCTCTAGGACTTGCTGCAAAACCAAGCTGAACACTAATTTTTGCTTTTTGCCTTTTTTCATAAAAGCCAAAATGCTCTTTGGATTTCTTTTGGTGAGCGAAAACTAACGTAGGTCTTTTGTCAAAGTGAAGTAGCGTAACTCTGACTTTTAAAAAGCAAGGGATACCGGTATTTTTGTTGCTTTAATCTATAATGATATCATTATGTTAATTATTGGCCTGGAAAGAGTGACACATTGCCCAATACATATGAATCACCTTGCTGAAAGCAAGTATTGTTAATTCTAAATGTAATGAATAATTCAACTTGTCTTCTCCTGCCTTTATGCGAAATGTGAGAAATAAGTTCTAGATTTTCCAAGACCCCCTCCACCCTCTCCAGCATCCTCAAAAAACCTGTTTTAAAATATTTTCCAATTTAAATGCTATAAATTCTAAACATGATGCAACCTATTTATAAGGATGAAAAATCCATAAAACTGTGGGCTGCATGAGTTAGAATAGTGACACACTTATTTACTGCCATGACTAATAATCATTGCAACATCATGTTTTTATCTTTCAAATTAGTTAAAAATACAGTACAGGAGATCAGTCGCCTCAGACACCAATGAGCAGCCCACAGACTTCCGATCAAAGTCTGTGGCTGCAAATCCATCGCAACATACAGTATTTGTGCTTCTATTATAGCCCGGAGCAGCAACTGAGGACATAGTAATGCAGCAAATGCTAATCCGCAGTCTAACGATGCAATGTATGGATTGTAGCTACCTGACACCCATTTTAAGTGACAAGCACCACATGTGTGAAAAGCCTTAGGATGTGATGAAAACAGCCTAGTCTCAGAATACGTCCCGGGAAATCTTTTCTTTCTTTCTTTCCTTTTTATCAAAACGGTATCATTGCCACTAACTCATTAACAAGTAATCCTGACTCATCTTCCTGAGGCAAACCTCCCCAATGTCAACACTTGACTGGTTTTCATTGTGTGCTATTCCGAGTCCATCTCTCACCCAGGCATGTGGAGCTCTCTGATAAATGTCACTGGAGGCAGAGGAAGATTCATAGGACAGTATCTACCAGGCCAAGTCCAGCAAACTTGGAGGGAAGATTCTAACATGAAGAGGAAGCAGTAAGACCAAGACAAGTGTAGGTGGGACCGGACAGTCAGAATGAGGAGAAAATGAAAGAAAGCTAGGTTGGGGTGAAGTGGAAGTGGGGGGTACAGAAATGGGACAGGAAGGTAATGCACAGAAGGCCAGGAGTTGAGATCAAAATAAGTGAAATCAGTGAAGGTTAGTGTTTGGTATCTTACCATCAAGCTATGTAGTTTAGCATTTAAAAAAGCACCTTGGTACATAGTAGGTACTACGGAAACATTTGTCAAATCTGACGACATCATCTTCTACTTAAAATAAATCCACTCTTCGGGAGTGTGGTAAACTTCTTTGGGATTGTCTGTCTGATAATCTTCCTTCTGGTAATAAAATTCATGTTGAATAGGGGAATGGATGACAAGTGGGTGACCCTGACACTGCAGTTAGTATAAGACACAAGCTTTAAAATGACTATAATTAATATGGTAAAAAATAAACCAGATGACAAGATGGATAAAATTTCACAAGAAAACTTTAAAATACTTTAAGAACGAAAAGGAAACTTCTAGAACATTAAAACACATTTTTGAAATTAAGAATTCAATAGATGGATTGAATAGAAGATGGGATACGGACAAAAGAGCATTAAACAAGGAGATAAGTAGGAGGAATACGCAGCACTCAATCATAGAGACAAAGCCAGAATGGAACACACACAAAAAATAGCATGGTAGATAGGACACACTGAAAAGGTCTAACGTAAAATGCAATCGATATCTGAGAAAGGGGAAGAGAAGAAAGAGGCAAAGATAGTATTTAAAGAAATTTCTAGGGTCATCTGGGTGGCTCAGTCGGTTAAGCGTCCAACTTCAGCTCAGGTCATGATGTCACAGTTTGTGAGTTTGAGCCCCGTGTCAGGCTCTGTGCTGACAGCTCAGAGCCTTGAGCCTGCTTCAGAGTCTGGGTCTTCCTCTCTCTCTCTCTGCCCCCCCCCTTGCTCACATTCTGGGTCGCTCTCTCTCAAAAACAAATAAACATTAAAAAATAAAGAAAGAAATAAAACAATTTCTAAAACTGCTGAAATGTATCAAACTCCAGATTCAAGAAATACAGTGAATCCAACAAAGATAAATACAAAGTAAAAGCACGTCTAGGAACAGAATAATGAATATAAGCCACTTAAAACTTAAACACAAATAGAAAAATTTTAAAGCAGCCAGAGGAGAAAACAGACACTTTTCTTCACAGGCATAAGAAGACTTCTCCCTCACTCCCCAACAGTACGTATGAAGTCAAAAGAAAATGAAATTAAATTTTTGCACTGCTGAGAGAAAGCAAAACTGTCAACCTAGAAATTTCATACCCAGTAAAAATATTCTTCACATGTAAAAGGAAAGTAAAACACTTCCAGAGAAATTCCAGAAAATTTATCATCAGACCTGCACTAATGGTGATGTTAAAGAAAGTTCTCTTTATGAAGGAAAATGAGCCCAGAGAAAAACATGGAGATGCCAATAGGAATGAGGAGCAATGGGAAGGGTGAATCTGTAAGTAAAGCTAATTATGTTTTACTGTACAACCAGTATATAATGTCTTGTGGTAATGCAGTTGTATGTAGGGTTAACAAGCAAAATATAAAAGAAAAGAAGGAGATAAATAAAGATAGTGTTTAAGGGCTTCTGGCTTTCTGAGAATTGGTAAAAATACAAATTTATATTAATTTATATTATATTATAACATATTTATATATTTATATTTATATTATATTATAACATAATTATATTATGTTATTTGAATAACATACGGATGCATATTTTAATCTCTAAGGCAACCACTAAAAGAATACACATCTAACAAATTATTTAAGGAGAAAATGGATAATGGAAAATAAATTATTAGTTCCAAGTAAGGCAAGAAACCACAGAATATTATCATATAATAGGTGGACCACTGAAAAATAAAAGTTAATAGATAGCAGACTTAAATCCAAATATATTGGAATGTAGTTTAAATAAACTACCAATAGAAACAGAAAAATGTCAGATTGGATTAAAAAAATAGAAGCCATTTATCTTATATAAAGATAGTTTAAATATAAGGACATAAGTAAAATATGAATGTATGTATATATAACACAAATGTTAACTAAAAGCAAACTGGTGTCATTATTGTAATATCTAACCAGATAAACTTAAGACAAGAACTATTATGTCAGCAGTAAAAAGAAATATCTCAAAAGGGCAAAAGTGTCAATCTTTCAGGCAGATAAATTCATTACAAAGTTTTATATATTTAGTAACATATCTTCAAAACATATAAAGAAAAAATGGACAAAAAGAAAAGGCAAAAGAAGCACATCTGCAATCAGAGTGGGAAGCACTAACACACATTCTCAGGAACTGATAGAGAAAGCACACACAAAAATCGTAAGGATAGAGAATCTGGACTAACAGATGTGGCCTAACTGATACACAGAACACTGTACCCAACAATCACAGAATATTTTTTTCCCCAAGTACACATGGAAATTTACCAAACTTGACCATATGCTGGCCAAAAGTATATCTCAAGAAAAATTTTTAAAAATGAAATCATTCGTAGCAATTCACTGACCATGTGGAATTAAGTTAGAAATCAGTAATAAAATAACTAAGAAATTTTTAAATCTTTAAAAATTAAAGCTATAGACCTCTAAATAAACTACGGGTCATAGAAGGAATCGACACAGGAATTGAAAGTATTTTGAATTGACTAATAATTAAAATATAAATTATTAATACCTGTGAGATGCAAACAAAAGTGTTTAAAGAGATATTCATAACCTTTTTAAATGCATACATTATATAAAATGTGTTGATAACATAATAAAAAATAAAAGCTTCTTAAGTTATCTAAAAATCCAGCTAAGGAGTTAGAAAAATAAGAGCAAGTTAATCCCAAAGAAAGAATGAAGAAACTAGGAGAGGCAAAAGCAAATTAAATTATAAAGCAAACAATACAGAAAATTAACAAACCAAAACTCCCTCTTAGAAAATACTAATAAAATTGACCCTCCCCAAATTGCTTTTAACAAAGTTTTTTAGGGAGACATAAGGCTCAAGTTACTAGTATCAGGAATAACGAAGGAACCTACTAGAGATTCTATAAACATGACAAAGATCATAAAAGGACAGTATGGATAACTTAATGCTAATACATTTAAATTTTAGAAAGTATAGACAAATTCCTAAAAAATCATCATACTAAATCAATTCAAAAAGAAATTTAAAAAATCTAAATAGTCCATGTCTATTAAAGAAAATTTAATCTGTAAGGGCGCCTGGGTGACTCAGTCAGTTAATCATCCGACTTTGGCTCAGGTCATTATCTCACAGTCTGTGGGTTCAAGCCCCGCGTCAGGTTCTGTGCTGACAGCTGAGAGCCTGGAGCCTGCTTCAGATTCTGTGTCTCCCTCTCTCTCTGCCCCTCTCCCACTCACTCTCTGTCTCTGTCTCTGTCTCTCAAAAAATAAAATAAAAAAGAGAAAAAAAATTAAAAAAAAAGAAAATTTAATCTATAACCAAAAACCTTCCCACAGAATCTTCAGGCTCAGCCAGATAACTTCACTAGTGAATTCTTCTAAACATTTAAGAAATGAATAACACCAATCTTACAGAAAACCTTTTGGAGAGCAAAAGCCTTTGGTACCAAAATCTGAAAATACATTACAAGAAGGATAATGATAGACCAATTTATCTCATAAATATAGATTTGAAAATCCCAAACAAAATATTAACAAATGGAATGCCACAGTATCTGAAATAGCAAGTGAGAGCTCTGTATTGTTCTACATTTTGTCTACATAAATAAGTCTGTGCTACATATCTATTGTTCTAGTGATGTATGGTTGGTTTAACACCGAAGCATCAATCAATGTAATTCTCCACATATAAAGGAGAATATTCATATTATCATCGCAGAAAAAAGCATTTAAAAAAATCTGACACCCATTCAGGATTAAAAACTAAAAACTTTTAGCAAACTAAGGAGAGAGGGGAATATTCATAACCTAAAAGCATCTTATAAAGATATTGCACACCTTTATCATGCTTAATAGAAAAACAGTGAAAGGTTTTTCCATATGACCAAGAAGAAGGCAAGGATGTCCACTTTCATGACTTCTATACAACAGGGACTGGAGGTCCCAGCCAGTGTAATAAGGCAAGAAAATAAAATACAAAGATTAGAATGAAAGAAATAAAACTGCCCTAAATTGCAAAGAAACCTGGTTGTACCCAGAGAAAATACAAAATAATCTGAAAACAAATTGTTTGAATTAAAGAAAGAATTTAGCAAATTTGCTGGATACAAATTCATTATAAAAATCAGTTCTCTGTAAGATCAAAACCTTGAACTACACTAATCAAGATACTGTGGTGTGAGCATTAGAGTAGACTAACAAACTAAAGGAACAGACCAGGATCCAGAAACAGACCCTCACATATTATCACTGATTTAGGAGACTAAATACAATGGAAAAAAGTGGCTTTTTCAGTGAATGGTGTTGGGTAAATTATATATCTATATTGAAAAAAAAATCATTCTAACCTTTACCACATACCATATAAAAGCTCATTTCCAACTGGATTATAAATCTGAGTACAAACTATAAAGTAATAAAGTTTCTAGGAGAAAACTTAGGAGTATATCTTTTTGACCTTGAAGTAACCAAAGGTTTCTTAAATATGATATAAAGAAAAAGTACTAACCATAAAAGAAGCCACTGATCAACTGGGTTACATTTTACATTTTGAAGAGCTTTTATTCATCAAAAGTCCCTTTGAGAGAGTGGCAAAAGATATTTACAATAATATACTGGAAAAAGGACTTTAATCCAGAATGTAGAAAGAGACCCTAATAATCATTAAGGAAAAGGCAGTCAATTAAACAGTAAAATGGGCAAAAGACTCGAGCAAAAACTTCTTTAGGAAAGAATATCAAAATTGTCAATTATATGAAATTCTAAATTAATCTATAATGTCAGGCGTTCAAATCATGGTTCCTTTTACTAGAGAGGGATAGTAACTAGATGTTCTGGGCATTAGTAACAATTTATTTCTTGATCTGGGTATTGGTTATGTAAGTCTTTTCAGTTTGGGGAAATTTATCAAGGTATATTCTTACCTGGGCACATTTCTCTCAGTGTATTTTATACTTCAATAAAAACTTTCCTTAAAAAGAATTACTTAACCACATTTGCTTTCCTCATCAGGCTCTTCCTCCAATTTGTCTTCTCTTATGTAAGTCATTGCTTAGTTCTCCTATGTTTTACTTGACTTTATAATACAGTTTTCGTTTGAAAGCGTTCCAAAAACACTTTTGCCAAAGCTGACATCTTAACAAGATGATAATGCCACTGACACAACATAAAAGGTTACAAATACAAACTACTTCATCACTCATATAGTTGCAACTACTGTAAAAAACAGTGGCATCACAGGCACGGCTGTTCCAAAAATAATGTATTTTCCATCACTCCCCTGGGCCAACTGGGTAGGAACATAGCAGGGAAGATGGCTGGTTACCTAGAGTAGTAAATGAGTTGATGGAAGGAAATGTGATGATATAAACTATAAACCATTAGGTAAAATAAGGTTTCATGATCCCCATTCCATTTTATAGCTCAGCCAACATAGAAACTCACTCAAATTTCTCACATAACTATAATAAAGGGTGTTGGTTGAGCTGGGTATCAGGGTCAAATGGACCCAGGGAATCTAATATGGCTTTAGGATGCTCTCCCATGTGTTCTCTTGGGTCTCTGCTTCCAGTGATGGAGTATGTGAAACAGGTCTGGCCAGTCAGAGAACCAAATTTCTCTGACCACAGTGATTGATTCATCCAAGATGGTCCAATTATAGTAAGGATACCTATGTAGGAGGCACCAGGAAAAGATTCTCTTTTCTCTTTCCTACTGGGTTTGAAATTAGAATCTAAGACATAATTTAAGTCCCATGGATTAGGCCCCACACTTTACTCAATGATGAGAGTTTTTAGCTGAGTTAATATAGAAATGAAGCCACCATGGAAATTATTTATTTAGATTTTTGAAGTTAACTTGGCAAAGTCTTATCCTGTGAAGTCTGTGATCCCTTGTGGATTCCAATCAGAATATTGGAGGGTGACAGCTAAGGTCGGAAATGGTCCAGAAGCCTAGACCAGTACTCTGGACTGTCTAACTGCAACTGAAAAGTTATCCAGTCTGGACCATCCCCCAAGATCTGCAGTCCTTCCAAATATATAGTCTATCTAGTCTTGTATGGATTAATAGCTCTCTTTTTAAAAAATGTTTATTTTTTAGAGAGAGAGAGCATGTGCACATGGGAGCAGGGGAGGGATGGAAAGAGAGGGAGAGAGAGAGAACCCCAAGCAGGCTCCACACTGTCAGCACAGAGCCCAACTTGGAGTTCCATCTCACGAACCATGAGATCATGACCCGAACCGAAATCAAGAGTCAGATGCTTAACCAATTGAATTACCCAAGCACCCTTGGATGAAGAGCTCTCTTACCAAGAGGCAACTAAGGCCCAAAGTATAACCCTGGCTTACGCTGGCACTCATTCAACTAATATTTATTGAGCATATGCTGTGCTAAAATTTGAGTTAAACAAGACAGTGTCTGCCTTCATATATCTTAAGGTCTTGTGGAAAAAACAACAAAAACAGGCAAGTATCTAATATCATAAATGCTATAATGAAATATTATGGGGATACCTTAGGTGGGCATCTAATCCAGGCTTGGGTAGTCCACCAAAGCTTTCTGGAGAAAGAGACATCAAAGCAGAGCCCTGGAGGATGTGACACAACCAACCAGGTAAAGAGATGGAGAAGAACGCTTCCAGCCACAAGGAAATACAACAAATAACAGAAAGACAGAAGACTGCACCAGGCCTGATGGGCAAGCAGCAAAAGCAGAGATTGGTATGATGTGATAGAGCCAGACCAGGGGCCAATTGCTGAAATCTTTGGCAGACCGGCTACGAAGTTTTGGTTTTAATCTGAGAACAATGGGAAACTCCTAAAGGCTTTTAAGGAGGAAAGTGGCTCACCAAGATTCACATTTTAGAAATGTCACTCCAGATGTCGTATGCAGAATGGCCTGAGGGGATGCAAGAGAGGAGGCTGTTTCCCTCTGTCCCTCAGTGGGACCAATGAGAAGGCTGTTGCAATCACCCAGGTGAGAGATGATCATGTTCTGAACCAAGACACTGTCAGAAAGGTATAAAAGGATTTCAGAGGGATTAAGGAGGTCGAAGCAGTAGACTTAATATTTTATTGGTTCTTGAGCGTGCCTGATATTTAACCATTAACTCCCAGGTGGCTGGCTAATCAAAATAATATATTCTATTAAGGATGTTAGAACAGAAGGGATTCTTACATTAGGTAAGGGACTTGTTCATATTACTCAGGATCCCTTTCAAGTTTGCAGTACTTTGGTTCTGCGCTGAAGACAGAGAATAAGCTTGAATCTTTATTTACTGATCGCTTAAATAATAGAAGTAGAGATCCTTTGTTGCCTAAATAGCGGTGAGATATTCGATATAAAAATAAAGCACTACTTATAATGGAGGTTCATTGTACACTCATTTCACCTACTCTGAGAGAGGGGGGGGACCAACTGAATATTGCAGGCAATTCTGCTCATTGCTCCCCTGAATGGCTGCATGCCCCCAAATAAGAAGGAGAAGGGAGCTGGTAAATCTGTTGTTCCTTCAGTCAACGCAACTCCCACAGTCCCTCATTGGGAGCAAACCTTGCCACTCTGCTTGTAATTCTGGTGCTCAAAGATAACCATTTTTGAATTTTCAAGCTACACGCTTCCCCAAAATATAAGCCAACTACTTCATTCAGTTCTTAAGAGAAGAAGTGATCTGTTCTAACACTAGAAAAATGGTGATGTGGATTTATTGAGAGAGCATATATTAGCCTCCACTTTTATATACTGTACTTTAGGTATACAGTGTAAGGAGTTTTTAAGGATGATTTTTTTTAAATACATGAAAATATACCTTAGGTACTGGCGTAGAAAGAGTTCAGTAAGACTTGATTCCAGGAAAAGTAAATTAATGGAAGTCACTATCCCAGAAGTCATAAAACCTAAAAATACAAATTTTCAAAATTCTAGGAGGATTATAAGGGAAACTAAGGAGTTTCAGAACAACCTTAATATGATATTGTCCTTCTGACAAAACATTGTTTATCACAACTATCCAAGAGACAGGGTGAGTGGGGGCTTTCTTCAGCCCTCATGGCCTTGTAAATGGAAAGATCCTGAACCATTAAGTTCCTGGGAGCTCCTTTCCTGCAGACTGCTCAGGTAAAGTGCTGACTCAGGGCTTTAACCTGTCAGTCAATTCCTCAGGTGGGCCCAAAACTATTTTTGAAAAACATTTCCCTGCCTAAATTACTCAGATGTTATGATTTCATTTCTAGTTAGAAGATACAGTCTGGGCATTTTCTTTTTCACCCCATTTTCCATAGTCTTTTTCTCCTTCACTCCTTTCTATTTTTTGATATAAATAAAGGACAAGACTTTACAGTGATTAAGAGGCACACATAGCAATTCCACTAATGTTGCTAGGCAACAAGGGCCATGTCTGAGCTCAATGAATGAATTCTGAGCATCTGCACGAAAGGAAATCGAAAGAGCCAGTGAGTGAACTGTCTTGATAACTATAGAGGTTAGTAATTTTTGACACACCTGCTCCTGGATTTGCCTGAGTAGGGAAAAGGCACACTTACTGTGAATCTCTGTGGTATGCTCTGGTCCAAAATGTGTTCAAAATTCCCCTCAGTGGAAAATTGACACAGTATGATATCACGATCATCAGCTCAAGAGGGGAAAGTAGGTAAAACTGGCTTCAGTCTGTATTTTCCCAGTTCAGGGCTGCATGGCCTGTAGTTTGGGCTGTTTCTAATGGGCTCCAGGCTGATCTGGGCATGCTTTCTCCCCCTCCTCCTCCAGTTCAACTCAACTAGCTGATTAATTACAAGGGTATTTTCTATCTCCTAGTCAGAAACTCCCATCCCCTACAATCAGCATTTACCCTCTTCAGTTGCAGTGAAAAATATAATTGTTGACTATAATTAAGTCTATTTTATTTTGTTCTTATTACAAAGCAATGCATGATCATTAACAAAAAAGTAGAACAATGCAGACACACAAATGAACATTAACATCCATTATCCTGCTCATGAGAGACAAGCAATATAAGAATCTTGGTGCATAGCATTCTAGGTGATTTTCTGTGCATGTATAGTTTTTTCTTTCTTACAGAATTATATTACCTGTATACATAAAATCGTAAGTTGACTTATAAATTCAACAACAGCCAACATAATTTTTAATGGCTTCTATACGGTAGAACATATTTAAACATTTCCATGAACCTTGGAATAATTTACAGGATAAATGACCAATTACAAGATAACTTTACTAATCTTATTGTATCTTCCCACTTATTCCCTGACTTAACCATAGCTAGCTTTATTAATTCCCCAGTCTTACACCACTCTTTTCTTTCCATTTCTATTAGTATTACCCTACTTCAAGTCTTTTACCTGGCCACTTGCAGTGATGAATTAATTAGGACTCTTGGTTTTAAGTGTCAGAAACCCCAACTCAAAATGATTCAGGCAAAAGCGAATGCATCGCTGCCGGGCTGAAAGTTTCAGTACAGCTGAATGTAGAGTGGGATCTAGGGGCTCAAATAAGGTCAGTGGGACTTGGTCTCACTGCCTCTACCTCCTAGCAATTCCCTCTTTTGTAATGGCTTCATTCTTGGGCAGGCTCTCCCCTAAAGGTGAACAGATAGCTGTCAGCATCTTTAAGCCTCTGTGTTCTCGGGAAGGAGGGAAAGAGCATTCCTCTGATTTTGTCCTGAGAGCCATGTGGCCTGAACTAATCTCTGTGGCCGGGGGTCAGGCATTCTGAGTGGAGCTGGGCACTCTGAATGAAGCTAGGCTTAGGGAACATGCCCAAACTGGAGCCTGGGGACACAGTTCATCCTATCCAAGACGTAAGAGTCAAGGAAGGGCCATTTCCTAAAGCAAAACCAGAATGCTGTTACCAGGGAAAGGAAAAATAGATACTGGGCAGTCAGAAACAAGAACTATTCACTACCATCTGCCTGTGTGCTCCATTTGCTCTTTCAGATCCACATGCCACCCTTCTCCACCGGGGCTCTGTGTAGGCACCATATCAATCAGGTCTTCTCCTCTGGCTCCTGGTTGGGTGCGGTCAACAGGAGGCATCAGCAGAAGAGTGAGGTCAGCAAATCTCACCATCTCCTGCCTTGCTGAGCTGTAGGTTGGCTGTGCTTCTATACTGAAGGCCACATCTCCTGTTGGGTGAATGTCTACAACCAGCTATGGACCTCTTTGGGTTCTGGCAGTAATTCTCTCCTCTTACCCTTTTAGGTTTAGTGGTGGTAACAGCTCACTTCTTGTGGGCTCCAGGGTGCTTGACCAGCCCTTGTTTTAACCCTGCACACCTTTACCTCATTTGTATGTGCCTTCTCTTCCCCATGGGGCCTTGCCAGGTACAGCCTACTAATGGACTGCACATCATCCACAAATCTGTTTAACCTTTAAAGTCCTCATTCGAGAAATGGACATAAATATTGGAAGTTCAAGGCTAAAGGCTACTGTCAGTTTAATAGAAATTACCAGTCAACTATTACTAGGCTCTGGTGACCAGAGAAGCACACTGAATATTGTAATACACTCTAGTGATTCTAGCTGCTTTCAGATTTGGTTGATTTAGTAGGAGGTACCTGAAAAAATACCCTGTGAAGATTATCCTTAAAAGCAAGCCAGCTTGCTTAGTAGGAATTGAAAGGAAATGGAAAAGGAAGGAAGGGAAGGAAGCAGGGAGGGAAAATAAAGTCACAGGGATAAAGATAGGACCTTAGAGTTAGGGAACCTGGAAAATGAGTCTAGCTTTGCCTATGCCTCATATTTGGCGGCCTTGGGACCACTAGGAGTCATTGTCCTGACCTGTCACACACTGAGATTAGACCAGAACATCTTTGAGGTCCCTTCCAGCTTTAACAATTTATTAGGTTCCTTTTTTTTTTAATGTTTTTAATGTTTTATTTATTTTTGAGAGAGAGAGAGAGACAGCATGAGCAGGGGAGGGTCAGAGAGAGAGGAAAACACAGAATCTGAAGACAGGCTCCAGGCTCTGAGCTAGCTGTCAGCGCAGAGCCTGACACAGGGCTCAAACCCACTAATCGTGAGATCATGACCTGAGCCGAAGCTGGACGCTCAACCGAATGAGCCACCCAGGCGCCCCAATCTGTTAGGTTCTAATAAACTACAATTAACAATCCCCGCAAAACAAATGCACTTACAAACACTGCCGGTTCAAAGAAAATAAGGATATTTCGCCAAGGTGGCTAAAAATGTTTCTTCTGACCAAGAAAGCAAATTCTTTTTGAAAACGAAACAATCTTTGCAGTTACTAATAGGACAGAAATCTAAGGCACCAACCTCGATTCAAAACAAAATTGTTTTTGTTCAGATTCTTGCCTCAGACCAAATTTTATGTACAGACAGTGTGGGACTATCAATAGGGATCTGCAGGGAAGCCCAAGAAAAGCACTCATGAAGCCAGCAGGAGCCCACACAGCCTGGCCATGAATGCAGTGCAAGATTAGAAATGCAGCAGAAAATCCACGGAGAAGGGGGAGTCCCCACACATTGTGTGGTTTCCTGGTCCGGCCAAGATCATGGCGGCTTTAGGAGGAAGATCAAAAAAAGAAGGCCAAAGCAGGAAATGAGCTGTAACTTGACAGAGTCAAAAAAGAAAACAGAAAAGCATGAGACCTATCAGGTCCAGAGAAGGAGCTTGGAGAATGTAGCCTGTTTATTCAGGAATGAGGCAGTTGATAATATTAAAAAAGATAAAAATATTTCAGCTTTGAGGTATTTTATACTAAAAATATCCATTATAAACAGCCAGATACAGGAATGGGCAATAGACAAACTGAGTGTGGGAAACTAAACTTATTAGTGTATTGGGGGGGGGGGAGAGAGGAAGAGATTTGGTTCTTGAGGGCTCTGTTTGCTCAGGACAGCGTAAGTTAAGCACAGAACACTTGCACGAGAACCCAGTGAGAACTCAGCAGCCTCAAATAAGAAGGAGGAAGAATATGGAGGAAAAGTCAGAGGCTGACCTATCTGTTCTGTGCTAACAAATGGTTTTCAGTCACTTGCCAAATCATTGATCAGCTGGTAGATGATGTCTCAAAATCTGTTAAGAAGGATTGTGAACCACGATGTGGGAAGACAAAATGATAGAGCAGTGAAGTTTGCAGTTGGAGGGATGGGTGGGGTAAGAATGGGGCGTGGTGGCTCGTTTGAATCATTTGCTGACCTTGGAACATGTGTTCTAGAACTTTGCTCCCCAGTACAGCAGCCACTAGATGAGTGTAGTTATTGAACATTTGAAACGTAGCTGGTCCAGGGGCGCCTGGGTTAAGTGTCTCAATCACAACAACTGACTGAATTGAGTGTCCGGCTTCGGCTCAGGTTATGATCTCGTGGTTCGTGGGTTCGAGCCCCGCGTCAGGTTCTGTGCTGACAGCTCAGGACCTGGAGCCTGTCTTCAGATTCTGTGTCTCCCTCTCTCTCTGACCCTCCCTTGCTCACGCTGTCTCTCTCTCTCTCTCAAAAATAAATAAAAAAATTTTAAAAAATAAAAGAAATGTATGGTCCAAATTCAGATATGCTATATGTGGAAAATATACACCAGAGTTTGAGACTAAGTACAAAAAAATGTAAACTATCTCATTAATAATTTTATATTGATTATACGCAGAAATAATATTTTGGATATGTTGAATAAAATAAAATACATTGTTAAAGTTAATTTCACTTGCCTCTTTTTAGTTATTTTTAACATAGTTACCAGTAAATTTAAAATCACATATGTGGTTCACATTTGTTGTTAGCATGATATTTCTACTGGATAGAGCAATATTGTGTAAAGTCACTTCCTGTCTTTCCAGGCTTCTGCGATATTATGATATCTGGGAAGACTTGACTTAGCTCTCACTGTCTTTCCCATTTCAAGTAGAGTTTAGTTTCAGACTAAGTGAAAGAAAACCAGACTGAGACCCAACAGCTGCTATATCCCCACAATTCACACCCACTGGGGAATATACACTTACTTAGAAGAATGATCACCACCGTCTCCCCACATGTAGACCCACTTACCATATACATACACAACCATATTTGTATGCATCAGGATAATATCTATAAATAGGGAAAGAATATTAGAAATTCACATTTCCACTGTCAACCATAATCGTTTGAACTAGGGAGAGTCATTAGTGCCTGTTAATAAGAAGAGGTCCTTTGAGATTCAAAAGAGTGTTTGAACTTCATGTCTCTCATTTCCTAACAAGAAACCAGTTCACTGAGAAGTGTTCCTAGTCCTCTGCCTGTAATCAAGAGTTCCAGGGCTGCTCAGACATAACAGAGAATAAAACCCAAGCTTTTGCCTTGGGATGAAAACTTCTAGCATGCTCTACCAATGAGCATAATTGATTCTCTGGACTTGTGCTCTCTCCAAATGTTGGGAGCCACTAACTGGATCTTTCCAGCATTGTCAGTTCCACTGGAACCCGCTACCTGGCACACCTATTCTCAGTACCTGCTAATTGGATCAAACTCCTGGTTCACACTGTTTGATCAGTCCATAATGACACAATAATTTTATGGAATGATGCAATTCAGATCTTACTCAAGTGAACAAAAGATTTCCTTCACAACTGAACTTCAAAGAACTCTGGCTTTGAGGACAGTCTCCTTTACGCAGAATTTTGGCCCCTTTATTGGACATCTGCACTTTTAGGCTATGAAGCATTCATTCTCCCTTCATGTGGTAAAAGAGCTCCATTTTCTTTGAGGGAACCATCTCATTCCTACTCTAGTCCATGTGGTTTGGATGGCGCTGAGACTATTCTTCACTATCTCATCTCCAGGGACAGCACATAATCTAGGCCTGCCACTGACCATTTTTACTTTCCCTGGAAATTCCAATAGAAACGTAACACAAACCACAATGATTCAGAGATCCTTACACGGATGCAAACTAGTCCAATGGTCTTTAATTCTTGGAATTTGTTGGACCTTATGGAATGGATGACCTTTGTTTTATCTGCATTTGAAGATAATAGGATGAAAGCCTGGAATTTCAAGGCACTGCTACATAATAAGGCCCCATTTAAGAGGACAGCAGAGTAAAGAGACCAATTCCAAGGATATGGTTTGAGGCACTGGTCCAGCAAGTTGTGCTCTGACAGAGCAGAACCCTTCAGTTTGGTGAGCTAAGAAATTCTCATTTTTGGTTAAACTACTTTGAATTTTCTTGAAACTGGAAGAATCCTAACATCACTCTTCAAATATTTAACCCACTACATGGATAATCTACATTTTTCCTTATACTTCAAGGTCAGTGTCTCATGAAGTCTTCCCTGTTGATATAAGCACACTCTGAATTTTCTTCTTATTTTGTCCTTTTCTACAAATAGTCTGTAAGGAACATTATCAGGATCAGATACCGATAATTATCTCACCTTGGAGATCTGGTCCACCCAGAATCAAGGAAATTCAAAGGTCACTTTACTGTTTCATGCTGAGTTACTGACAATATTCGACATCAAGTCATCCTTGCTGCTCATTTGGATTATATCCCAGCTCCAAACTCTTGGCTTCTGTACAGACCCTGAGACCCAGCTGCCAATTTGCATTCCAGCTTTGACTGGTACCCAAATGCATCCCTGGATTTCTGACTGTCTCTTGTGATGATTGCCCTGAACCTTGGTTACTTTGGGATCAGGGGTCTAACTGACCATTCCTCCCACTTCAGGAACTGTAGATGATGGGTCCCTAGTATACTTTGAGAAACTTTCTTAAGAACAATAATCTATAACTTGAAATGCACAACTTCCATATTCCCCAGGGCTGTGGTCTAAATATTACCATTTGCTGGATTTCCCTGATGCTGGCTCTTTGTTATAATGTCACCTTATGGACTAATCTTTCCACCATGTGCCTGTTATGTCTCCCCAAAGCCAACCTCATCCTAATGGATAAATTTGTCTTCAGATGTTTCTCACCAAACTTCAGTTAACCTTTCCAAATATCCCAACCACTATCCCAAACACCATAAAGCCATCATACCTCCCTAAGTACATGCTGATGTACTTAGGTCACTCCTGGGTTCACTTACTGCCACATGTATTGTGGGAAAAAACTGCACTAGGAATCAAGACGCCCGGATTCTAATCTTGGCTCTGTCATATACCAGTAATGTGACTTTAAGCACAAAAAAAAATCCTTTTCATAACCTCTCAAAGTTTCATTTCCTTTATCTATATGCTGGGTTAATAAAACTTTCCCTGATTTGCTGGATGCCATGAGAATTGATAACAATGCAAGGGAAAGCACACTGTAAACTATGAAATATCATGTAAATAAATTATTAATATGAAGTCTTATCATGAGACAGAACTGTTATCTCATACACCTTCTTAACTACAAACAGCCACACATACTGTCAACAATGGGTGAACACTTGTTGATTCACAAGTATATACTTCTAAAACTCCATGTCTGAAACAAAAGAAAAAAATGTTTTATAATGAACCAAGTGATAGGGTTAGGTTAGGAAAGATAAAGATGTGCAGGAAAAAGAAGAGGGAGAAAAACATGGGTTGTGAATGACAGCAGAAGTGTTGGGTGAGTGGAAAGGCAAGAGAGAAAGAGAACCATGAGCAGCAGGGCCAGTGGGATGCAAGAGGACATACATGCCAGTAACACAGTGGAGGAGAGGAGGAGGAGGAGGAGGAGGAGGTGGAGGAGGAGGAAAAGGTAGAGGGGAATAGGAAAATGTGACAGAGCAGAAAAGGCATCGGTCATTCTTAAACCAGAGCTATCTGCTTGGAAAACATCCAGGGATTGAGAGGGAAGTGAGCTCCTTGCAGCTGGATGACTTGGAGAGAAATGGCCATTTGGAGCCATCTGAAGGAGAGGCCAGCATGGAGTTAGCAGCAGGTGCAGACAATACACGCTCCATGAGATGAGATGGGGACAGCAGCAAGTGGACAAAAGAAAACCTAGGATGTTGAACAATGGCACAGAAAATGAGAGAAAGAGTAAAGGGGAAGAAGGAGAACTTAACAGTCCCTGAAATAAAACCTTTTGCCAGACCTAACTATTAAAAAATTGCCTAACGGGGCACAATCTCACCGTGGTTCTGCTTCTTCACTGAACACCTAATAATCTGGATTGAATTTAACCAATTACCTGGACATAATTAAAAAGAAGACTGGAATTTTCGAGCAGAAGCTGGATTTGGATATCGCAATGGGAATTCTGATATGTGAGAGAGGCTTCAACTTTCTTCTGGCCTCTTAAGGATACTCCTGTGCTAACATTCAAGATCCCCAACTGATCTCGGTCATCTCTGAGGATGGAAAAAGAGGACAGAGGTAATGTAGCTAAAGGATTTCTGATTAGAGAAGAGGGAAAATTCTTGGAGAGTGAGACTGTCAAAGAGAAAGAGACCTAATCTCCTGCGAGGGGCCCTGATCACAGAGCACACAGGACCCTCTCTCTGGGATGACACAGGCTCTCTTTCTCAGAGTAGGCTATCTGTACTGCTGTGACAAAACACATTGTCTATAAAGCCCTTGGCATAGTATTTGGAATAAATGAAGAAGTGAAGAAAGTATTAGGAACTCATAGTTGTGAAGGCAGGGGAAGTAGAAATAATAGAATTAATAGTAATAGCTGGCAAGTAGTAGAAATGGTAGATGAGTGACCGTGGTCCTAGGGCTGAGTATAGCATACCAGTGTCTGTATTATACTACAGCAGTACAGTGGTGCAGAGGTGGCCACAATACAGCAGTCAGGGGCTGGAGCTCAGGAGGCAGACCTCCTAGGTTTGGACCCTTGGCTCCACCATGTATAAGCCATGTGAATTTGGGCAAGTTAACTGATCATCCCATGTCTCTATGTCACTACATATAAAATGATGATAAGAACAACCCCTGTATAGAACTGTTATATGGAGCGAATGAGAAAATACTTATACACGGGTCTAGCACACACCTGCAATACTGCTCAATGCCTGTTTGCTAGAAATAGCAGGAATGGTGGCGGGGGTGGAAACATTGCCAACGGGGTACATCCCAGGTACAGAACATAAAGTAAAGGGAGCGTCATCCCTGTCCCTAAAGGTCCCGGGCCATGAAATCTGCAACAGCCTTCCCCAGGAGAGGCTTTTTCAACCTCAAATAGAGAAGTAGTGTTCCTTCCATCCGCCCATCTCCTCTCAAACCCTATAGCCTCAGAATCCATAGTTACAAGTGAACTTCAGTGTGTGAGAGAGGAGGGAGGTGGGAAAGAGAGGTGGTGGCTGTTCATATCTATTGGGCACAAAACTAAGACAGGCCTGCAGTGATGATGAGACCTTGCCTATAGAGTTATAGTTGAAACTTCCTCAATTTTAGTTAAATTTCTCCAACACTATGATATGCCAGACAGTGTGCTAAATAATGGGCACACGGTGTCCAGCAGAGAAGGTAGGCCCATAAAACAGATAGTTATCAACAGTTCTGACAATTACAAACAGTTGATAACAGCAATTTGTACCCACAGTCCTGGGAGTGTAAGAAGGGACATAGGGAAGGCTTGGAGGTCTGTAGGAGACAACTGAGTTCGGATTTAAAGGGTGAGTAGGAAGTCGAGGAAAGACAGGGGATGGTCAGGGTCAGGCTTAAGCTTTGGAAAGATGGCCAGTCGTCTGGCAACTAAACGAATTGGAGGCAGGACCACCACAGTCAAGAAAGGAGTTTGGCGATGATGCCAATGACTCAGAAAAGAGATGGTGGAGTCTAATGACACAATGACAGGAAGGGTAGGAGAGGGCTGCAAAGTCAAGGTTACATAATTCTAAATAAAACAGTGCTAAAATTAAGCTAGTGTAAAAAGGTTACTAGTTATTTTTTCCCCCACAGAGTGAAACCTCAGTAGTTCAACATAATTGGATAGAAGCATGTCACAATTAATCAAATATGAATTACGGATTTTTTAAGAAAAAATAAGACTAACTGCTTAGGCTTTTTTTTAACTAGATGAGATATTTTGAGTACTTTTCAAATTCCCTGCTCTTAATTAGCAGCATCGGTGTTCCTGCAAACAAGTAAAGTGAGGTTATTAAAAGTAAAATTTTTTTTCTGAAGTGGATGGGACCTTTCTCTCTGCTGATTGTTCCCACAAATGTGTTTCCTGGATTACAAGAAAGCCAATTCCTCTTTCACTAGTATAGAAAGTCATAACCCTGACCTCATGCTGATTGCCCAGAGAACTGATGAGAGGGCTATAAATTGTCTCAACATAGAGACCTGTTGCCCAGCCCTTTTCCCTGCCAATTAGGGATGTCAAACCACCTGATACTAGCCCATCAATAACTCAACCATAAAAAAAAAAGTGACGTGTTAGAAGGTAACAGACAATCTTCCTGATTCTCAGGATCCTCTGGGGGTGACTCAATTTGTTTTTCAAAACTTCATCAGCAGTGCCATGATAAAATTTAGTTCGACCCCAGGACAAACGAACAAACCATCCCTTTCTAGGAAGGGGATCCGATCTTATCCTTTGCTAAAGTATCAAATTAACTGAAAGCTTTCAATAAGAAAACTTATCTAAAATTCACACTTGTTCAATGCACTATTTTCCAAATACTTGTGCATTTCTTACATCATAACCCTCATGAGTCATAAAGAATTTGTTTACTATGAAAAAGATTGAACTCAACTCTCACGATTGCACTGACTAGAAATCCAAGTACAAAGGAAATACTTCAGTACTGCCACATTATCTAACGAGGCACAACAGGCGCTTGTTCCCATAAGCTTTCTGAGTGTAGATCAGAAGGGACGTAGTTCTGATTTTCACATTAATCGTGCAAAAATTTCCTTAATACTTGCGAGTTACGAGAATGAGATGAGAGCTGAAGTCTCAGGAAGGAGGAAGCTTCATATAACGGCATTCTCATTGATATTAGTATCTGGAGAGCTACATTCATCTTTCCTTTATCTAGATCATTAGAGCCTTGGGGGGAGGGGAGGGTTAATTTCTAGTCTATTCTATTCATCACACAGAAGTTTGGATTGGAATCTTTCCCAAAACATTTGCCCACTGAGCTCCACACATATATAGCCAACTTTCTATTGGACGGTTATCACCAGAATGTCTCACAGTTTTCTAACACCTCAACCAGCTCCAGACCAACTTCTGTTTCCCATGCACTCTACTCCATCTTCATGGTCAACTTCAAAATGTCCTCCTCTTCCTTCACATGCGATTGATCACTTTCTACCAGAAATTCTGCTTACTAACTTCCTCTAGAATCTGTATCCCTTCCTCTAACCCCTGCTCTCTCAATCTTAGTTCTGGCCCTTCTGCCCATACCCTGGACAAGTGTTAAGAGTCACCTAACCTAGGGGCTTCTGGGTGGCTCAACTGGTTAATCGTCCGACTCTTGATTTTGGCTCAGATCATGATCTCACAGTTTGTGAGTTTGAGCCCCGCATTGGGCTCTACACTGATGGAGTGGAGCCTGCTTGGGATTCTCTGTCTCCTTCTCTCTCTGCCTCTCTCTCTCTCTCTCAAAATAAATAACTGAGACCCTGCGTCCCCACTCCTGTCACCCACTCTACCTCAGGCTGCACTCAGCCAGACGCATCCACCCAAAATACCTGCCATGACACTTCTCTCTTCTCTGCAGACTGATCACATTCCTGGACCTTCCATATCTAGCTTTTCTCATTTACTAGTACCAATTACTTTTCAAATCCTGAGCAGTTCTCTTTCTTGACATATTAAAAAAAAGATTTTCTGGTTTTATATATCTACATATACAGTCTCTCTGGAATTCAACTTTCAAAGGTTTAGATTGCAATAATTATAAATAATGAACAATGGTGACATTTGAGATAGGTGAGGCTAAAAATGTCAGCTGGAGTGTTGGCAGTGAGACCTTATTATAAATATGTGTCTATATCTGATACGTATAAGGGCATGATAGTATTGAACATTCAAAGATGAGTACTTTGTATAAAACCTTTTGCAAGCATTGAAATTAATAAAGTCATTATAAGTTGAGGAGCAAGTGAGTGGGCAGAGGAGAAAGAGGGGAAAAAAAGATTATTCTTCCAGTTCTTTAGAAATGCAAATAAGAACGTTGCCTGAACATCATTACCTGACTGATAAAATGTTAATCATGTAACAGGTATTTATTTAGAAACCTGTTCCAGTTCCTTAATTGAAAAAAAGATATTAAATTCAACACAAACCTATTTGCTAAATGGTAATAAAACAAATTTCCAGGGAGAAAATAGCAGGTATTAAATGTCATAATACGGTTTCTGAAATTGAAGATAGTCTTACCACTGTTTTCAAAATTAAAACGATAAAATAGAAAGTCCTCAAGGGCCCAGTAGGCAAATCAAACCCCTTGACCAACCGGATTCTGTGGCTATGGAAGGCAATGTAGCAGTTCAAAATGGCCTCTTTTCGGACAATAGGAATCCTTGTCATTCTAGTAAATGGGGGAGTAGTGCCCAAGTCTCTCCGAAAGGCATGTAAGTCAATCTTTAAAAACCTGGATAAGCCAAACAAATGTATCTGCCTGGTCTTCAGTTTGAGAACCCAAATCTAACATTGTCTAATGACAGACCCTCTGTTAACACAGAAATCTTGGCATAAGCAAACTGAAGATCCAACGATAGACTCTGACATCAAGCAAATCTGAGTGAAAATGCTGTTTCTACCTCTTACTAGAAATGTGACTTTGGACAAAACAACTATCTGTCTCTGCCTCACTGACCTCGTATGTAATAACGGGGACTCTTTTGGTAAGTCTTAGTTTGGGCTGCTATGACAAGTTACCACAGACTGGATGGATTGAACAACAACCATGTATCTCTCACGGTTCTGGAGACTGGTAAGTTTAAGATCAAGGCACCAGCAGTTGGGGTGTCTGTTGAGAGCCCACTGGCTAGTGTGCAGCCCGCCATTTTCTCACTGTTTCCTCACACGCTGGAGAGTGGAGAGCTCTCTGGGGACTCTTTGATAAGGGCACTAGTCCCCTTCACAAAGTCTCCACCCACATGACCTAATTACATCCCAAAGGCCACACCTACTACCATCATCGCATTGAGGGGTTAGGATTTCGTCAAATGAATTTCCGGGGAACACAAACATTTAGCTCATAACAGTAAGGAACCCATAGAGTTGTTAGGATTAAATGCGATCACATAGGTCATGTATAAGCACCCGAACCATTCTTGTCAAATGATCAAGGCAGCAAATAACAACTAATTTAATATTTTCCCAGTAATGTCTAACCCCATTTTTCAGATTTAGACATGTTTAATTACGTAACATTTCAATCTAAATTATATACCCTTGAGAAAAAAGTTTGCTTAACTTTTTTGGATAGTTAGAAAATAATTTGAAAAAAAGCCATGACTGGGTTTTAGTCTCAGGTTAACACACTTGTTAGCTGTGTGGGCTTAGGAAAAACCACTTAGCCTCTCTGAAACCCTTTGTATTTCTTTTGTGTACTGTGCTTTGTGAGATTTCTAGAGCCACAAACCCTAGGCAAAGATTCAGATAATGGAAAGGAGCTTGGAAGGAATTGCAAATAATTCTCAGTGTTAGTCAAATGCTTCTTGAATCTCATAACAGCTAATTCTTATAAAGAGGGACAAAGAGATTCCACCTTACAAAGACTGAATCCAAGTGACCCTGCACTGCAGACCATACTCAATCCTATTAAGCACTGAGGAAATTCTGGCTGGACTGGACCTGAGGATCAAATTGATCTTGGGAAACTTTTTGTAAGATTAGCAATACCTCAATCCCTGCCTCAATATTTGCACCCACAGATATACACAGGTTCTGAGAAACTATCTAGAAAAATCTTAGTGAAATTTGGGTTTAAATTAAGATTGGTGACATTTGGAGGACTCCAAGCTACGGTGAGGGATGACAAGGTGTCATAAGAGAAGGAACCAGATCCGCCAGGGTTGACTGGGCAAGAAACTCAGAAAGATGCATTTGCGTGGCATTCTGAGAATGTACACTTGACAGCGACATTCATCAGGACCCAGCCCTTCTGTGTGCCCCTGGAAAATCAGTCCTGAGAAATGGAAATGCTATATTGCCAATTTCTGGAACACTCCTGTCTCAAGCAATTCTAATACGAGACCTGCTTTGATCAAGTAATACATAAAATACATATTCTTCTCACTTTACAGGTGTATTCATGTGGATTTTCAGTATCAAAAGGCTTCTGGTTTACCAGAGTCAAGGTACAATCCTTGAGTCCCGGGGACTACTCTTTCAGCAGGATATTACTCAGATTAGCGCCTCAGTGGAATGTTACCACTGGAAGGGAGACAGAACAACTTCAGGGACACCTGTGAGCACTCACTTTCAGTAGTTACCAAATACCCCCAAACACTTGGACAGTGTGAACTGGGCAAAAGACAGCTTCCTGCAGTCTAGCAGATGGAGACTCAGAAACGCTGAACTTCAAAGGTCTATGTTCGTGCCATCACACGTGAGCTCACAGGATGTGGAGCCTAGCGCATCAGGCTACAGAGCTCTAAGTTCCAGAAGAAACCACGGTGATAGGGAAGAGGCTGGATTGGCCACCTTCAGGCACTCATCTCATCCAGAGGGTAGAAGCCGGAAAACTACATTTTCCGTACTTCCTTTGCCCCTAGTTTCTGGTTATGTTTTCTAAATGGGAGGCTCAGAATGGGAAAGTGGATTGCAAGAGGGTAAAAAGACCATTTTTATCCAGAATCTAGAGGTGCCTTCAGCAGTGAGAGCAGCAGCAAATGGTTCCTCAAGCAACACATGTGATAGTACAGGGAGCTTCCAGAAGATCCGGGGCAGCAGTGGGGCTCATGAGCTTCCTGACCCCTCCCTCCTGCCCTTCCAGGGAGCTTTCTGACCAATTACCTGCAATAAACCTCCCATTGCTTGAAATAGATAAAACAGTCACCACTTTCTGGACTGGACACTGACAGATACAGAAGCAGAAAGCAACAAGTCAGAGGTGTTTTCCTCTATACAGAGATCATCAATCAAAGGGTTAATTGCCTATAAAGGACAACTGACTGTACTGAATAGCGCACAAGACTCAGAGTAGAAAAGACACAAGGAGAGTGAATCCCAGATCCTCCAATTTCCAAACAGGAGTGTGCCTAAGTTTGTGGAAACTGCATAATAAAGAGAAAACAATGCTGTATAGAGTGTAGAAAGGCAGTAGTCTCATCCTAATTAGGCCACTGATTAGCCTCAATACTGAGGGTCTTCTATCACCTTTGGAAGCCTCAGTTTCCTTACCACAGAATGGGCCCAATCAGGGACAAAGAATCAAAAAACTCAAATGGTTGACCAGTTAAATGGATGCTGAATTTAAGCAATCAAGACACTTACATAGTGTGGTAATTGATGAGCAGTCCCAGGGGTAATAAAAGCCTACATCTTATGATTATGGTGATGACTGAAGACGACGTTTACCAATTGCTCCATGCGATCCACGTGTGAGATACTATGTTAAGAGCTCCACCTACTCTACTTCTGATCCTCAAAAAAAACCCATTTTCAGATGCCCCAATGAAAGTCTCAGAAAGATTAAATAATTAATTCAAGGTCAGACAGCTAGTAATTGGGGAAGCCAAGACTTGAACCTACATCACTCTGCTTCCCCAAATGCCATATTCTGGCGTCCCGTGGGGCTGGCGGCTTGCTGAAATCGTCGTAGTGCATGTACTTTGGAAGCTGTGTAGTGTGACATGCAGGTAGAGGATTGCTAGCTTGGCCTCACATCAGCAGATTCATATCCTGTGAGAGACCAGCACTTCAGAAATGTAAATGTGCCGTCCTGCCTCCGTCCCTCTCTGGGTCTCCAGCTTGATGTCCTCCGTGACCTCATGAGGCACAGGGATTTTCACCACAGGGTGAGCTCCCGTTAATATTTGCTGTGCTCCTGATCTAATCAAAAGACCAACGGAATTATCACCATTTTATCAGTCAAGCAATAAAGTTGAGTATGATTCCCATTTACATTTCTAAAGCAACATAAAAATAACCCCTTTTAAACGGTTCCCACTCACTTTCTCCTTATATGCTAATGCATGTCACAATTTCAAAGCCTGAAGTGAGATTTCCTGCAAAACATTTCACTGCCTTAACATTTCACATATTCACAGCTCCAATTGCCAAGAGACAAACAGGAGTTAACTCTGGTTCCAAGTCAATTACCTATTGGTAAATCTTTAGGGCAGACAACTTGTATACACAGATTTCAAACGCCACGTGGTATTTCAAGGCTTTAGGACGTTTAGCATTAGAAATTCTCACTTCACCCTCAGACTTCAGTGAATCATATGTATCGTCACCAGTATTAATAATCAAACCCAAAATCAACTCCCTTATTTTAAAAATTGTTCTTTCTCTTTGCTAATATCAGATCATCTCAATGAATTCTTGCAGTCACATTGATTTCCAGTTAATTGGATTTCCTCATTTGAAGTAATGAACTGCAACTTAGTGCCATGAATTAAAGCAACTGGGTAATTACTCCAAAGCCAGCTACTCACCTTTGTTATGGTTATTAATTAATGTTGTGACATAGGTTCAGCAGGCAACTGCATTTACATCAGGACTACGTATTTTATATTTTAAAATATTCAGCTTTTTGTATTTATTCAGACTTTCTCTGTTTGATACAAAAGACTGCCATTTTGATCTTCTATTCAAAAATGTTTAGTGGCCCCAACACAAGGCGTCGAGCCCGACCCAGGGCAGAGGAAAGAAACGTTCTCTCTCCCGCCCAGAAAACTGGTTTCTTTTTGGATTCCTTTCTCCCTTTCTTTCTTCCTTCTCTCCTTCCTTCCCTAAAGTGGCTAACAAAAATAAACAATATAAAATATTGTGAAGGAAGGAAAAGAAACAAGATGAAGTGACAAAAAGAGTCAGAAAAATAAAATAAAGGCATGTTAGAGCCATAGTGAGTGCCTGGAGAATTTCTGTTCTTTAGTGGTAATTTTAAACTTGACTCTGAATTTCCTAGAAGTCTAGCAGAAGGATAAAAATGCTACCATTTTTGGGATTCATCCTTCCTATAAGATGCCTTTTTGGTTGCTAATGAGAACCATTAATGAGAAAGTGCAACAGTTATTTTATAGAGGAGAAACAGAATCCTAAAACAGCAGGCAAGTGTAGATAGCCAATGGGGCAAGGAGGTAAGTCAAGGGTAGGAGGAAAACACAGATAAAAGGAATAAAGGTACAAATTTGTTTTTGCCACTGAAAATCTGGGGTCTTTATCTTGAGAAACCTTCCAAGAGCAAATTTGTATATATTTGGACTTTCCTCCACGTATCTTCTGTCTGAGCTTTGTACTTTTGGGTACTAGAAATTGACTGACTATGTTCTTAGAAAGCAGAAACGTTTTAACTGTAATAAACAGCAGGATGAAAAAGACGGGTCCCTTTAGGGATCACACTGGAGCTGAGGACAACCACATGTCAGTGGGAAGAGTCTCGCAGTTAAAACAAAACAAAGCAAAAAGCATGGGCTACCTCTGAAGTCAGTCAAGTCAATAAGTGTTTCGGAACATCATTAAGTAGTGTCATGTGCTCAGGGAGAGCACGGGAGTAAAACCCCACCAGGCCCCCTGCCCAAGTGCAGGCCGGTGAGGCTCTACAATAACTCTTTGCTGCAAAATCACCATAGCCACTGTTTCCATTCTCCTTTCTTCATGCTGCTTCCTCCAGGGCCCCAACAGGAAGCAAACAGACCAAAAAACAACATCAGGTGGGTGTCAGATTGTTTGAAAGGAGCTGCCTGCGGACTGCTAAGTTTGTGAGACACTATTTACCAAAGAAGAGGATTGTCAGGCACTTGCCTCTCTATCCGGCTTTTCATCATGAGTCAATCTATCCTACATCAACTGCTCTCTGCAATGAACAACCCTAAGGGAAAATACTTAGAATGCTTCTTATATTTCTTCTTTTTTAAATTTTTTTAATGTTTATTCATTTTTGAAAGAGAGAGTGAGGGACAGAGAGCAAGCGGGGGAGGGGTAGAGAGAGAGGAGACACAATCCCAGGCAGGCTCTAGGCTGTGAGCTGTCAGAACAGAGCCCAGTGAGGGACTCAAACCCATGGACTGTGAGATCATGACCTGAGCCAAAGGCAGACGCTCAACCAACTGAGCCATCCAGGGTGCCCTGCTTCTTATATTTCTAAATCAGACCTAGTATTTCTTTTTTTAGTGCTACTTACAGTCCACAGAGAGTATAGCTCATTGTATATCTCACTGTAGGGGTTCTTTTGTTACATATTAAATTATATTTATGCAATTGTCTTCTAGCTAGACCATGAGATTCTTAACAACAGGCACTTATTGGGGTGCCTGGGTGGCTCAGTCAGTTGAGCACCTGACTCAATCTGGGCTCAGGTCATGATCCCTGGCTCATGGGGTTGAGCCTGCATCAGGCTCTGCACTGAGAACAGAGCCTGCTTGGGTTTTTTTTTTTTTTTCTCTCTCTCTCTCTCTTTCCCTCTATCCCTCTCCTGGCTCATGTGCTCGCTCGCTCTCTCTAAATAAAAATATATTTAAAAAGAATAGGCCCTTATGTTAACTCTTCCTGGCACATGGTTTACATGCTTAGTCAATGTACAGAAAACAAATGAAGAAATCCTCACTTACTTGTATTTACACATGGAACTATATTATTTAAATATCACAGATAAATCCAACTGCTACAAAACAAATAGTATTAGAAGTTGGTCATATTTTGGCTATGCAGCCTCCATTTGGTGCTCTTCCTAAAAAGCACCAAATGCTTCCTAAAAAGCACCAATTTCTTTGGAGAGCTTTCTTGTCATCTTCCTGAGTGGTACCTGCCTTCTATTATAAAATTTGGACAGCATGTGATCACATGACTTAGCTCAGCCAATCAGATGTCACCTCCCAGGGCTCTGATTTTCCAGTAGCATATTGAAAAAGGAAATGGTTGGACATTATCTGCGATGCAGTAAGGTACTGACCTGTTCTTCCTAGCTCTATGAGAACTCCCCAAGTTCGTGTATATTTTCAAGCCTGGTCTCCCACAGCATTTTCATCTTAATTATTTGACCCTGTACGTATATTGTGCCTTCCCAAAAATTACCTCTGAACACGTTCGAAAGTTAGTTTCTGATGCTTCTCGCCAAGAACACTGACAGATATACAATGGCATGGATCAAGCTTAATTAGCAAACTCAGTTAAAGGACACCAAACAAACAAAAATGAAGTGGCCAGTATGGCCAGAAAAAATACTTAAGTGTTTGACGTTTTATTTAGCCTTAAATATTGACTATGACTCCTCTGTCCCTTGATATCTGGGAAAAATTGGCCAGAGTGTCTTAATTCTATAGCCCATAGAACTTTAAAATTTTCACTCTGATTTCCTGCCATGATTCTCTTGCGGTGTCTACTCTTCCGCCATCCTGTGCCTTTTGAGTGTTCATTCTCAGACACGCATTCTCCCTTCCACACACACTTTCCCAGACAGAAATGTCAGCCTTCCTATTAATAATACACATACGCATTCACAGAAAATATCTGTGGTCTAGTCGAGGCAGTGTGGATATGTGACCTTGAGCAGATTACTTAACCTCTTTGTTCCTTATTTACCATGCACTGTATAACAGGATGCAATGACATGTGCCTCACAAGACTCCCTAAAAATTAAATGGGATAATACACACTAAGTTCACAGCGCATACACAGTAAACATTCAACTCTGGGCTCCTAGCACAAGCCAGAAAATTTTACTAATGAATCAGAGCCTGGGAGAGGTCAGCACATACACAGTACCCACTTCCAACAAACAAACAAATAAAGATTTGCAAACGAGCTTCTTTCAAAATTCCTTACAGCCATCAATGCACTGGATGGTTCACGCTTTTCCAAGCAGTGCCCCAAAGCCCTCTTTTCTCTGAATCCTTTCTCTTCTCCAACCTTCTCCCTCCTCTCTTCACCCATTTTCCTGTCTTCAGAGCAAGCAGAAAAATTCTTCTCCCATACCAGGGCCCTAGGCCCTTTGGCTCTCATTCTATGTGGACACTTCACAAACTGAAGATATTTCCTTACCAAAAAAAATAAATAAAAAGAATTTTTGGTTTCTGCTCTTAAAATGATATACTTTACTCTACCCAATTATGCCTAGAACATTGGTTTCTAGACCCTAGTCATTTGCATGTTAGCCTTGTAATTTTTTCACATTCTTTTTTTTTAAATGTTTATTTATTATTGAGACAGAGAGAAACAGAGAATGAGTAGGGGAGGGACAGAGAGAGAGGGAGACACAGAATCCAAGGCAGGCTCCAGGCTCTGAGCTGTCAGCACAGAGCCCGATGCGGGGCTCGAACCCACGAACCATGAGATCAAGACGGGAGCTGAAGTTGGACACTTAACCGACTGAGCCACCCAGGGGCCCCAACATTCTTTTATGAATGGATATTTTAAAATTACACAATATTTTTCCTTACACAAACTTACTTTTAGATTTTAAATAAATGTAGTTTAACAGGAAACTATATTTCACCACTATGAGTGCCAAAATAGTATTATTCACGTGGGAAGAAGGTTACCTTAAAATAAAAATTTACTTCAAAAACGATATTCATATACCACCCCAAATCATTATATATTACTAGTGATCCATGCATCACAATTTGAAACATGTGAGCCTAAAATACATCCTTTTTTATGAACATCCAGAGGCTGGACTGAGGAGGGTAGGGGTGGAAAGTCTGTGCATTTGCATGTTACTCATAGCGTGAGTAGAGAGGAGGAGTGAGTGAGGATGAGCATATGTTGATAGGATCAGGTTAGAAAGCTGACAGAGAGGATGGTCTGGAGACACAATTGCGAGGAGTGATATCATCTTGTATCCTGTAGGATTGTCCCATAGCACCCGGGAGAATGGCTAATGTTCATTTAATTGAACTATAATCTGCCACTGGAATCCAATGCTGCTATAAATAAATGCTAAACAACTGGAAATGTTAGGGATCATAAAATCTGAATCCTCCAAAAAGAAGTTCATTTTACCAACTAAGGCAGTTTGATACAGTGCCTGACACTTAAAACAACATCATAACCTATAATCATTGATACCGCTCCTTTGGCCTTTTAACAAAAATTAACAAAACTAAAATTGAGATCCTCCAGGTTCCACTCTGCTC
The DNA here is from genome assembly GCA_028646485.1 of Cryptoprocta ferox. Taxonomy (NCBI): domain Eukaryota; kingdom Metazoa; phylum Chordata; class Mammalia; order Carnivora; family Eupleridae; genus Cryptoprocta; species Cryptoprocta ferox. The sequence continues at coordinate 105,557,881 of CM053572.1, read as the reverse complement.
TGTCTGTAAAAGCAATGTCACAAACTTCTGGAGGAAAATTAAACACATGACACCAGCCTAAAATTCTGTGTTAAAGTTCTAAGACTCGGCCCTGAGTCAGTGTGTTGGGTAAGTAACCAAGTCCACGGTGCTTCTATTGCAAATGTAAAATGTTTCACTGCTAAATATACAGAGCCTCTGTGCATATCTGGGTAAACTAGAACACAACTCTATGCAGTCTATCAACAATGGCTGCAATTCTTTTTTTTAATGTTTATTTATTTTTGAGAGAGAGAGAGAGAGAGAGAGAGAATGAGTGAGGAAGGAGCAGAAAGAGAGGGAGGCACAGAAACCGAAGCAGGCTCCAGGCTCCAAACTGTCAGCACAGAGCCCGATGCGGGGCTCGAACTCACAAACCACGAGACCATGACCAGAGCGAAGTCGGACACTTAACCGACTGAGCCACCCAGGTGCCCCAAGTGATTCTTTATTAAATACCCACCACGTGCCAGGAACTACTCACAAGACACATTCTACCCTTAGGAATTCCCAGGTTTGGGGAGATAGTAACATCTCTGCTGCTTGAGTCACATTCCAGTGGAGTTTGCCTCAAGATACTTGACAGCTCCCTTTTCTCATGACATTCTACTACATCAAACTCAGAAGCACAGTGCCTCTGATCTACACCCGAAACATGCGTCCCTATAGGTCTTGAGTGAAAAAACGCACGGCCCTCATGTGTATTTTTTTTTAGAATGCATTCCAGCGATTGATACATATGGCTAATGCTCAGTCCCAAATGCCAATTCATAACATTTAAGCTTTATTGAATATAATCTTCACGCTATTTGATTGTGCCAAATGAAATGCCAGCAACCCTTTAGAGAAAATCTTCCTTAGGAGCCATCCTATTATCTGACCTCCAAGAGTTGCAGGAAATGACAGGAAAACAAAAGAAAACTGTTTAGCTTTATGTAACTATACCATGCAGCCATCAGGTCACGTGATCTGATGACCCGGCTGAAAAAAAAGAAGTGGGCAGACTAGACCCTGTTATAAAAAAGCTATTTGAATGCATATCTAAAGTGCAGATGTACAGAGAGACATTCTTAAGCTATTTTTACCCCATTTAAATACATTTCCATTCTGCCTATTATAGAGACGAATATGTATTTCCATGTCGCACCATCTCTCATAATGCAGACTTTTAACATAGCACCTAGAAATATTTACAGCCATATTATATTTATCATTTAAGCCAACAAGAGTAAAAACCCCACAAAGAATCAAACTGCATCACATCCATGATTACACACGAAATGCTGAAGAAAACCCACATCTGTTGGATCTGTACTTCTACCACAACAGATTTTTCAGAGGCCCCGTAGTTCAAACAGACAAAATTTACCGCAGCATATTTATGGTATATACAGAAATATAACATACCTCACATTCGCATCAAGCTCGTCCATTACAGGAAATAGGCATGGGTGAGTTGGACTGCAGTGCCCACAGGGTCCTATAATGTGGAAATTAAAAAGAAAAAACAGTTAGACAATGAGATAATGGTAGAAAATAAAAGCCCTTGCTAAAGGGAAAAAATTGCTAGACAATCATGGTTTTCTATTTATTATGACTTTTGTTTTATAGAGTATCAGAAAGTATTTAATAAACCATATTACAGCAAAGAACTATTGGTGTACTGAAGTATGACACAGCTCAGTACCACAAAGTTTCTTTACCATTTTACTAATCTCCTGATATTAAAACACACAGGTAGTTCTTTTTACTCCATGCTAATCAGTTAACATTACTTTTTGTCCTTCTTGGAAACACAGCTTATTTACATGGTGTGCATTAGGACATTAGCTAATGAAAACAAGTTGCTACATTGTTATGATTAAAATGGTGTATTGCCTAAAATGGTCAGCCCTCATGTTTCCTATGAGGATTTTCAGGGTTTTTTTCTTTTTTAACTCCTTTTGAGGGTAGGTAATCATACATCCATTTGAAAATCAAACTCTTGAGACCTGTGTTCCCTGAAAAACTCGACGGTCATGCACATACATACACACTTTCAGAGGGACCCATGATTCCTTGAAGGACACTGATATACCCCAGGCTAAGAACTCTGACTCGAAAAGCAGTTAACTTTCAAACTACCAAAAGTTCCTCTGGAGTGGGCTCTCAGAAGACCTTGGATATGTTACTGGGCAGGTACTCACTGATCTCCACCAAGTTGGCCTTCTTAGCTGACAGTAGTTTCCTTTTTCAGAAGAATTCCTATGTTTTGCATCACATTAAAAAAATTTTTTTCTTAGCAGACTCTGGGCTCTGAGCTGTCAGCACAGAGCCTGAAGCGGGGCTCGAGCCCACGAACTGTGAGATCATGACCTGAGCCAAAGTCGGACGCTTAACCGACTGAGCCACCCAGGCGGCCCTGCATCACATTTGTTCCTCATCATGGCGAGTCAGAGAATGTAGAGGCAGAGCCCAATCTGTTTCTTTGCGGGTGACCCTAAACTAGTCCCTTTTTCCTTTGGAGCTTCACCATCTACTTCTCAGTAAACAGAAGGATTGGAGGAGATGATCTCTGGGTTTACTTGCAGCTCTGACATTCTATAATTCCATCTGCTGGTTTCCTAATCAAATCTTATCAAGAAGAAACTATAAATCTGTTTATCTGCACAACAGAACCATGAAACTCAGCCTGGGCCCTTGGATACTTTGGTCGGGGTGGACCAAACACATTTGCCTGGCCGCCAGGAAGGGAATGGCAGACCACCAGAGCTGGAAAGGATGTAGATTTCTCTGGGTGGTTGAGTGTTTATTCTTGAACGCCTCTAAGATTAGTGGGGACTCCTGTGGGCATTTCCTGGTCGGGGGCAGGTGTGGGGAACACTCAGTCTCCAAGACTCTGAACCCCCTACTCTGACCTAAAGCTAAGTAGTTCTGGCTACTTCAATCTCTTTTACATTTTGAATCTGGAATAATCTTTTTTGTTTCAAGTATTATTTATTTTTGAGAGAGAGAGAGAGAAAGAGCAGGAGAGGGACAGAGAGAGGTAGAAAAAGAGAATCCCAAGTAGGCTCTGCATGGCTAATGTGGAGCCCAATTCGGGGCTCGAACTTATGTACTGTGAGATCACGACCTGAGTCGAAACCAAGAGCCAGATGCAAAACCTACTGAGCCACCCAGGCACCCCAGAATCTGGAATAATCTTTTATTTGAAATATTTAAGTACAAAGCCTCAACTACTGCAGTGACAGGGCTCCATCCTCCTCTACCTAAAATCGTTCTTGAAGTGATCACATCCCTTTCCATGGCTTGAAATAAAAAGCGTTTCAGGGACGCCTGGCTGGCTCAGTCAGTGGAGCATGCGACTCTTGATCTTGAGCCTATAAGTTTGAGCCCTGTGTTGGGTGTAGAGATTACTTTAAAAAAAATTTTTTAATAAAATAAAAAGCATTTCAAACTTAACTCTACATTTCCCAATCCCAACACAAAAACCCAATCCTCCTCTAGTGTTTCCCATTTCGACAAATGGCCCCACGTTTACCCAGTTACTCAAACAACCTCTTTTTCTCACAGCCTGCAACCAAACTGTCAGCAAATTCATCCTCTCTGTTTTGTAAATGATTCCTTATCCCAGCTTTTTCTCATTCCCTCCAGAACTAGCACCCCAGTCTACACTACCATCTTTCCTTCTGACACCACTACAATCCGCTAAGTGTTCTCCCGCTTGCTCTGCCATCTTCTCTCGTCCCCACAGTAGCCAGAAAGGTACTTTATTTTATTTTGTTTGTTTTGTTTTACATTTATTTATTTATCTTGAGAAAGAGAGATAGAGAGTGTGAGTGGGGGGAGGGGCAGAAAGAGCAAGCAGGCTCCTTGAGATCAGCACAGAGCCCGACACAGGGCTCCAACTCATGAACCTGTGAGATCATGACCTGAGCCGAAACCAAGCATCGAACTCGTAACCAACTGAGCCACCCAGCCGCCCCCAGAATGGTATTTTAAACATCAGTCAGATCATGTCTTCCCTGAATAAAATTCTAGTGGTTCCTAGTCTCATTTAGAATAAAATCCAAACTCCAGACCAGCTAGATCCTGCATTATCTGGCTCCACCCAGCTCCTCACCAATCTCAACTTTAGCCATGCCCCACCCCCACAGTGCCCTTGAGCTCACTGGTTTTGCTACTTCCCTTGGCCATAAAAGTGGGTTTTCACCTCAGGGCCTTTACACTTGTTGCCTCCTCTCCACTGCTCAATTGTCACTTCCTCATAGGAGTCTTCCCGAATCACCTGAGTAAAATTTCAACCTCATTTTCTCAAGGCTTCTATTTTCTTTATCAACTCTATTTTTTCTTATTAACACTTACATTGTATATCCTCCATTGCTTCTTTATTACTAATTGGTCTTCCTCACTAGAATAGTTTCAGGAGGACATAGTTATATCTGATCACTGTTACATCCTCAGTGCCTAGAAAACTACCTGGTATATTATATTGTCTTCATAGATATTTGTTGAGTCAAATAAATAGTTAATTAGTTTTGCATGTGAAGAAACTGAGGTTTGAGAGTTTATGATGTTCCAACGGGGAGGTAATCTATGGGCCACGCCAGGGTACAAGGTGGTAATTTTTAAAAGTAGGAAAAAACCACCTCATCTTATTTAGTCACCTTTTACTATGCATTCACAAGTACCAAACAACTGTCTTTTTCCTCTTCTTCCAACCTCTTGTCCCTACTGTTAGATGAAGAGACTGTCGGCCCGAGAGGTTAACAGACTTGCCAAAGTCACACAACTGGCACTGGGAATAGAATTCAGGTCTGAGAATTCCGAAACTTAAGCTTTATCTTGTATAGCTCTTGTCATCAGATCACACTTCCTTCTACTGGAAGAGAAGGAATCCTTCTTTCTCTGAAAATAGTGCTTTGAATTTCCTTTGTGGAACCAATCTTCCCCTGTCTTAATCCCTAGCTCCAGTGATGAGCACAAGGCCAGCACTGACCAATCAAAATGGTTCACTCCCTGGCCATGATTCTTCAGCTCACCAGCTAGATTAGTGAAAGCTAACTCTGGGATTTTTGCTAGAAAGAGTCTCTCTTTTCCCTAGTGTTGCCAGACCATTAAGACTTTCCGTTGGAAGCTATTGGTCATCAGCATTGCTACTTTGCGGAGAGAGCCTGTCTGAGCATGAAACTAACCCTGGGGAAAGCAGAGTTGGAGTATAGAGAACTTGAGGTTTAAGACCCAGCGGTGTCTTAAGATACTTTTACACCTGAACTTCCCCAATTAGAGAGCCAACAAATTCCTTTTTTTCCTTCTTAAGCCAATTTGAGTTGGGTTCCAGCCATTATTTCTAACCAAAAGAATCCTGAGTAATACACCAAAAAAATCAATATTGTATTTGTATACAGATTAGAAGGAAGAAAAACTGGAACTAAGAAAAACAGTTAAAAGCTAGCTGAAGTTCATCTGATTGAAAGTGCATTTGAAAATGTTACAACACGGGGAAAACCTTATATATTCAGAGCAATGTACATTGTTATATCTTGCTCATTGGGAACCCAGTGAGCAAATTTTAAATGATTGCCATTTAACAAGCCAGTGAGACAGACTGCATTTTGTCAGAGAGAAACGAACAGTAACAGAAGATAAATTGGTGATTCGTATCTATCCTGATTTGATTAATCCATCATAGTGCACTCTTTTCTGCCATGCTCAGCAGGGCTAACTAATCAGAACTTCGATTACAGGGACACTTCTTTTCAGGAAGATCACATAGAGTAAGAGGGGTGTGCAAGGAACCAGTGTTTTTAGCTTACATAGTCATGCTTCTGCTCCTTACCAAAACACTACCTAGTCAATTAAAGACACTATCAACTGAGAGCATCTCTTATGCCTGTGTATAGTTATGTCACTTCTAAAAGTTCTGCCGATTGGAAATTCAATTAGACCACGTATGCGTGTGTGTGCTTCAATGACAGTCATGCTGCATCCATGTCTGAGGGACAAGGAGTGATACCCCCCATACTGGTCTCCTTCAGAGAAACAGTCATACATTGTTGTAACCAGATAACGAGCATGGAGAGTCTCAGGAAAGGGGTGGAGAATAGAGTCAAACAAAACCTTCTACCATGTGAAGTCCAGAAGATGATCTCAGAATTCTCTCAGGGCTAGGACAAGCTCAAGTAACTGGAATTATTCAAAAACACTTTCTCTGTCACAAAGGTCAAGCTACGGCAACATCCAACTCTGTCAGATTCCTTGGAGACTTGTTTCCTTGTTGGATACGTTGAGACTGGATCCTTCCTTTAAAAAGGAGGAGGAAGGGGCGCCTGAGTGGCTCAGTTGGTCAAGCACCTGACTCTTGGTTTCAGCTCAGGTCATGATCTCAGTTTCGTGGGTTTGAGCCCCATGTCGGGCTCTGCATTGGCAGCACAGAGCCTGTTTGGGATTTTCTCTCTCCCACTCTCTGCCCTTCCCCCACTCACACTGTCTCTGTCTCTCTCAAAATAAATAAATAAACTTAAAAAAAACAGAGGAGGCAGAGGTCATATTACTTGCACCACCCAATGCTCATTCTAACCCTTGCTTTTCCAGCTTACAAATTTTAAATAACTAAAGGACAAACCAAGAGGTAAGTACACCCCATCTTTACCCTTGTTCTTTTACTCAGAATATCCTGAAAGATCACTGTGAAACAGTTGTTAATGGTTAACAGAAGGTGTGTTGTTGCATCTCTATTATGAGAAGTGTGAGCACAGGGCTCACCTGTAAATAGTCCCACCGATTGGAGTGAACTATCCACGTAGTCTGGTGTGGTGCCAACATCTGCCAACCTGGAGCTATGTCAGAAACTCAGCTTGGCTTTGCTGCACTTGGTTTTTTTTTTCTTTTTCTTTTTCTTTTTTTTTTTTATCTCTGGTTTTGATTGCATGGGCAGATATTCATGCATAACTGTGCATAGATTGACCACGTTTCTTCATAGAGTATGCTTACACGGGTTAGATTTCTACACCAAAGGGCATACTCCAATACCTTTATCTTGGACAAGTGTCAGAAATAAGTAAAACATTATTTATCTTCATAGCCAAATTGAGGGCAGGAACTTCACATAATGGAAGCAGCAAGCACTGGACCAGGAGTCGCTGGGCATGGGTTCTCAGCCCGCCCCTGTTGCTAACTCACTGTTCTTCTCCTTAAGTGAGTCTGCTTACCAACCTGGGTCTCAATTCCCCCAGGTGTAGAAGGGACTGAGGTCAGTGAGTACTGGGCATCATGAGTCAAGGGGGAAATTTCAAGTAAGTAGAGCTTCTCAGAAGCTAAAGGAAATTTTGAAAAGGTGAGTCGCTTGTCATAGGAGGCATTCAGGCAGCATGTGAGTAACCATGTAAGGAGATCTAAATGAGAACTATAATTTTGGTGACCCATAGGGCTTCTTCCAATAAAATTGTAGGACTGCGATTTGTAGGACTGTGTCTGTATTCATTCTGCCTCTCATATCTCCAGGAGAAAGACCAAGTGTTTTGAATAATTTCCCAATTTTAAAAAAAGGATGCTTCCTCCTGAGTGCCTGGGTGGCTCAGTGTTGGTTAAGTGTCTGAATCTTGGTTTCAGTTCAGGTCATGGTCTCATGGTTCATGGGATCCAACCCCACATCGGGCTCTGCACTGATGAGCCTGCTTAGGATTCTCTCTTTCCCTCTTTCTCTCTCTGTCCTTCCCCCGATCATGCTCCCTCTCACTCTCTTAAAATAAATAAACTTAAAAAACAAAAGGACGCTTCCTCAGTTCACATATGCAGCCTCAAATAGGCTCCATCTACTGAGCACAATTGCAGACATCTCTGAGTAGGTGGGACAAAGAGAAGAGCAATGTAAATTGTAATCAAATAAGCCCAGATAGTTGATATGAGTTAGTTGTCAAAAGCTTCTTGTTGGTCTCATCACTTCACGTTCTAATCCACTGCAGCCATTTGTACCCGAATGCATATTACCAGGATCAAATAAGCAGACCCCCAGGCTTCTACATCCCTTGGTGCTCATCATGTCCTAGTACCATGACTGTGAAAAAAAATCCTTGGATCGTCTGAAAACCTGCAAGTGGGCAAACTGTCACGACATGGAAGAAAAAACTTTTCAGCTATTTACAAGGACTTTGTTTTGGAAAATGTTAGAAACTTGTAGAATGCTGCTTCAGCAATTTATTACACATCAGTTCATACATACTCTTCAGAGGAATTTCTCTTTGTAAATTAGTACTGAAAAAATCATATGATTTGTTTTCTAGACATCTAAATGGTGATGTGTAGGCCATTAAAAGAGAGAGAGAGAGGGAGGGAGGGAGAGAGAGAGAGAGAGAGAGAGAGATTGTGTTCCAGGAGTCGGGACTATATTCACAAGTATCTTCCTAGGGATGGCAGTCCAAATGCCATTTGTACTAAGTCACCTGGAAAGATTTAGTCCTCAATAAAAAGCTTCCAGCTGTTTCATTTCCATAACTGAAGCCCATACAGATGCCAATTCAATTATACCCAAGGGACCACAGTGCAGATATGTAAAATTAGGATGCAAACCGGCTTTTAACTCTTTTCAAACCAACTAAGAAAATATTCTTTCTGGATAAATACACATTTCTCAGCTGGAAATTTTAGACCCTTTGTCAGAAAACTGATATTGAAAACAGCCTTGAACTAATGAAAGACTACTGAAGAGGCATACCTAATCTACCTATTGGGGAAAAAACGGATTATAGGGAAAGCAAACTTTTCCATGAACTTCCATTTCATGTAGCACTGAACAAAGTACATCTAGAGTATTCCTAGGAATCCTATATTTTTAAACGCAGAGATTTCCCTCCCCCACACCACAAAGAATGTGACAAAGAGAGGGAGTTTGCAAGAAACTAGCTCTAATGAAACATGGATCTGGATGTTTCATGAAGAAAGAAAAAGAAGATTCAGGAACCATGTATATATTATATTAATAATATATTATATATGTTATAATATATTTTTGTTTCTGATCACTTGATTAATGTCTCACTCCTAATTTGGCCATAGATTCTATGAGAAAAGAAGACACAGTTCATGATCAGTAAGCATTGGTCAAGGAATGGCATAACATGATATGGAAGTTCTACTTGATAACTAGAGAAGGAGATAGTCTGGTCTTTGTATCTCCAAAAGAGAGACGCAGTGTCAAGAGAAGTTTGAGACTCACTCTGAGGTAGATCGTCCACCATCAGAGCTGTCCAGTTATTGTGTGTCTTGGCAAGGAACAAGGTCCCCCTCAGTGGAAGTCTCAAACAGAAGCCAGCAAACCATCAGTCAGTCATGGCTGAGGGGAGAAAGCAAGTCTCAGATGATTTTGAATTCTGATGAAATCCAGGAATGCAATGAGAGCAGAACTACCTAAGAGGCTGTTTACTGTAGAGCAGTGGTTCTCAGGTTTAAGCTTGCATGAGAATCACCTGCAGGCTTGTTAAAACACAATGGCTGGGCCCCACCTCCACGTTTCTGATTCAGTAGGTTTGGAGCGGAAAATCTGCATTTCTAACAAGATCTCAGGTATTGCTGATGCAGCTGCCCAGGGGACTGACTGCTCTTTCAGGTAAAACATCAGTTCCCCAAGTGTGGTTCCCAGGTCACTGGATAAAGCACATGGCCCGAGTCAGCAGTGGATAGAGCATTAAGCGCTGATGGCTTATATGGTTAAAACTGTGTTTTCCTTTTGGGGCCCCTGGATGGCTCAGTCGATTAAACATCCGACTTCCGTTCAGGTCATGATCTCACGGTTTGTGGGTTCAGGCCTCACGTCGGGCTCTGTGCTGACAGCTCAAAGCCTGGAGCCTGCATCAGATTCTGTGTCTCTCCCGCTCTCTGCCCCTCCCTGCTGGCATTCTGCCTCTCTCTCAAAAGTAAAAATAAATATTAAAAAATTTAATTCTTGGGACACCTGGCTCAGTCGGGTGAGCGTCCAACTTTGGCTCGGGTCATGATCTCACAGTTCGTGGGTTTGAGCCCCGCATCAGGCTCTGTCTGACAGCTCAGAGCCTAGAGCCTGTTTCTGATTCTGTGTGTCCCTCTCTCTCTGCCCCTTCCCTGCTCATGATCTGTCTCTCTCTGTCTCTCAAAAATAAATAAATGTTAAAAAAATTTTTTAAATTTAATTCTTAAAAAATGTGTTCTCCTTTCATTTTCTATTTTAATCACTGTTATTTATGTTGAAGAAGGGAACTCAAGGGTTAGTTTATCTTTGAAACCTTCCTGACATTTGGAAATCTCCCTTTTATAATGAAAAAGAACAAGTCTCAAGCTCACAATCTTTTGCTAGAAACACGATTATCTTACTGAGGTCCTCCAAGAAGGTCTTGAGGTGAGGATTAAATAAACGTACACTGTTCATCTGGTGGGCATAGGTAGACTGGCAGCAGATAATGATACAGGAATGGAGGTGAAAGGCAGCCAATGAGGAAGGTGTTATCAAGCCACAGAAGCTTGATCTCACAGGGAAGCTCTGGAAAATGGTGTAAATATGCCTCGGAATTATCCAAGACAAGTGGGGAGGGTACTGGGGTATTAATACTCCCGCGACCATCATATCTTGGTTAAGGGCTGTCCACAGGGGGATCTCCAGCCCATTGTGCTCACAAGCACAATGGATTAGAGAAGACTGAGGGCAGCCCTCCAAAAATGAGGCAGGTTCATCACTGGAAGTCCAGATGGCGCATACAGAAAGGGTGAGAGGGTCTGCAGGAAAATGAGAGAACCGGGGCAGTATCCGTTCCAACTGTGTAGCTGAAATCTGATACACTGTTGCCTGTGCGTTGCATTTGCTTTTACAGTTACCTTCTATTTCTTGCAGTTGGCACTGGTTTCCACTTACATTTTTGTTTCTTTGTAAAATAAATGTATTTAAGGAAAACTAATTGATCTAAAGAAAAGTGCTATGCAGATAATGTTCCAGATGGCATGAGAAGGTGGCAAGAACCACAAAGGTAGTACTAAAACGACTGAAGTTTGGGAGACACTGGCATAGTGGTTTAAAGCAGAGATTGGCACTTTTTTGTTTCTGTAGAGGGCCATTTAGCAAATATTTTAGGCTTTATGGAGCACAAGGTCATTATCACAACTACTCGGCTCTGCCCTTGCAGCATGAAAACTGCCATAGACAATACGTAAATGAATGAGCATGGCTGTTTTCCAATAAAAAGTATTTATGGACATCGAATTTGAATGTCACATAATTTTCACTTGTCACAAAATAGTCTTCTTTTGATTTCTTTTCAACATTTAAAAAATGTAAAAACAGGAGTGCCTGGGTGGCTCAGTCGGTTGAGCATCCGATTTCAGCTCAAGTCATGATCTCATGGTTTGTGAATTTGAGCCCCACATCAGGCTCGCTGCTGTCAGCCTGTCAGTGCAGAGACCTCTTCAAATCCTGTGTCCCCCTCTATCTGCCCCTCCCCTGCTTATGCTCTCCCCCAAAATAAATATTTTTTTTAAAAAAAGGTAAAAATCATTTTCAGCTCACAGGCCGTACAAAAACAGGCAGCCAGTCAGATAGTTTGCTGGCCCAATTCAAAGTATGGCCTTGGACTCTGTCGTAGTTCCATTGATTACCAGCTTTGCCCTTGGACGAATCGCTTACTTTTCTTAGCCTCAGTGGCCCCATCTGTATAACAGGGAGAAGCATAGTACCAACCTCACAAAGATGTCCCAAAAAATAAACGAACATGAACATTCATAAAGCGAATGGCCGGTGAGTTCGAAATGTAATTTTAGCCAGCTATTGTGTCTAGATGGTCTCTGGTTTGGCAGGGGCCCAGTCCTTGGAGACTGGATGTGTCCCACTCTGCTTCTTCATGAAGGCAGCTATGCACCTGAGGACTGAGCTCCCCTACTTTGGGATGCAGTTACAGAAATCACTTGTCTTGTCTACAGGACAGGCTCCTGAAAGCTAAGCCTCAGAATGCCCGGAGCATCTTGCTCCCATTCATCTCAGAGGCTTGGAATTGAGAGGCGGTCAAGCTAAAATGTGTATTCCACCTAAATAAAGCCTTCAAAATTCTTGTTTTGAACTCTGTGGAATTATGCTGCTGACATCAGTGGCTCTCTAACATTAGAATACCTACAAGTCACTTGCAGAACTGCGTATTTGAGTGCCTCATTCAAAGCATCTCTGAACCCGTAGGTCCAGGAACCTGCATTTTAAACAAATGTCCCAGGGATTCTGGTGCAGGCGGTTCATGGAGGATGCTTTGGGAAACACTGCAAGGATAGAGCACAATCCACCCAGGTGAGTACAGCCCTCTGAAATCCTCTTTAATAGCTTTTCCTATCTATTTAAATGCCTCCTTGGCTGAAAGACCCGGATTACAGCATTTGCTATGCATGCCAAGAGAAAAGTCTCCACCAGCCTATTTACTTCTTCTGTCCTCACTCTTTTCTACTCCTTCTGAACCTCCTGGGCTAGAAAACAGTTTACACAGAATTCTCCACATCAGATATCATGTGCTGATTATCATACCCAATTAAGCATCCTAGTGCAATCTCAAAGGACATGGGCTATTTACAGATTGGATGGAAATTCTTGAGCAGACTCTGCATCTTTACTGGACTAATAAGAAGTCACCTCCCCAAAAGTCTCTGAGTATACTCTCCCTCCAATAATTCCTAAACAAACCCTTTAGGAAAAAGATGATTCTGGATCCATAGATGTGGGAGGGGCCCATTTAACTCGGAAGCATCCTGCTGAGGAAGAGGAGAGGAGCAGTGGCATATTTCTATGACTAATATTTCTTGAACACATACTAACTACCAATCCCTTCACGTGTGTTACCTCATTGCAGCTTCACACCACACTCTCAAGGAGTACGGCAATTATATCCATTTCACAGATGAAGAAAACGAGGCATAGAAAGGAGACATTGTCCAAGGCCACACAAGGCAGTGGCTTCAGAACACAGACCTTAAATCACTAAGCTACCCCATAAAGGATCTCAGTGCTCCCCCCTCATCTCAACTTTTCAAGCCAAATTTTACTAACTAGGTATTCATGTAGCTCCTTAAAACCTACAGAGTGTCTGCTAGCACCTGAACAATGCTAAGTGTTTTCATCAAAGCCCAGCTTTGTTCTTAGTGCTGTGTGACTCTGAGTTCCTCATTTTGTTTCTGTAAGCCCCAGGTCTCTGGCTGTTCAGTGTGGTTAAAAAACCCAGCCTGCCTGTCTTGCAGATCTGCTACTACTCATAAAATTCAAATAAGATAACATATGTGAAAGTCCTCTGAACAGTATAAAAAGTTATCTAAAATGGTAATTCCCCAGCCTGTCATTGCCACAAATTATTTTAAAAATTGGAGAAGGAAGAAAGAGCGTCCTGGTTGTGTAAAAGCATCCGAGTCAAAGATCAGATTTTCCAGAGATCTGGGTTAGTTTGTAAAGTACCAACCCTGCAGATCTTTGTGGAGCAAGGAAATCACTACCTTTCCTCACAAAGCAGACTTTTTATCGTGGGTCTATGTCACGGAAATTTCAAGAGCTCGAGAATCAGATGATCTGGGTGCTGGCCATTGCCCTGCCACTAACTGACCGTGAGTGAGTCTTTCCCTGGCCCCTTCCAGGACATGTAATGCTGCTTGGTGGTCGAGAACGTTTTGGGAGGCAGACTGCCAGTGTTAAATCCCAGCTCCATCCCTCTGCAGGAGGTGGTGACTTTGGGCAAGTCATGTCAACTGTTTCGGTCTCAGTTTCCCAATGATAAAAATGAGAATAAGAAACAGAAACTTACTTTGAAATTATCTACATAATGGACTGATGAATGGGCAGAAAGGCGGATAGATAAAAATATGACAAAGCAAGGTAATGTTAACTGTAGAACCTGTGTGGTGAGTATATGTGTTCACTGTACAATTCTTACAATTTTTCTCTAATTTTCTTACAATAAAATGTTGGGAAGTTTAAAAAAAGGCAACAAGAAGTTTGTTAGAAGAGGTGGGTGAGATCTAGAGCATTCAGCGATGTTCATAATAAGTGCTGGGCATGTATTATCAATGTTATTTACTCTACAGATAAAAAGGAAGACACAATGATGATCCCCTAGGCTTTGACAATCTGTGAGTCAGAATGTATGCTAGGTGAGCCAGAGCCATGACACGCATGAGCAGAATGAGAAGCTAGGCCACATGGCATAGAAACCAGATGGACAGATAGGAGCCGAGATGCTGCCATAGACATAAAAGAAACCAAAAGTTATCACAAATGGAAGCAGCAGGACCCCAGGCAGGGAAAGCCTAATACGGGGGGACCTTGAAAACAAAAGCAGGTCATCTTTGTTACATGCCAAATTAATGCGTTTCTCTATCAGGCATCCCTTTGGTAGGAGAAACGTACTGGATAGGAAGTCAAACCTGAGGTCAAATCTTGTCTTTGCCACACGAGTTATTTGAAACAGGAGACATTCGTTCAAGTGTCCACCAGACCACATGTACTGGGAATATCTGCCACTATGGAAGTGAGCCCTATGTTTCTACTGTGACCTTGTGGCCTTAGTTGACTGGGCCAATCAGATTCTCTCTGTGGAGAATCTGAACCGAGAGACGCAGTCTTGGGAATGTGTCAGATTAATGGCAGAGCAATGGAGACAAGACTGTGAACTCCTGGAGCTAAGCTCTCTGATGATGTCTTGATTCTCATTCTTCCTTGGGTCTGGTTCCTTAAATACATGAGAAAAGCCTCATTATCCTCCCAATAATTTCCAATTTTTGCTTCAGCAAGCCAATATTGACTTTTATTATGTATAAACAAATATATATGTTTGAGTATGTATATATATATATAAATTTGATATATATATTTGCTTCAGCAAGCCAATATTGACTTTTATTATGTATACACAAATATATATATATATATTTGAATATATATATGTCTGAGTATATATATATATATATGTGTGTATATATATATATTTACTAATACCATTACCCTAACTAAGAGTTTTTTCCAAGTTTCCAAGCCTTGGTTTCTTCATCTGTAAAAGAGAGAAATGCATCTTCTCTCAGGGTTTTGATATAAAAATCAAAGAAGCCCAGCTGTGTACAATTCCACAGCACCTGGTAAATATTGAGTAAACATTATTTAAATCCTGAGAGTCTGCGTTTCAGAACTGCTAGACCTTTCTCAGCAAGTACTTAGAGTCACCTTGGAGTGACCTTGTTTGGGGGCAGGATGTGTGGTTGTGCAAAACGAGGCAGAGACTGACTCAAAAAGAAGGAAAGGGTTGATGGAGCTCAAAATCTGGTTTGAAAAGAAACTTCTTCTAATTAAGATTTAAAAAATTTAATCAGTTATATATAAATGTTCCCACTGGAGTTTCCCTTTGGGTTTCTTCGTTGCACTGAGGTCGATTTGAATGGAGAAATCAATGCAAAGCAACTTCGCAGGAAACAAAAGCTGGATGGACAGGTCACAGACCTTCCTCAATCTCAGAGAGACGAGTCAGAATGTATCTGGCAGCGGCTAAGATGTTAAAGGACTTTTCATTTGGATTATCCTGTGAGCAATGAGGGACTTTATCATTCTGTCCAAAGTAGCCGTGGGGGTGTGTGAGGAGGTAGGGAGCATGAAAAGATCTAAGATCAGAATTAATCTAACCGAGAAGTACCATAGCTGAGAAAAAGAAAAGGCTTTTCTGAAATTCACAAGGAGAGGCAAAGCTTAGAGGCTTCAAGGGAGATGTTAACTAGTCCTTAGCAGTGGCTATTCTTTCAATCTTTGCTCTATCCTATGGTTCTCATAAAATCAAATGCTTAGCTACCTTACAAATAATATATTTAAATGCTTGTTTATTTATTTTGAAAGAGAGAGAGAGAGAGAGAGCAGGGCAGAGAAAGAAGGAGAGAGAATCCCAAGCAGGCTCTGCACTGTCAGCGCCAGACATGGGGCTCGATCCCACGAACCGTGAGATCATGACCTGAACTGAAATCAAGAGTCAGATGCTTAACCGGCTGAGTCACCCAGATGCCCCCCAAATAATATTTTTTATTCAAAGATTTCAGGTGGGTGGGCTGTAAGCTTTACTTAGTTATATTAGTCTCAATCATGTGCTCCTCTGATTGTGGTTCCTGGACTGGTAGCATCAGCATCACCCGAGAATGTAGTCAGAACTACAAATTCTCAGACCCCAACCCAGAAGCACTGAATCAGATACTCTGGAGACAGGGGCCAGCAATCTGTGTTTCCACATGTCCTGTGGAAGATTTTGGTGCTCACCAAACGTTGAGAGCCACTGTCGTAATCAAACTGTGAAGCTTGCAAAACCAAGGCAGCTACCAAATCCGTGAATTTGTTGATACAGGGTTTTACGGGAAGCAGTCAGCCTTCTTAGGGCTTGCCTTGGACTGTCAAGCTTAATCGTAATGGGTGAGGTAGTCACCGGCACTCCATCAATGAGCTTATTTGACAGCCATTACATTGCACTTAGTGTCCCTTGGTCCAAACGTGTACCACCTTGTACTCTCTCAGTAACATCGAAACAGCACGCAGAACAGAAGAATGAAAGAGCAGGCTAACCATACAGAAAGAGGGGGTTGATACGGATAAGGCAACTCCAGTTTCGATGACTAAAGAGATATCTAAAGTTTCCATGATGGTGAGGACTTAATGGAATAGAAATGTCACATCTATTGTTCGTTCCTTTCCTCCATACTCTCTTTCCCCTGGACCCCCTCCCGCAAGCTACCCAACCCTGCCACCATATTCTCCTTCAGCATACACCTTGGAGCTATTTCCAAATAACCCAGATAACAAAGAGGGAGAGGACAAAAAAAAAAAAAAAAAAAAAGGAGAAGTTCAATGGAACACAATCGCCACCCTCAGTTCCTAGCCTTCTTAGAAGCAAACTTGGTTCTACAACTGAACTAGAAGTTGTTTAAGATCATTTCCACCCTGTAACATCAAGATCCCATTCATGGAAGAGTGAAGAGTTTAGCGTGGGGGCTCAGAAGGAACTCTGGAGTCAGACCCACCTCCACTGCTCACAGCTGAGAGAACTCCGAGGTGGATCTCCTACCTCTCTAAGTTTGAGTCACCTCATCTCTATAAGGGAAGGGAATAAGAGTATCTCTCTCACGGGATTCTTAATGAAGATTAAATGAGATCATTGGCGTAAAGCATTTAGAACTGTGCCTGGCACAAAACAAGGGCTGGATTAATGTGAGCTATTAGGATTATTATAATAATGTCTCCAAAATGCTTCTCAGCCTTCAATAACATCTTGAGCATTTCCAGGCGTAGCAATAAGGCAGTGAGAAACCAGGAGAGATAAAGGTAAATGTGTGAGGGTGGTTAAGTTGGAAGGGAGTGGAAAAGCAGCTAGCAACACAGAAGTTCAACTACTTGTTAAAATACAGAAGGTATTTCCATACAAAACGACAAGACTTGTGTTGAATTACAACAGTGGTTCTCAGCAAGGGGTGGGGGTGAGAAAGGATTTGGTTCTCCAAGGAGACATTTTGGTTGTTGCAACTGGCATTTAATGGACGTCAGAGATGCTGCTAAACCATCCAAGGATGCAAAGACAGTCCATCACAACAACAACAAAATTATCTAGCCCGAGATGTCAATACTACAAAGATTTGAGAAACCCTGAATTGTAATGTTGTGTGACATTATCTTAATAAGGCTTAATACGCTTTTTCAATTTTCAAAAAGGCAATGGCATGGAAGATTCTGGCACTTGATGGGTGGTGAGAATAGGTGACCTCGAAGACTCCTTCAGGCCAAAGGCTTGATGTGGGCAGTTGACCCTCAACCACAAATTTAAGTCAATAGTGTGTTTCCACGCCTTTCCCCTTTGCTTGGTTCCTTTCCTAAAGACGCACAGAACTTTTTAAGAAGATGGTTAGGAATTGGAAGGAACCATAAGTCATTAGGAGGAATATTTCTCACCTAGAACATCAGTGACAATCAGAAATTTATAAAGCTGGAAGAAACCTTAGAAATGATCTAGCAGCGAGATCCCAGCTGAAATCTCCTATCACATTTCACAGACGAAGAAACTGAAATTGAGAAAGGCCAGGAGACTCGATCTAGGTCACAGGATGCTACAACGCTCAGAAGATCCAGATCCTTCCAAAGAATTTATTTCACCTCTTCGTCAGACAGTGCTAATATCAAGGGTCTCCATGCATTTGCTTTGCGTCTTTTCAGTGACCACAGTTCTCATCTGTCCCTACCTCTGGAAATCCCTGAATATGGGGTTCACCTGACAAGGTGATAGCAGTAGGAATACAAAAAAATTAGATTCAAGAAGTCCTGAGGGAAAGCAGGTAAGACCTGCCCATGGATCAAGCTGTGGGTGCGACTGACAAAAAGGAGAAATAAAGAGAGGATTTCAGTTCCCAGCCACAGTAACCTGGAGGATAGTACTAGTTCAAAAACAGATGAGGGATGTGGCTATGGAGTGGGGAACAGGTCGCTTCTGCTGGGTTTCAGGGGCTGTTCTTTCATCTGTGAACTTGAGGAAGGATTTGAGGGGATGGACAGTGTCAGGGAGGTCCAGGAGAAGTTGGGTGGAAGGAAATACCTTCGATGTGTTGGTTGTGAGGCCACCACGGCCCCCTAGAAGGACCAGCTTCAGGAATAAAATCCCAGTAATTCAGAGGAACCAAGAGCACCACTGTCCGCTGACATGGACTGAAAATGCACACTCCCAAAGCCCCTCCTAGCCCTGAAGGGCCCCAGTCCTCCTGGAGCTTAAATGGGGGTCTGCTCAACTGCGCCCTATAATCGTACTAACGCTATTTCCCAGGTGGGGGTGGGGGTGGCAGTGAGGCCAACACAACGGAGCGTACAGAGCAAGAGTGAATAGGGAAAATAGATTTTAAAAAAAAGGCTCAAAACCGCTGAAAACTCTCTTTACTTTGTACTGATTGCCTCCACCTCCTCATTTCCTGGGTGAAAAGCTGCTCCTCAGAACTGCACGCATCTCATCCTCTGTCCTGACTTTTTCCTTCGTTCTAGGGCACTCCATCCATCACTGTGCCCTTTTCCTCCACCACCTGTGCTCACCAGCACCACAAAGCTGCTTCTCCCTGGCCATGGATGCTGAAGTTCCACCCAGGGGGCCAGGCAAACACGCTGGGGGGGGGGGGCACACTGCCCCCCCCCCAGGTCGCCCACAGCGGTATGACCCAGGGAACAGGTCCCAACAATATCTAGGCAAGAAGGGCAAGCTTGCCTCGGTGTCCTTCCACCAAAACCCACCTAAGAGACATTTTGTTCATTCTAGGGGACCACATGGAAAACCAAGCCAACGCTTTCTCTTAAGCTTGCACTCTAGGGAGACGAACTGGTGGCCATGACCTGTCCACCTGTGCCGGCCACCACCTCTCCGTATCAACAGCCACTTCTCCCAGAGGCAGCCAACAGCCCAGGGCCACACGGTAGCACGCTGCCAGGGGAAACGCACCTGAAGCCGGTATCGGGATTCTGTGAAAGACAACTGCAGGAAGCTGGCACGGGCAGGGCCGAGGAGGCTTCGAGCGGCACAGCGTGCCCACACACTCCGGTCACTTACACACACGGCCAGGTGCACACTCAGAGCACGCATGTCTTGTCGCGTACGGGCACACACACACACCGAGAGGGAGTTACGGTCTCTGGGGGACACATCCAGGACCATCCTGACAGTCCACACGCACGTATCCGGCCACACACACGCTATGGTTAAGGGATGTGCTGCCCGTGTTACATCTCTGTCTCTCTCTGTTTCTCATACACACGCACACACACACACACACACCCCTACACAGTGGGCAAACAAGCAGTTCCACTCACAAGTACTCACGCACACACGCGCAGGGCACCAGCCCCGACCCCACGGCGGTCTCACGCTGGAGACGCGTCCTGCACCACCGGCCACCACCCCCGCACGCACCCCCGCCCCGGCCGCCACGCAGCCCACCCCCCTGCGCCCAGGCGCGGTCTCCGGAGGGTCCCCGCCCCCGCCGCGCCCCCACCCGCACCCCCGGGGCCCCCCAGGGTCCCCGCCCCGCGCGCCCGCCGCACCTACCCGCCGCCCTAGGCGAGGGAGCCAGGCGCCCGGCGCGGTGGAGCCGCCACCCCCAGCCGCGGAGCCGAGCTTCTGCCGCCGCCGCCGCCGCCGCCGCGCTCCCAGCCGCTGCCTGCGCCCTCCCCGCCGCCCCCTCAGGTGCCGGCTCCAGCCCCCGCGCCGGGAGGCCGGCGGGAGGGCTCGCAGCGCGGGCGCAGGGCTGCGGCGGCGGGACCCCGACCGCCGCTCACCTGCGCGCGCGGCGCATCGTCCTCCTCCGCGGCCGGCGGGGCCGGAGCGCGCGGGCTCCACGCCCCCAGCCCCGGCGGTGGTGCCCCCCGCCCCGCCTCCCCCCGGCCTCCCGGCGCGGCGACTGCGACTGCGACAGCTGCGGGGCGCACGGGGGAGTGGGCGTCGGAGAGGCCGCCGGGACCTCGCCCGTCTGTGCTGGCCGCAGGCAGGAGCGCTGACCCGGGCCCGCGCCGGCTCCTGGGTGACCTTGGGCAAGTTGCTTAACCTCTCTGAGCGCCCGTTTCCCTTCTGGGAAGGTAATAACTAGAACAACCGAAGGCGCTGGTGGTGCCCGTGCCAGGGGAAATCCTGCCCCCGTGTAGCTTACTTCCTTCTCAAGCCTCTGACTCTGCCCCGGGGCACTGTTAAGTTTGGGAGCTGGGTTCAGAGTGAGCTCCCTCGTCCCTCAGATAGAGGGCTCCCAAGTTTTCCAGAGGCAGCGTTTCCTTGGCCCGAAATCTTCGTAAGGCGCTCTGCCAGTATTTGTTAGTCGGCTCTTTGCTTCCCTGATGTGGAGGTGGCCTGTTCTCCTCGCTCCGTCCACTGGTGACCTTGAGCACGTGATCAGACATGGGGCCAAACCTCCGCGCTCCCCACCTGTAAAATGGGGGACCAGAAATTGACAAGCTGTGTTGAGACTCACCCAAGTTCCTGTCTGTGTGCAACTTGGTGCGTGGTCATGATCTGTGAGGAACCCTGATGGAATGCGTCGGACAAAGGCCTCAGATCCCAGGGACGAAACAATCCAAGAGTTAAGCAAATCATGCTGAGCAGGGGAAAAGAGGGTCTGCCTTTGGTGGGACAGGTGAGGGAACCCCCCAGGGGGCATAATTCACCCACAGGAGGACCACTGAGGCTGCCCGGAAGCCTGACCAGAGAAGCTGTGACAGTAATTAACCTCTTCAAGCAAATAACTCTTCCAAGACTATCTTAAAAATTATTAACTTAACAATGGTGAACACAACCCAGGTGAACTGGAAATTTAAATTAACCAACCTATTCATGCCAGAAATTCTGAGCTGGTCCCTTTCTCAGCCTCTCTCTCTCTGTGGTTATTCCTGTCTCTCTCCCTTCTTTTGCCAGGCCCTGTCTTCCTCATGGTCGGTATTTCTTCCCCATCTTAACTCAAATACTTTTTTCTCTCTTCTTTCTCCCTTTTTCCATCTCAGTCTATGGATCTCTTCTTTACCTTCTTTGGGCCCTATCTCTGTCTCAACACCTCTTGCTCTCAGCCCTTCCGACCCATTACTTCTCTCCCTCGCGTGTGTATGTCTTGAATCTTTATTCATCTTAGGTCACAACTGAAAAGTGGAAAAGTTGTAAGTTATATTTCTAATGATAATAAGATCCAAACTTCAATGCATCACTATGCCACTTCCCTAAGCCGAATATTCTTGATAAATGATACCATTATCCTGACCGTTGTGAGAGCACATAGCCCGAGTCATCTCGGACAACTCTATCTTTGTTCCCTTTCTCCCTACTCTCCACTCAACCACTTGCCAGTTCCCAGAGAGTCTGTCCCCACTCCGCCACAGACATCTGTCCCTTCCTGCCTATTCCCACTGGACTGAGTCGTGTCTTTTTTGGAATCAAAAAAAGGGTCTTCTGCCTGGTCTCTGCCCTCCAGCCCATCCTCCTTCCTGATAGCAACATGTTCTTCTTCAAGCAGGTCCCAATGGTGCCACTCTCCAGTTCTAAAACCGAATGCCTATGGAAGACAGGAAACAGTTTCCCAAAGATAAGCACATCCTAATCCCTGGGACATGTCATATTTACCCCATACAGAAAAGGGGCTTTGCAGCTATGGTTAAGTTAAAGGTCTTGAGGGGTGCCTGGGTGGCTCAGTCGCTTAAGCGTCCAACTTCGGCTCAGGTCATGATCTCACAGTTTGTGGGTTCAAGCCCCGCATCGGGCTCTGTGCTGACAGCTCAGAGCCTGGAGCCTGCTTCAGATTCTGTGTCTCCCTCTCTCTCTCTCTCTCTCTCTCTCTCTCTCTCTCCCTCTCTGCGTCTCCCCTGCTCATTCTCTGTCTCCACCTCTCAAAATAAAATAAAGACATAAAAAGTTATATAAAAAAAAGTTAAAGGTCTTAAGATGGGAGTGTATCCCTGACTGTACAGGTGAGCCCTTAAAAGGGTCCATAAAAGTAGAAGCGAGAGACACAAGAGGAGGTCGCAGCGATGTGGTGTGAGGAGGACTTGACCAGCTCTTACCAGCCTTGAAAATGGAAGGAAGCATCATCCCAAGACCAGGAATGCAGACGGCCTCTAGATGCCGGGAAAGGCAAGGAAACAGATTCTCTTCTTAAGAAAGGAAGGCAGCCTTGCAGACACCTTGATTTTAGTGCAATGAGATTCATGTCAGACTTCAGAGCTAGAGCGCTGTACAATGATAATAAATTCCTGTTGTTTTAAAGCCACTGAGTTATCCGTTGCATTAGCAATAGCTAACGAAGTACAGGGCATCTCTTTTATTTATGAAGGTACACGCCAATGCCTTATCTTGTCATTAACAGCAAGCCTATGTTTAGCCATCTTGTCCCACCCAAAACCTTGTATGCCAAGGGGTCTGTTCCCCGCACACCTTCTCTTCTTCTCTCATCAGTATTGGTGCTCACAAGGTGCTCTCCGGCGTGTCCTCCTCCCGGACATTGCTGGCCCTAACACTTTTCAGGGCACGTGGGTTCTGTGGAGCTGTTCCTGACCTATCCCTTCTTTGATTCTCCAGAATTTCGTATATTGCCAGGCGTCTCCCACTTCACCGGGCGCTTCATGATGAGAGAGCCGGGAACAAGAGGAGGAGAGGACTGCGAACACACAGGTTGAAACTGCTCCCGGCTTTCTGCTCCCACAACATCATTTTCATCTCTCAACTATAACAGTTACCACCACACTGTGCTGTTTGCAAGTTATCTGTGGGTCTCCATGGCACACTACACGGTGAGTGCCTCCAGCATGGCCACCAGGTCCCACCTCCTTTATCGTGTCCCAGCCCCTTGCACCATGCCAGACACACAGCAGGGACTCAACAACTGCTTTTTGAATGAATGGATATAGAGAGCAAGTGCAGTATCTGGTTATGTTGAGCAGACAGGGCTATTAATAAGTATTTCTTGCACCATCTGTCTCTACTTAGCTGGGGTGATCAATAGAAACACCTCAGTTAATGCAATATGGTTTTAAATAGTACATTGATGCATAGCTTGAAACAGATTTTTCTTTCCTTTGTTTCATGTTTGTTTGCTTCTGTTTTTGTTTTGCTTTTGCTGAAGAAGTTCCCACAATTCTTTTTTTCTTATCAACTCCGTTTAAAGAGGACTACATTTCAGGTAAAATCATTATAAACATACAAATCCTTTTTAAAAAATTTTATTAAGTTTATTTATGTATTCTGAGAGAGAGTGAGAGAGCGCGCATGAGCAGGGGACGGACAGAGAGAGAGAATCCCAAGCAGGCTCCTCACTGATAGTGCAGAGCCCGATGCAGGGCTCAAACTCACAAACCACGAGATCATGACCTGAGCCGAGATCAAGAGTTGGACGCTTGACTGACTGAGCCACCTGGGTGTCCCTAAACTCTTTGGCCCAACAATTCTACTTCTTAAAATGTGTCCTAAGGGTAATAAACCTCTGTACACAAAGATTTACCTAAGAGGACGTTCACTGCTGAATCTTTTATAAGAGTAAAAAATTGGAAATAGCCCAAATGTCTAGCAATAGAGGATTAGCTAAACATATTATCTCTACCATGAGATACCATCCAAGTATTAAACATGATTTTGTCAATTGATATTTATTGTATAGAAAGATTTTTATGAATACTTTTATATTCTTTATTAAGCTTATCTTTATTTTCTAACTACCATACAATACACATATATTTAAAAGTTAGGCCCAACGATTTATTTTTAAAATTTTTTTAACGTTTATTTATTTTTGAGAAAGAGAGAAACAGAGTGGGGGGGCGGGCAGAGAAAGAAGGAGACACAGAACCTGAAGCAAACTCCAGGCCCCAAGCTGTCAGCACAGAGCCTGACATGGGGCTTGAACTCACGAACAGTGAGATGATGACCTGAGCCAAAGTCAGACGCTTAACTGAGTGAGCCACCCAGGTGCACCTAGGCTCAATTATTTTTAAAACTAGCTTTACCTCCAAAAGGGAAGTTACATAAAACTTTAGTATTTCTCCAAGTTCCCAGAAAACCTATCCACAGATGAGATTCAATTCTCTGATAACAATGAAAGAAAACTCACAAAAGCCTTCAAATGTAATCTGGTCCCCGTCTTCATTCTATTAATTCATTCACTCTAGGAACATTTAGTGTACCATCTCAATTAAGGCCTTTGGTAGCAAGCAACAGAAAAAGACTCTCACTAACGTAAGCAAAGGGGAAATTATTGGACTACTATTCAAAGACTCACAGAACCTCTGCAATACTAGGAGAGAGGCTTGGAGAAGCAGTTACCCAGAAAGCTCCAGAAAACCACACGGCAGAAAGTACAGCATCTGGGTCACAGAGACACTCTGTCAGGAGGGTGCGCCATTCCTCCCAACACAATGAATGGCCTCCACCAGTTCTTCAGCCTGGGGCCACTCACCCAAGTTCAGAGTCACTGGAATATACACCAGACTGGCCAAGCCTAACTTTGTGTCTCCTCATTCACCTATTGTGAATCAGAGATTAAGGAGGGAAACCACTGGGTACCTCCACCAAGACTGCACACCATGGGAGAGATTTTATTTCCCCACTAAATTTGGGGTGCCATTAGGAAGGTAAAAAGGTGGCTGGCGGCATGAAAATAATAAGTGGCCACCTCAAGCCCCTGCGATGAGCCAGACATCGGGCAGTTCCAGCTTCCTGGCCCGATTTCTCTGCCAGGAACCCTCCCGTATGAATAGCTCAGAGGAGCTACCAGGCCAAAAACAAAAAACACAGCTCAGAGGAGATGAAGACATCTTTGATTCCATTCTTATATTTATGAACTTGAAACATGTTAAGGTTTTCTATTGCTCATTTCTTCTAGTCTGCAGAAACAAACATGTACTATTTTTCTCTTCTGGTTGTCACCCCTTTGCTTGTCTGGTACAAATGTCCTGTTATGTACGTATGGCAAAGCAGCCTTCCATGGAGGGAATACCTTATCAGCACCGCACTCTGGGGGTTATCTTAAAAGTCCCAAAGTTTGTTTCAGGCTTGTTTTACTTTGAGCGTCTTCTACATAGAATGAAGCTGGGGTGGGGGGGGGGGGGAAGAGGGGGTGGGGAGAGAAATCTTTGTTCAGAAAATGGAAATAAAATTCCAAATCCAAACTGCTGAAATAAATCTGTGCTTCCCTTGCACTCACAAACTTGAAGGCTGCATACCTTCCATCCACTTAATTGCTGCTAAAAATTTAAACAGTTGAACGAAGAGTTTTAACACAGCTGCAAAGGAAAGGAAACCAAACTGTGAAAACGTTTCCTATAGTGAAGCCAGGGTGGCTGGCTTCATTTTCACAAGCTCCGCCAAGCAGATTAGACCCTAGAACAAGACATTTGTGGCCTCCACAGGCACATGGGTCATTCACAGTTTACCTCAGTTTACCTTATAGACAACCACTCTATGTTGGGAAGTAAGTTCTAAATGAAGTTGCCAACAGAGACACTTCTGCAGTTTGTCGTTGGTTAAGGGTCAGGTCTCGTAGCGAGGGCCATGTTTCTTCTTATTTCGGACCACGCCCTGGAGAAGATGGTCATCTCCCACTCGGCGATCCCAGCTTGGACCTGACCAGCGGTCTAGTAGTGCAGGCTCCTCTTTCTCTGCTCACTGCACGCACCCTCCTCTCCTGCTGTGCTTTTCTCACCCTGGGCTTCAGGATTCCAGTCACACACAGCTCCTCTGCCCTGGGACTTGCACTTACTGTTTTGTAGACCTGAAATGCTTCTCCTCTGGTTCAGCCGAAATATCTCTCTTACAGAGTAGTTTCCTCTTGACCACTTATCCCCATTCCCATGATTTTCTGACTTAGCCCTATTTATGTCACTTACAGCCCTTATCTCCCTCCATAACTGATGCATTGGTGTATTTTTTTTTTTTTTTACCTACTTACTTTCTGCCTCCCCAGTAAAGCATAATCTGCTGGAGACAAGAGACTCCACATTTCAGAAAGAACTTGGCTTAGAGTGGACACTCCCTCCGTAAGAGCTGAGAGAATGGAACTATGAACCAGGCAATTGGATTTGCATTCAGGGCTTCTGTGCTTCCCAAGGGGTCGGAGTTGCCTAGGAACAAGGGCCCTTGGGGGCCAAAGGAACCCATATCCGGGAGGGTGAAAGGATGATCCTCACTTCTATGGGGAGGATGTGGCTTCAGGAGAAACAAAGCCAGGTGCAGGAGGCATCCCGGAACAGAACAGGTGGTTCAGATGCAGTGACATCATATGTCTGCAGCTGAAAGCTGGATGAGGGGTCACAGAAGGAGGAGAAAAGCCTCTGACTGCCTCTAACTGGGAAAGAGGTGCCCGGAAGTCGCTCTATTCTAAAGGGAATTAACAGGATTATGCAAGAGAATATGAGACCACGTAAATTCAAGATATGGTGTTCTTAACAACTTGCTATGTGGCCAACTCTTTATGAACCAGCTGTTTGAACACTGAAAAGCCAACTGCCTGGAGCAACAGAGAATAGAGGCTGATAAAAGGTGACCAAGCAGAGTTATCGCGTCCTGATAAGAGGCTCTGGCCCTTTTTTGTGTTTAGCTGTTCTTTGTCCTCTAGTCTTCCTGATATTGTTGGGGTTAATCTATTTCCATTTGAAAAAGCCATTAACTAATTCATGTTTTATTATCACTAAAAATCAAGTAAATGAGTATTTAGTCTATCGGGAAGGAAAGACTAGAAAATACAGTCTTCCAAGAAGAGCCAAATCGATGAGACAGACATCATGAATGTGACCTGCCAGGCAAAACTCTGGCACAGCTGAAATTTTACAATTTATGTTTGAATGTATATGTAGTAAGATT
The DNA here is from genome assembly GCA_028646485.1 of Cryptoprocta ferox. Lineage (NCBI taxonomy): Eukaryota > Metazoa > Chordata > Mammalia > Carnivora > Eupleridae > Cryptoprocta > Cryptoprocta ferox. The sequence continues at coordinate 105,530,543 of CM053572.1, read as the reverse complement.
TGCTGGGTTTGTTGTTGTTGTTGTTGTTGTTGTTGTTGTTTTGGTATGGAATTCCATACATTTGGGCAATTGTATAGAATTATATGACCACCACCACATTTAAGATATGGCAAAATTAAGTTTTGACATAGACAGGGGTATTTTAGGGTAGATTTTAAATGTTATGTTTAATGGGACATGTTTTACTAGTTTTGGCTAATTTGGATAAGTCTCTTCCTCCTCCCCATTGCCCATCCTCCCCCACCCCATACCAGTCTGTCCCATTCATAAACCTGGAAACTTCTCTTCTGTAACTACAAGGCGAAGCTCTAATGAGGGCAGAAGCTGCAGCAAGAAGAAAATTGCGCAGCTTTGGAATGGCCCTCACCCCACCAGATTCCTGGGACTGGATTGAGCTGTAGACAAAAGGAGTCAGAAGCAAAAACCAGTAGGGGCATTCAGAAAGGATTTGTGAGAGGCTGAGCACAAGTCGAGGCTCTGTGTTCAGGACCCAACTCTGTGTTCAGACCCAGGGAGGAGGCCAAGTCCTAGCACCCAGAGAAGCAGGTCATTTGGAGCCCCAGCCCCAGCACAGCCCCACGCATGGTTTCATGAGGATTAGTGGCAGCAGGACCCCATCACCAAGCAGCATCGTGGGCAATGCAGGCGGTCAGAGCAGACGGGGACAGGGTAAGTATGGCTGGCATGATGTATGACATGTGGTATCCCTTAGGGGTGTCCCACAGATAATAAGAGGCACTTAAAATAGGATGATTAGTGGATGATTTGAATAATCATTTCACATTTAAAGAAGGCAGTCTGGTTAGCCAACGGGTTGGCAAGTATCTGTCCCACAAAGGTTTTGCTAGTTCTCTTTGCAGAAGGCTTTGTGCTCGAATAAGGGATATGAAAAATAAGAAGATAGATCCCTTTTTTAAAGCACTCAGAGGCAACTAGAGGAGATAGGGCTAGACAGAGATCATTTCAATACATTGTGAAAGTTCATAAAGCAAGCATACACGGCAAATGGAGCTCATGGCTTTTGTTATTGTTGTCACAATTTTACTATTCCAGAACAAATATTTATTGAGTGCATACTATTTGCTAGTCACTGGGCTGACAAAGGTTCAGGAATTTGGTATTGCTATGACATGACGTGGCTGACAAAGGGCCAGACCCGAGATCAGACATTAAGCCTTTGCTGTGAGCAACCATGAAATAAAAATCATAACGATAACAACAATAATGTCTAAACAGTATTAACGGTTGATGACATTATATGTATTGGGCACTTCACTGTCTCATATTTCAAGAGCTACTATGCAGAGGAAAACAATAAAACTGGCCAGATTTCCGATGCATGAGAAAGCAGAACAGGGGCCGGGATATTAGAGAGACACAATTCAGCATGATGTAAGACTGTCTCAACATTTGAAGCCGTCTAGCACTGGGGATACCAAAGTAGCGGCTGGGGGCCATCTGCCAGGAAGGCTGAAGAGCCCCTGTCCCATGGTAGCTCCTCTGCTACTCTCCCAACTCACTGATGCTGAGATTTGAAAGTTCAGTCTCTTTTGCCAGCTCCTTCTCCGGCTAACACTTAAATGTCAAAGCCCTTCCTTGTCTTTCACTTTCTACAGGCCCCCAGACTATTTCATCCGCAATACTTGCTTTGATTATCATTTGTAAGCTGACAAGTCCCAAGGTTTGCACGTCAGCCCAGAATTCTTTTCTGAGCTCCAGAGCTACCGCTTGGGCGTTAAGATGGTTGATCTTGGGAGGACTTGGTCTAATTTGGCTTGGCTGACCGTGGGAGAAACATCTGTACACAAAGAAACAAAAAGAGGTAAATTAGTTCAGGTAAGATCTTAGCGAACTTACAGAAATGGTAATGGCGTTTGATGGTGTTTAAAAACAGAGAGATCTGAACTTGAGTGAGTGACACAGACTTGTTTCTTGTACACTTCCTGGAAAGGAAGCGTAACCAAGCATATCATCTGGGCCTTCCGGGACAATATTTATAATGTCATAATGATTTAAGTGTTGTTTTCCTAACAATTGATCCAGACATGAGCAAGTGGCCCAATCTGGGCCAAGGATACACAGAGAGACTTTGCTAGGAGTTTGGGAAGAAAGTATTTTTGTTCTCTGGTGTCATGTCTCAGAAAGTACACCTCTCTCCCTCCCTGGGCAGAGAGATATAAGGATACAATAACATGAAATACAACAGCCATCTCTGCCATCACAGGAACACTGAGTCAGGTGGTAAAACAGTACATGAGAAGGATGAGCGAGAATCTCTGAGAAATAGGACAAAAGGCCAGCTGGATCAAACTGTACCTGAAGCCATAGATAACCCTTGAGCTACTCAGTTATATAAAGCAATATATATTTTCATTGCCTGCCCAATTTATCTACTTCTATGAATAGTGAAACCCTAATTTTATTCATTGGTGCACTGATTCCAAATAAATGACTGCATTCCCAGCCTCCCAGCACATAGAGCTCTGGCCAATGAAATTTAAACAGATGTGCTATAGGGAACTTTCAGGAAAACTCCTTCAAGTTTCTTGATATGCCTAGGGCATGACCTATTTCTTTTGCTCCTCACTCCTTCCTGCTGTGTGGACAGAGGGGCTGAAGCAGTAGGCATTGTGAAACCTTGTAAATAGAAGCCAAGAGGAAGCAGAAATGTAGCAAAGCCTGAGTCCCTAATGAACGGGGAGCTTAGGTAGCAAAGACTGACTGTGCATCCTTAGGCTCCATGTACCTAAGAAAATAAATGCTAAAGTGTGTGAGCTACTATTAAGCTGTATTTTCCATTATATTTAGTAAACTGATTTCTAACCAATATGGCTGGTTTTTCTGCAGTGTGCAGAATGAAACAGTCCTGATAGATGAACTTGAACAAAGAATTATCTTCTCTGGAGACAACCGGTTCTTGGGTGCTGAAAAGATTGATGTATCTATCACGTTTCCTGTAAGCACTTCATTATTCCATTTTTTAAAACTTGGATGTAAAAAATGCATCATGAAGACAATGCAATTAAGCATGAAGAAGCCCAGAATAAAGAGTAAAACATCAAAATGTATAGAGGATTGATGTTATACAGGAATCCTGGGCGGTTTTCTCTTTAAGAGAAGTTTTCAATTATGGAAGAAATCACTAGAAAGCTTTGTGTATATATGGATACACACGTATCAAACATGGTCTCATAGACTATTAAGTGATATGAGAAAACATTCACAAAATATTGTTAAGAGAAAAAAATGGGGCGCCTGGGTGGCTCAGTCTGCTGAGCATCCGACTCTTGATTTTGGCTCAGGTCATGATCTCAGGGTCATGAGATCGAGCCCCGCCACGGGCTCTGCACTGAGCAGGGAGCCTGTTTTGGTTATCTCTCTCTCCTTCCCTCTGCCCTTCCCCCTGCTCACTCAGGAACTCTGGACATCTCTCTTTGTCTCTAAACAACAGCAGCAACAACAACAACAACAAAAACCTGAAATGCCTAGCAGCACGTGTAATAGCATTTCGACTGCAGGAATGCCTGCGGTACAGGATTAAAAATCTCTGAAGAATTTCACAAAATAACAGTGGTTGTTTCTAAGTAGCAGAAACGTAGCTCTTACTTGCTTTTTTGATTTATACCTCTCAGTATTTGTCAGATTTTCTACATGCAGTGTGTCTTCCTTGCTGATCAGAAAAAAAAAAAAAAAGCAATATACTTCCTTTCAAATGTTTTAAAAATATTTTTTTTAATTGAAAAGAGTGCTGGGCACTGAGACCATAGCTCTTTGGGAACACCAGCTGGCATCTGCTGTGTTGAGGCAGACTAGAGCAGGGGATGTGACCACAAGTGGGCTCAGAGCCATGGGAAATGGAGCAGCCTGGCTCCAAAGGCAAACGGGGCTGTCCTCGCAGTCATGCTGAAGACTACACTCGCAGGGCTTACAGCAGCAGATGTGGCCTGAGACAAACTTGCTAAACCAGAGCGTGTGTTCCACACACTCTAAATACATGTGCCTGCAGGGACACAGTAACTCACCTCCACGGAGGGGCAGCTAGCCCCAGGCAGCCAGGTTTTACTCTGGCTTCCTCCAGCCTCTATCCAGAGACGGACTGGGGAAGTAGAGTCAGAGAGTGGAGGAGCATGTGATGGGCACACGCTCAGGACTAGTGTCCTTCTGAACACTCAGGTGATAACAAAGCCTGGCTTTGTGTGTTTTATAGCTTCCAGTATCTTTCTGATCCAAAAGGCAGCCTGGGTCATAAAGTACTTGGAGAAGAGAAAAACAGAAGAAGGTACAAAGTTAATGTAGATAGTGTCTCATGTTGGTACCAGGAAGTCAAAGAGGCTCCTTTGAAGTGAGTCAGTTAGCTTTCTAAAACAAAGCAAAATTATCATGCTCTATGGGAAAAATGAAGCAAAAGATTTTTTTTAAGGTAAACACTTACTTAGCAAATAACCTGGAAATTTGACGGCCCTTCTCTAGGCTTCCTTCTATAGCCTAAAAACTGAAGATACTTGGACAAGCTCAATGTTTCAAACTTTTGGAAAGTTACACAGTCAAATTACCAGAAGAGCAGGATTCCAATATACGAGTGACACTAGTTCATTGACAAGTCAGTCCTCCTGTCTGCATTTGTTCAATGTCGTTTAAAACAGAAATGCTCAAAAAGGCAAAGAGCTGCAATTTGCAGTCCCTCCAAGTTGTTTTCACTCAGGTCCTCACAGTATCTGTGGCACACCTTCTCCAAAGCTCAAACAGCTTGCCACTCTGCCACATTGCCTTTTGCTTTGCACTGGGTCCCCTCAGGTCCTAACATTCCCTGTCCTCCTAGCCTCTGCCTCCTCCTTTTTCTAATGATAATGGAAATGATAATAACGCCAATAAGATAAAACTTAAGCAATTCATCTCACCAGTTAGGGACGATACCCATGATGCTCTTGGGTGTTTTTTTTTTTTTTAAATGAGTAAACCCTTTGAACTTCCTGAGCAAGTCAAAGTAGGATGGGCTGTTAATTCATCTCTGACTCCTGAGTACCTGGGACAGCATCTGGCACATAGAATATTCTTCTAAGAGTAGTGAATGAACTCATGAATTGTTCCAGCCCACCACAGGTAAATACTTCACACCCTTCTATTCCCCAAATCTCCTCCTTGAGGACCCTCATTCATGATAGACCCATAAGAGGTCACTATTATTTACCAGAGACACTGAGAGGTAATATGCATGTTTATTTAACTTGCACAAAATCCATTTTATATGCTTTGTCAAAAACTAGAAAGAGAAAAACAACAATTTAAGTATATAAGAACAATTCTGCCCTCCATTCCATAAAATGAGTGCATGTCCTAGAGTTAGCATGAGATGGCCAAGAGTGAATTTCATTCCCTTCATTTGCTTTCAGTTTTCATGTGCTTTTCCCGAAATGAACATCTCACTGTGCTACATGTGATTCTAGTGTCTAAAGTGAGGCATTTTTCATATAACATGTTGCCTAAATACAAACAAGCAACACCATCTGACATTCAACTGAAGAAGCAACAATCCCTTCTAAGCAGGGGAAAAAATCAGCTGAGATGGGTTTGTTCTGAGATGACAGACTTCTTTCCAGTGTTGTCCTTTATAAGGAAATTTATTAACACTGGAGTGTTTGCTGTTATGTCATTTTCACCTTTAAACTAACTTGTAGACCAAGTCCAAGATTTCACGGCACTGTGAATATCAACAGATTCCCAAGCAGTCTTAAAATCTATATGGAACCACAAAAGACCCCAAATGGCCAAAGCAGTCTTGAAAAAGAAAGCAAAGTTGGAGGCATCACAATTCTTGGCTTCAAGTTATATTACAAAGTTGTAGCAATCAAAACCGGATTGTACTAACACAAAAATAAACATACAGATCAATGGAATAGCACAGAAAATCCATAATTATATGGTCAACTAATAAACGTATAGATCAATGGAACAGCATAAATAAACCCATAATTATATGGTCAACTAATCTTTGACAAAGCAAGAAAAATATCCAATGGGAAAAAGATAGTCTCTTCAACAAATGATATTGGGAAAACTGGACAGCTACATGCAGCAGAATGAAAATGGATCCCTTTCTTACACCATACGCAAAGATAAATTCAAAATGGATTAAAGACCTAAAGGTGAGCCCTGAAACCATACAACCCTAGAAGGGAACACAGGTAATAACTTCTTCGACATTGGCCATAGCGACATCTTTCTAAATAAGTCTCCTGAGGCAAGGGAAACAAAAGCAAAAATATACTATTGGGACTTCATCAAAATGAAAAGCTTCCACACAGCAAAGGAAGCAACCAACCAAACTAAAAGTCAACCTACAAAATGGGAGAAGATATTTGTGAGTGGCCTACAGGATAAAAGAAAATATCCACCGATTCTGGAAAAAAGGATTAGCAGTGTGTGAGCATATGTGTGCATGTGTGTGTTACCATGACAAGATGCAGCTTTAAGCACAGTGGAAACTCACCTTCCATCACACAGCTTCCCATTGTGTCTCTTCCCTTTGCCATTATTCGTTTAGATAATAGATTGTGTAGTCAGTAATTGTAGAAGTCCCTGCTCCGAGGGAAGGACTTTTTCTTTTAAATTGGGTATATGTTCTTTTCAAAGAGAAAATGAGATCAGAAATTAGAAGCAAAGATAGTTGAGGAGAAGTCCATAGTACAGTGGCTACCAGAGAAAGATGGATTGAGTGAGAGACAGCCATGGAGACATACACATGGCATTTTTATCTTGGGAAGTACTTGTGTATTTATTTTATCATTCACAGGAATTAAAGCAATGCAGAGCATCCAAATCATAAGCTCTATGACACTGGACAAGCTACTTTCTCTCCACAGACTTCATCTCAAAAATGGGTATAACCATTGTATCTAGTGATTGGATTGCAGTAAAGACTGGATGAGATAATACATGTAAGCACCAGGCCACGTTATCAGGTATGCAAAACTGACTCAATAATGAGCTATTATTATCATTCTTCCCTCATAAAAAAAGGAAGACAATTATACAATCCCTCCCAGGTTTAATCTTTTAGCACAGAACTGTCCAATGGAAATATCCAAGTCACATACATAATTTTAAGTTTCCTAATAGCCATATTTTAAAAATTAAAAATAGGTGAAATTTATTTTAATCATATATTTTATTTAATTATTGCATGTAAAATATTATCTTTTCAGCATGTAATCAATATAAAAATCATTAATGAGCTATTTTTCTCTCTTGTACTCACTTTTTGAAGTGGTATACTTACACTTATAGTACATGTCAATTCAAACTGGCTACATTTCATGCACTGAATGTGGCTGTTGACCGCCATATTGAACATAGTCCTAGAATAACAATGAGTTTAGTTTTAAACTTAATTTGCTTTGGTTGAAGGCCATCTAAAAAGCAATGTCTCCAAAGCACTTAAAAGTTAAGCACTGAGACCTTGGGTGAGAAACTGGGCTAAAACTGGAAATGAAAAAGCTCTTGGCATCATTAACATCATAAACATGGATGGCCACCACCACGCCTGCAGTTTTTCCTAGGGGACCATCCGATGGGTTAAGCCAGTATGTCCACAAAGGAGTTATAGGAAAATACATTCCCTTAAATGAATGATTGCTATGATTATATGGATTTTCCATGGGCTTATGAGAGAGCAAAAGAAATTACATGATGCTTAGGATTCTGATTAAAGCCCAGTGACTTAATAGTTAATGTTATTTTACTTATCATAACAATAATTAAAAGTTAATGGACAAGCAAAATTGTAATAATCATTAAGTGTACGTAAAGATGGTTTTATGTTAGTACTTGAACCAGAAAGCCACTGATAATGAATTATGAAGCAAAAGAGGAAAATTACAGTGTGTGTGTTTGTGTGTGTGCACGTCTGTCTGTCTACCCATCTATGTTTGACTAGTGGGGCCATAAGACTTGATAAGGAAAGATTGACTTAGCTGTTGACCCAGGAATCCAAAAAGATTCTGAGCAGGCATATGCTAGAGGAAAAGGAGGAGCAGTAGATAAAATTGCAGGGCAGGAATTGTTAAAATATTGGAACTGTCCCTTGTGGCACTTTGGTTGATCTATCCCAGCCCGCTTGTCTAATGAGCCTTCTCACAGCCCATAGGAAAGAGTCCACTGAAATTAAATCCTTTTCAGGGCTCTGCACAAAGTGGAAACTGCCTCTTCTTGTTGCATCCGTCTATGACATCTAGACAGTGAGAATGAGAATATAAAATGATTCCACCTTTGAATCAATTTATTTATCTTTTGATGAGTAAAATGGAAAGATTAAGAGCTCAGACCTTAATTATATCATACCTGAGCTTTGATCCTGGCTCTACCATCTGACCTAGAGCCGAACCTCTCCAAACCTTCACTTACCTGTGAAATGAAAACATCAAGGTACCTCATTCTCAGAAAGGTTGCAGGCTTGAGAGATGAGGGGCATGCAAACCTCTAGCCTCACTGCCAGGCATCTTGTTATTATTATTGTTTGTTCTAAACTCTCTCCCTGCAGATTTTACTTTGCTAAAGGCATGTCTTTAATTTGGCAGATTATAACCAAGAATAAGCATTTGGATGATTCTATACGTCTTGCTCCATGTTATGCATTTAATCATTTCGGGTAGTTGGGGGAAAGAATTAATAAAAATGCCAACAAGGAAGGCAATTTTTTTGAAATATTGTTACCATATTCAAACAAAAATAGAAATGAAAAAAAAAATAGCGTTCTGGCTTCATGAGGAGAATCTTTAAGGTAGTGTTGTCATCCCACCGAGCCACAATAGAATCTTCTGGGGATGGGAATTTAGTGGAAGGAAATTAAGTTTTAAGCCTCATTCAAGGGAGTTTAGCTATTAAAATAGGAACACATGGCCTCACCTATCTCAGGTTTCTGGCCCTGAGAGCTCTTCCAGCCTCCACTCTATGTACCTCAGATTTCTCATCTGTAAAGTAAGAGCATTGTACTAAGATCCCCATTTTCCTTCTCACATTTTAGGAGTCTGCGTCTATAGTAGAACTGAATTTTGCAGATCCTATTAATGAGCATGTGACAAAATGAAAATGTTGACCTTTTGAGGGTCCTCTCCCTGGAAGAGAGATCAGCCCTATCATTCTTGGGATCATAGGGACAGGATCAAGAGGGAATGACATGGGTGACGGCAACAAAAAGCACATAAGGATTTAGGTAGAGAGTGGTGGGGGAGGGGAGGGGCGCCTGCAGTTTGAGAAGTAGCAGGGAGAAAGCAAGAAAAGAGGGACTTTGAAGGTCCCTAGGATTTACATTTCTCATTCATGTGGTTAAGACATATCTACAAAGGATTTGGTTTATTTTTAGATGGGTGTGAATGACTGGTTGTGTCTTGATGAAACACCAGTCCTAGACCAACCACGTGACCAGAGACATTCTCAGCACTCCTATTGGTTAGAGAGAGTCTAACCACCATGTAGTCAGGCTTACTCCTTTTCAGATTGATACACCTGCTCTGACTCCATATCTACTCTACAAGAGTGTCTCATATGAGATGATTGAATATATCTCAAAGGTGGCAACTTGGCCCTTTTGATCTGGGAAAACCTAAACCCACAAATGTTTAGGAATTTCCTTTTCTTAGGTAGTTCAGAATTTTCTTTATCTGGACCCATGTCCATCCTTTGTACATGGACATAACTGATAGGCAGACTGTATTTTTTACTTTTCTGAAATTTTAACGTCTTTCTCATTTTTTCCTTGTGTGTTCCAACCATTCTTAATGCTTACGAATGGAAATAGCAAAATAACTGGCAACTGATGAGAGATTTCCTTCTACTCTTTCCTCGCATCCCTTTTTGGGCTAACTCCAGAAGAATTTTCAAACACAATTTAGGCATTGTCTCTCCAAAAGCTTCCTTGACCTCTCTCTTTAAACACCTTGCACAAAGGCATCACCTCAGTCACCACACTGTATTGAAAGAATTCATTTAGTGCTCCCTTCTCCCTGGTAAGCACTAGATCTCATTCACCTCCTTTCCTTCACTGCCTGGCACAGTGTCTGGTCCTGAGCAAGTTCCAACAACGGTTTGTCTTCCTCAGCCACCAGATGAACAGCGAATTTTGAAGCAGCTCTTGAAAACTCCCTCCTGGTCCATTTTCCTTTGCTGAAGCCCAAAGAGGAGGGGAAAATAGGAAAGTCCCTCTCTAGGTTCCCATGGAAACTGAAATAAATGCAGCAGCAATTAGAGGAGAAATGAATACACTAAAAATATCATTTTACAAAGTAAAAGAATGTCACTTCTTCAAGTATTCACATTATACCTGCTGCCCTTTCTTTCCTTTAGGAGAATGTTTAAAACAGTTGATAAAATGATGGTTCTTTTGTTGCTCACAATGCTTACTTCCTCTATCCTAATAGTACAATTCATGTGTATATTGTTGTGGACTGAATGTTTATGGCTCCCTAAAATGCATATGTGGAAATCCGAATCCCCGATGTGATGGTATTAGGAAATGGGGCCTTTTGGGAGATAGTTAGGTCATAAGGTGAAGTCATCATGAAAGGGACTGTGGTCTTATAAGAAGACATGAGAAAGATGATTTTTCTTTCAGCAATGTGAGGATCAAGGAGAAGATGGTAGTCTAAAACCCTCACCAGATACCCAATCTGCCAGCACCTTGACCTTGGACTCCCCAGCCTCCAGAACCATGAGAAACAAATGTTTGTTGTTTAAGCCTCCTGGTCTATAGTATTCTGTTGTAGCAGCCCGGACTAAGAAATGAATACATGTCACTCCAAGGGGATCTGTCTATGACCCTTTTTCTTTCTTTTATTCATTCAGTCATTTCTTACTCAATACAAACAACATGCCAGACAACCATGACAGAGAGATACAGAGGAGTCCTTCCCTCATGGAGTTCACAGTCTAGCAGGAGAAACAGATGACTTAAAAAGTAAGTAGATGAATAAATACAGCCTTGCCAACTGTGCAGGTGACCTTCAGGAATGAGCAACGTACTCTGATGGAGAGTGATGGAGGGAGAGTTGGGATGAGCAGGTGCAAAGAGCCTGAGGCAGAGAGAGTTGGGGGTTTGAGGGCTGGAGAGAAGGTTGTGTGGCTATCAGCAGAGTTGGACAGGTGGAGAGGAATTTAGGTTTTGCTCAAAGCACAAGGAGAAGTCATCAAAGCATAAGCAGGGGTGTGCTGGTAATACATTTCATGATCATTGTGGTTGCTGCCTATAGAACAGTCTTGAGAGGATAAGTACAAAACTGTGGAAGCCAGGTATGAGGGTTCCAAGAAGTTTGCAAGAAATGCTGGTGTTTTAAATTTTTTTAATGTTTATTTATTTATTTTGAGAGACAGAGAGAGCAAGTGGGGGAGGGCCAGAGAGAGAGAGAGAGAGAGAGAGAGAGAGAGAGAATCCCAAGCAGGCTCTGCACCAACAGCACAGAGCCAGATGTGGGGCTCGAACTCACGAACCACGACATCATGACCTGAGCTGAAACCGACAGTTGGGTGCTTAACCATCTGAGCCACCCAGGCACCTCATTGGTGGTGTTTTAGACAAGCACGATGGAATGAGACAGGAAGATGTTGGATGGACTTGACGAATATTTTGTAAGTAGGCCCTTCAGGATTTCTTGTGTCATTTCTCTGCTCAAAACCTTTTGATGGCTTTTTCTTTCCCTTAGAGTGTAAGCCAAAGGTCTTGTGGAATCTGCTCCTTCCCCCACAGCTCTGCTCTCATCTCCTACTCATCCACGCTGACCTCTTTGCTGCTTCTTGAAAATACAAGCCAACTGCTCAGCTCTTCTGCCTCAAATGATTTCCCCCAGGATATTCGGATGTCTTCACAGTTCACCCTCTCAGCTTTTCTTGTCTTTGCTCAACTGTCTCAACAAAGCCCTCCGTGACCATATTCTTTAAAACTGCATGGCCCCTGCCACCTCCAGCTGCCTGTATTACCCTTCCTCCCTTACTGTGTCTCTTGGTACTTTCTACCTTCTATCATGTTGTGTCATTTCATTTTTTGTTTTGTTCATTATCGGACCCTCTATGCTAGAACGGCATAGAGCTCCCATGAGATTCCCCACAATAAAGAGCAAAGTCAGGCACATGGTAAGGACTCAATACATTTTGTTTTGTGGGCAGTCAGGGAAGGAATCAAGGATGGGCAGCTATGAACAATTGGGTTCTTCTTCTTCTTCTTCTTTTATTTAATGTTTATTTATTTTTGAGAGAGAGAGAGAGAGAGAGAGAGAGAAAACATGAGAGGGGGAGGGGCAGAGAGAGGGAGACACAGAATCCGAAGCAGGCTTCAGGCTCCGAGCTGTCAGCATAGAACCGGAAGCGGGGCTCGAACTCACAGACCTCGAGATCATGACCTAAGTCAGATGCTTAACCGAATGAGCCACCCAGGTGCCCCCAATTGGGTTTTCTGCTTTTTAACGGGATGGAAAAAATTGGGGGGAAATTGTTTTGATTCTATGATAGAATGAAAACAAGCTCAAGTCCATTTTGCTCTATGATAAAGTCCGTGTTTTGAATAAAATGGGATTGAACTTGTTTGTTTGCTTGTTTGTTTGTTTGTTTTTGAGATGATGAGAAATATTGATCTTGAGGAAATGGTCAAGGCCCTAAGTAGAACAGCTAAAGGGAATGTGGGTGCTCCTTCTATGTCCTGTCTGCCTCCCCTACCTGCTCCCTTCCTCACCCTGAAGCACCCTCCACCTTCCTCCAGGATGAGTCCTGCCTCCTACCTCTCCCCCTTTGTTGCCTCTGGAACGTCCTGCATTTGCTTATCGTTGGCACTTTCAACCACTCATCATCTGGCTCCCGAGTCCAGAGACAAAAACAGTGTCTTTATCATAGAATAAAATTCTTCTATTAATTTTCCTAAACTCACCCGTCCAATCTGCTCAGCCACTTACAACTATATGAACCATCCCCTGGGCTAATAAATCTAGACCAAACACAAATCCCTTTCTACCTACTTGTTCAGGCCTTTCTCTTTTTGTAGGCCCACCCCATTCCTCTCCATTATCTTTTATAAACAACCACGGGATTTAGGCTGTGGTGACATGGACCAGCTAGTGGAGGTCCTGTGGACAAGGAAGGCTGCTTAAAAAGTCTTTGGCAAATGAAATAAACAGCAGCATTTCATTGCAGAGCTCTGCACTCATAAAAATGCATTCTTAATTGTTCCCTTAACACTTTCATCCTGATGCTAGGCATCCTGCTACTTGCTGGCCTTTTGGAAGAGAACTCTTTTAATTTTCTGTTTGAATGACATACTGTTGCAGAGAGGATTAAATGGGGTAATACGTGCAAAGCAATTAGGACAGTGCCTGCCATGGAACAGATGCTTTATAAATGTTAACGGTTCTGAGCTATCAAAGCCCTTTCCCTCTGCCTGTTGTCAGATTGGGGTTCAGCCAAGAGGAGTCCTGCCCCCTAAAGGATCCTCAAATCCAAGGGGAAGCCTTCCCCTTGCTGAAAGACTTCACACCTGAGAGCCTGATAATCTTCATCTGTTTTCAGCCAGGCAACTGATAAAGAGGTTGAACTTGGGTTGTTGTTGGTGGTTGTTTTTTATGCAATATTAAAAATTTAAGTTTAACAAAACCAGCTGGTTATTAAACCAAAACCCACGGATCTTAGTGTTTGTTGTGTTTCTCAACTACAGACATCCAGTGATGGGTAGAAAGTGAGAATGTAAGCCTGAAAAAGACCTTATATATCATTACCCAGTTTTTCGTTTTCTTTTTCTTATAGGAAATTAAGGTACGGAGGGAGAAAAGTAATTTACCTAAGGCTATGTTGGTGAGTTTGGGGCTGAGCCAAAATGAAACCTGGATTTCTGACCTGCCGCCCAGTGCCCCTCAGATTTCCTTCCTTCACTGACAGGTGTTTCTCCCTGGAGTTGCAGTCAGATCTCATTCCACACAGGGACAGTGAGAGGGGAGCCTCAGACTGTTGGGAATCCAAGACACTGGCATCCCCCTCACTCATGCTAACCTCTCAGGCACAAAGAAAGGCCAGAAACCAATGCAAACTTCCTTGTTGGTCACAGGCACCCTGGATTCATCCAGAGTTGACCTACACTGAATGCTGATTGATACGCAGAATCAAGAGGAAACCAAGGATGGGGTAAGAAGGGGCAAATGACGTTGGTAGGCATATTCCACATTGTGTTTCTTTCAGGCAAGGGCCATATTTTTGTGATCTTGCATTTCTCCATAAATATTTGTTGAACGAATGATAAATTCTCAGCCTTGCTCTAGCAGTGCCCTTAAACAATATGTTAAACATATTCTAAACCCCCTTCAGAGCATCGGGCACCGTTGCATTAATCTGACAGTCCAAGAACAAGGCAAAATTAAGATCTGAAAAATAAAGCTGGCCAAAAACTATGCTCCAAACAAATGTGTGTAATGGACTCATTTTCCAGCTCATTTATCTTATCTAACGCATTTTCCTAGTTCTGTATTTGTCTTAAAAGTCTCCTTATTTTGACAATTTTTAGACAGAGTGTACATAGTGCCTCTATGACTGAAGACAGACAGTAATCAAGGGATTACCCAAATAAATGCATAATTACAATTGCAGTAAGTCATATGGAATAGGGAACTCTGAGCGACAATAGCTTAATCACTAAAGGTGAAGCTTGCAGAACGTGGAAGTAGTGGTCTGGTGCAACTCTTCTCCACATTTGAGTTTTGAGTTCAGATTTACCTGCCTCCATTTTTTAAGTTTATCTATTTTGAGAGAGACAGACAGCATGAGTGGGAGATGGGTAGAGAGAGAAGGAGACAGAGAATCCCAAGCAGGCTCTGCACACCAAGGGGAGCCTGACTGGAACTCACAGATCATGAGATCATGACCTGAGCTGAAACCAAGAATCAGACACTTAACCAACTGAGCCACCCAGGTGCCCCTGGCTGCCTCCACTTTAAAACACAAGCAAGAAGTTATCCTATAGACTCCACAGTTAGTCTGATTTTTTAAGTGCCATTTTTTAGGGGCACTGTTTTTCTTCAGAGCAGAAGCAGAAACAGACAAACGGCAACTAGATTTCATTCATTCATCAAATATTTACGGAATCCCTGCTAGGTGTCAGGCACTTTGCTAGAGCTTAGAATACAACAGTGGATGATGAAATAGATTTGGTTTCTGATCTCTTGATGTTTACAGTCTTATAAGAGAGGTGGATGGTAATTACATGATCATACAAAGAAAGATATAAACATAAATTATAAGTGCCAAGAAACACAGGAACTTACGAGAAAGCAGAATTTAATTCCAACTAAGGTTCTTAAAGGGCTTTTCTAATGATTGAAATTCAAACTGAGTTTTTTAGAAACCACTTTATTGAGGTATGATTGACATGTAAAAAGCTATGCATATTTAAGACATATAACTCGATGAATTTGGTAATAAGCATATATCTGTGAAACCATCACTACCATTTACATAACAGACATATCCATCACCTCTCAAAGTTTCCTTATTATTATTATTATTGTGTGTGTGTGTGTGTGTGTGTGTGTTAACAGCACTTGACATAGTATCTAGCATCTTAGCACATTTTAAATATATAGTATACTACATTGTTAGCTGTAGGCACCATGTTGTATACTAGATCTCCAAACTTGTTAATCTTGCACAAATAAAACACTGTACCCTTTGACTATCACCTCTCCATTTCTCCCTCTTATACTAACCCTGGGCAACCACCATTCTATCCCTCGCTTCTAGGAGTTTGATTATTTTAGATTCCTCATGTAAATGAAAGTATACAGTATTTGACTTACTGTGTCTGGCCTATTTTGCTTCGCATAATATTCTCCAGCTCCATCCATGCTGTTACAAATGGCAAGATTTCCTTCTTTTTTATGGCTAAAACATAGCCACATGCAAAAGAAAGAAGTTGGACCCTGGGCTTATACCACGTACAAAAGTCAACTCAAAATGGATTAAAGTCTTAAACGCAAGACTTGAAATCATAAAAGTCCTAGAAGAAAAAGTTTCTGGTCTTATTCTGGGCAATGGGTTTTTTGTTTGTTTGTTTGTTTGTTTGTTCGGGTTTTTTTGGATATGACTCCAAAAGCACCAGCAAAAATAAACAAGTGGGAACTACATCAAACTAAAAAGCTTTCACAAAGAAAAGGAAACCACTAGCAAAATGAAATGACAATTTATAGATGGGAGAAAGTATTTGCAAACCATAAACCTGGACACGGCTTGATAGCCAAAATGTGTAGGGGAATCCTATAACTCAATAGCAAGAAAACAAATCACCTGATTTAAAAATGGGCAGAGGAACTAAATAGACAATTCCCCCAAAAAGAAATACGAATGGCCAGCAGGCACATGTAGAGATGCTCAATTAGGGAAATGCAAATCAAAACCAGAATGAGATATCACCTCCCACCTGTCAGAATGGCTAAAATCAACACAGGAAACAACAAGTGTTGGAGAAGATGCGAAGTAAAGGGAATCCTTCCACATGTTGGTGGGATTATAATTTGGCATAGATATAATGGAAAACAACCTGGAGGGTCCTCAAAAAGTTAAAAATAGAAGTAGCTAGTTGAGATTTACAGAAGACGTAATAATTAACAAAGCAGAGAGGAGTGTAGCCCTGGTATAGATACTGGAAAAACCACGTGGTCCCTGCAAAATTATTTGACCTGATGATCAAACTGTAAATGACGGGGAACTGAGAGTCCAGAGTCATGAGTTAAATTGCTAGGGCCAGGGAACCAATCTGGCCCTGATGCTTATTTTTATACAGTTCATGAGATAAGATTGGTGTTTACTTTTCAAACGCTAAAAGGAATCAACAGAAGAAAGGTAATTTGTGATGTATGAAAATTGTACCAAATGTACATTTCAGTGTCCATAAGCTTCATGGGAACATGGCCACACCCATTTGTTCATGCAGGTTTGAGTCATTACAACAAGAGACCATATGACCTACAAAACCTGAATATTTGCTATCTCAACCTTCGGAAAAAATGTTTGCCAATCCCTGGATTTTAAGAATGTGTTGTTGTTGTTTTTGTTTTCAAAAAGACATAATTGTCAATGTTGAGGTTGCCACTTGAAGGAAGGATTTATATGTTTCAAGTAGTAGACTTATATTAGTTCCAGGAAAAGTCCCGTCAATGTGTGTAAAAAGTGATTGGCCTGCTCTCTGGCCCCAGGTGTCCCTCTGAGATAACTTCACTTCCTTATAATAAACCACTCTGTCCTTACTATGAGGAGGCAGTCACCTGCGGGGGAGGGGGTGGATTTGAGTGGCAGTGGCAGTGGCTTATCTGAAAAGAACTGCCCGTGAGACTTGTCATCTGTCACGTCGGAAGCGGCCGGCCAGCGTCTGGTGACACCAAGGCTGCCGGGGCCCGTGATTCTCATTTCTCTCATCCCGCTGTGGGGACACAGGAAGGGTATAAAGGAGGTTCCATTATTTGGAATGTTAACATTCCCTGTACCCCCGCTGTCAGGGTCAGTGGTTCCAAGGCAGAGGGTGTGAGCAAGGAAAAACATACATGCTTGGCTGCCCGTTTGCTCTGTGCACATCCAACAACTTGCAGAAACAGGGCCAAGAAGTTTAAAACAGAAAATCATCCTGCTTCCATTCCTCCCTTTGGGAGGAACCACGTGAAGAAAGGAAGAGTATTCCAGGCAGAAGGAACAGCATGCTTAAAGGCTCGAAAGTGAGAAGGGGCTCACGGTGGTGGAGTACAGAAAGGAGACTGGAGTGGCTAGGGCTCAAAGAGCAAAGGTCAGAGTGTAGGAGCCGAGGTCAGAGAGAAGCTGGAGTCAGTGAGCCAGGCCTTCGGAGGATATGACCCCACCTGGCTTCCTAGGTCATAAAAAGGATCGCATCTTCTGCCGGGTCCTCTTGGAACCCAGTCGTCACACTGTGAGGAAACAGGGAACCCACATGGAAAAGCCAGGTGAGACAGTGACCCCAGCAGTGGCCAGTGTCACCCTCCAGACAGAGGCGCCAGCCAGCCTTGACATGATTCCAGCCCCAGCTGCCAGTCACTTCAAGCTTCGGTATTCCCACCTGAAGTCCCAGACACCATGACACAAGAAACAAGCTTCCCCAGACTCCCCGACCCCCAGAGTCCACGAGCATAATGAAATGGCTGGAGGTGTTTTATAGCACTAATTTGCAAGACAGTGAGGAATTAGACTATAAGTGACAGCTAACCGGAACAAGAGGCTAAAAATCCTAGTTTCCTCAAATCCATTCTTGTCAATTGCTTTTCTTTTTCACCTTGCAGAGTATCGAGTGGTACTATTCTCTCCTTTGGCATATCACCTAACCACCGAGAATGACATAGGACTCTTTCCAGACCTTACTTAAGGCTTACCCTGCCAGTTCTGTTGCAATGACATCAACCCACAAGTTCAACTCTTTTACAGAGGCCACCAATACATAGCATGTGTTTCTACTACGTGTGTTTCCATGACGTGTGTGTTTCTACTCTGCATACGTTTCCAATATGCATATGTTTCCAAAGCCAATATATGTTTCCAATGCCTGAGAAGAACAGAATTTGTGATTTTATCTTGCCTCTCCTCAAAGTGATAGCTCATTTAAGCGGGGAAGAAAACTGGTAAGCTGAAATCACTGTTGGTGGCTACGGAAGATGAATCGAAATGAACATTACATGTTTAACCTCGCTGCAGGAAAACTTGGACAAAACAAGCACCTGCTCACAGATTGTCACCTTTGTCACAACCCCCAGGTGTGATTCACTCACTATTCAGTCTGCAGGCACGTTCAGTCAGTACATTGCTTGCCCACTCAGCAGAACCTGTTTTCTTAGGGACAGATCCCTTCTGGGATTGCAGGAAGTTCAATGTCAACTGTCAGGTTTCCCCAAGCGCTGGCTGTGAATTGTTCCATGGGTATCTTCTGCCCACCCACCATGGTCCTGTCTATCTTTCTCACACCAGGAGGAGGCTCTTTGCTAACAGGCAGGAGGAAGGAGAAAACTAACGGTCTTTTTGCTCTGTTTTTTTTTTTTCTTGGCCTCTGGCTTTGCAGCCTCTTCATTCGCAAAGAGGAACAAGAAAGCAGGGGCATTCCCTGGTGACCGATGTTTTCCCACGGGAAGAGAGTGATGGTCTTCAAAGGGGTGAGCAATTTGTTCTGCTCTTGCCAGCATTTTCTGCCGCTCTTTTAAACAGTGTTTGATTTAAATATAATAGTGAGCCTTCTGGATCAAATACTTCTCATTCCCAAGAGGAGATCAATTCCAATTTACTTCTGAAATTGGGTTTTCATGAAAGAGCCTACTTTGCGGTCTTAGGGGATTCTGACTTTTGTAGCAGATCTCACTGAGCTGCTGAAGACTGAAGAGGTGTGTATGGAAAGCCGTGTATGGAAAGCCTAAAGAGCCACACCAAAGGAAGGAGAATCGAGGGGACCATGCCAAGAATATCTCTGAGCGCTCACCAGGTGCCAGGCCACGGTGATAAATACACTGCCCACAAAAGATTCTGTCTAATTCTCCCAATGGCTTCATGAAGTCTAGAGTAAAATTGTTGCCATTTTGCACATGAGGATACTGGAGGCTTGGAGAGCTCGAGTGACCTTCACATGTTAACACAGTGGGATCCAGCCCAGGACAAACAGGCCAAAGCCAGCACTTAACAGAATCCACAGTCGACTCTGATGTGAAGCCAGGTTTGGGAACCAGGTTTCATTCACTTCTTAATCGGGAAGCTGATCAGTCACACACAACACAGTTTTGCAGGATGTCTGATCTTGGTTGGGAAATGATAATCACTTCCCACAATGTTTGTCATTTTTCTCCTTGACTGTTTAGACATGGTTGTTTTTAAAAACCCTTTAAAAAGCACTTAGCACCTAAAAATACCCCCCAGTAAACTATGTAATGTAGCTTCTAATTTGAACTTGCTTGGAATGGAATGCATGGTAATCATATCGAAAGTAGAGGGCGCCCAGTTTGGAGCAGGAAGGTCCAGGTTGTGATCCCTGCCCTGCCCAGATTTGCTGGGCGATGCTGGGCAAAGATGGCTACCCCCACCCCCACTTTGCCCCCTCTCTGTGGGGCTCCCAGCCAAGGACCCTTAACCTTTCAGCACTTAGGTGTGGCTCCATGACCCATATCAGGGCAATGAGATCCTTTAGGAAATTTCCAAGCATGGAAGTCAAGAACAGACTAAAACTGGAGCATAGTAAACCCCACAAAAAGCCTGGGCTCCAGACATTGGTCTTGAGAGGCTGAGGCCTGCTCTTTCTAAGGTCTAAGGTCTGGTATGTCAGCTTTCCTTGGAATCTGTGACCGACTCCAGATCTTCCCAATAAATTCCTCATTGGTGTATATTACATAGAATGGGTTTCTGTTACTGAAAATCCAAAACGCCCAGCACAGCGCTTCTTAGAAGAAAACAAATCAAAACCACAGCCTAGATTTTTCCCTAGATGCTCTTCAGGCTACTAATCCTGGCACTTCATGGCCTTTATTATTACCATCTTCTTAGGACCTAAAGCTGTTTCTCAATGCAGTCTGAAAACGAAGAAAAAAATTCAGGCAATTTTGCATTTTCCTTGCAAGTTTCCAAAGTATCTGGGAAGGTTTGCCTGAAATGTCCAGTCCTTGTATTTACTATAAAATCTAACTGGGTGGAGTCTGAGGAAATTAAAATGATTTTGGGGGCTAGAGAGATCAGAATTCAAAATTAGCACTGCCACTAACAAGTGCTTAACCTTGTGCAAGTTGCTCTGAATCTGCTTCCTATCTGTAATATGACTGCGGCAAAATGATTTATCAAGACATTAAGTAGCACTCCATTCGTACTCTACTTTTACCTTCCATAACCCCCCATGCATATATGCATGTGTGCAAATGCATGTGCATTAACACAAATGCACGTGCACCAACCCTCCCCCTACACACAGAATTCCAAGAACAAGAATTCCAAAAAGTTCAGGCTCTTTTGTGTCTCTTTGACTTAGAACCAAAAAAAGACACCTGAAAATAAGATATCTGCTTCTGGGCCTTGAACTTTTGGAGTGATTTGTACTGGGGGCAGGGGGTGGGTACTGGAAGAAGGACAGTCCTCAAGACAGGAAAGAGGATGGGGTGCCTGGGTGGCTGAGTGTGTTAAGCGGCCGACTTCAGCTCAGGTCATGATCTCGCGGTTTGTGAGTTTGAGCCCCACATCAGGTTCTGGGCTGACAGCTCAGAGCCTGAAGCCTGCTTTGGATGCTGTGTCTCCCTCTCTCTCTGCCCCTCCCCTGCTCATGCTCTGTCTCTCTCTCTCTCAAAATTAATAAATGTTTAAAAAAAAAAAAAGGGAAGAGGACAAGGTCCGTGGGTTCTGTATAGTAGGAACCTGGGCCCTGATTCCCAGACTCATCTCCACTGAAGGAGTAGGACCACAGAGGGATCTCTCAGAGGGTAAGTCTGGTCTCAGCAAAGATTCTGCTCCAAGCTTAGCATGTAAGGCACTGTACTGCCCATAGCAAGGACCCATACAAATGTGGACAAAATAGGCCTGAGTGGCCACCATAAGACCCTGGGACCAGAGGACTTGCATGTGACTCTAGAAAGGGAGGAAAACTCCCACAAAATCATGGGGATTGAATTTCCTGTCTTGCTGTTAAGATGCATCAAATTTCCTTTGATTCAAAAAAAAAAACAAATCGACATTTCTTGTCATATATATGTTTTATACAACATATATAATACTATAAATGTATAATATATGTAATTATATACTATATATAATAGTATGTAATATACATTCCATATAATATTATATACATCTAGACTCCAGTAATGGCTTACAAGAATGAAATTATGGAATACACAACATTTACCACTTGCTTTTTTTTCCAATTAACAATGTATTTTGGAGGCTCCTGGGTGGCTCGGTTGGTTGGTTAAGCATCTGACTTCGGCTCAGGTCATGATCTCACGGTTCATGGGTTCAAGCCGTGTCAGGTTCCGTGCCTGGAGCCTGTTTCGGATTCTGTGTCTCCTTCTCACTCTTGGCCCCTCCTCAGCTCACACTCTGTCTCTTTCTCTCTCAAAAGTAAATACACCTTAAAAAACTTTAAAAAGATGTATTTTGGATCCTTTCCATGGCAATATATATAAATATGTCTAATTACTTTTGAACAGAAGTAGTGCATGCTACTGGTTAAACACATTTCATACGTGGAAAATATAAAATACAAAGTAAAACTGTCCCACCCAGCTGCAGAAGTAGCCACTGTTCACCATTTCATGTTTCCATTTGAATAATTTCAGCATATATGAGCATATCCTATGTCTGCTTTTAATTAATCTTAACTGAGATTGGGTATTGTGGTCCCCATTTCTTCTCTATGTGTCACGGTGTGACCTATTTGTCACCCAGTCTGAGTTCTAATCCATTCCCTAAATGGAAGAATAGTGAGAAACAGGGACCCCAGCAAAGATTTCTATTTCTAAACAAGCTTGATATTTTGTCTTCTAAATATTTTTGAAGCCATAAATAGCAGACAGTGATTAATACAAGAATATGCAGGCTACTAAACAAAACATACATAATTCTGAGTGTGATCTCATGTCAAAAACGGTCCATAAATGGTTTTCTTTGACAAACCTCATCTACTTAGTCTCAGTAATGGTGATTCCCAGTCCAACTCTCATGCTTACAAACCTGTAATGGAAAAGACTTCCTAGCCTGTGTATCTAACAGCTCCCTCTTTTGTCATGACATCCCTGAGAGTCCCAGTTAAACAGGCCAAACGTAATTCAGGAAACTGAACCACTACTAATGACTGACCAATGGAATTCCCAGAAGACACTATATTAAAAACTATTTTGATTACATATCCAGCCTTCTCTCCATTCCCTACAGCAGTTCTTGTCTGTGGAAGAATCTTGATGGTGTCAGGAACTCAGCCCAAGAACAAACTGCATTGAGCCCCACTTGACGTTACAGTTATTTGTTTGATGATACAATTCCCAGTATCGTCCTTAAAAGGACACACAAACGCCATGGAGGAGAGTGTGTACTTCTTTAGGTAACAGGGAGTCATTACAACCTTTCAAGTAAGGAAATGGCATACATTGGCCTGCCTTTGGAGAAGGCGGCTTTAGCAGCTTCTGGAAGAGGTTTTAAAGTGACAAGAAGCTAGAGGTGATGCCCAAACCCACGGTCCAGGCAAGACATGATGAAGGCCTGAGCCAGGAAGTCCTAGTGGAATGAAGTGGCCTAGGTAGGTCCAGGAAGATGGCCTCAGTAGGATTCTTTGACATTATATTAGGGAAAAAGAACCACAAAGGTCATAATCACCTTGAAGTGTATAGCTAGAGTGGTCCAATACTGGCCTGGAGTTCTTTTTTTTAAATTTTTTTTATGTTTATTTATTATTGATACAGAGAGAAACAGAGCAGGAGTAGGGGAGGGGCAGAGAGAGAGGGAGACACAGACTCTGAAGCAGGCTCCAGGCTCTGAGCTGTCAGCACAGAGCCCGACACAGGGTTCGATCTCACAAACCATGAGATCATGACCTGAGCCGAAGTCGGATGCCCAGTGGACTGAGCCACCCAGGCGCCTCGGCCTGGAGTTCTAATGCAGGGGGTGGGGCACTCTTCGGGGTGAGAGCACAGGCAATAAGGAATTCCATTAAAACATGTTGAATTTGGAACATCTAACTAGATAATCTCCATTTCAGGTATAAAGAAAGCAAGAAAAATAATCCACCATGAAAATCAAAACTGTAGTAGGAAAAGTATTAAAGGCAAAGAAGGAGATTGTGTGAGAGATGTTGCTGATATAGAGGGACACATGGGGAACTTGCCACAGGCTTAGTTGCCACAGGTTTAGTTCTAGGGATCACATGATTCATATTTATCCAAATTTGTTTTAACTCAACAAAGGAGCTGACAATTGAACTCATCAGCTGTGCCCAGAGGGATTCCCGGGGCTTATGCTGCTAAACTTCATCTCCTTACAAATATCCAAATGATGCCAGGGACAAAGTCTTCCCCTTCTGGAAGGAAACCTAAGAGCCAGCTTTCTCCTTCTGCCTTCCAGATGGCATTCCACATGTCAAGTCAAAAAATTCAGGAAGTGCTTTCCTCTTTGTAACCAAGAGAAGTATTTTCTTTCTTTGGAGACTGCTGCTCCCACTTTCTTTCCCTCCTTAAATGGAATCTGATGTGTTTTTACCAAATTATCCATGACTGGTCTCTTGCACTGTTGGTGCTCTTGGTAGGTACTCTGCAGTGGGCAGATAAGGATGGGGCCCAGTGACGTACATTTCTCTCCCGGTTTCCCTAGCGATGCCCCAGCAGGATTCCCACACCCCTACAAACCTGCTTCTGACTCAGCCTGCTTTCGGCCTACGGACCAGGCTCTGCCAGAACATCACTTTAAAAATAATATTTTTTTTTCCTTCCAGGCAATTTACAGTTTATAAAGATCTATCATAGTCTTTATTTCATTTTATCTCCATAGCACAATTGTGCAGAGTAGATATTATTAATATCACTATCACCATTTTATAAGGAAAGAAATCAAGGCTCACAAAAGTTTAATGACTTGTCCAGATTGCATAGCAATAAGTCAACAGAAGGGGAAGAGGTTTGGAAATGGGGCTCATAGGGCTTGTTCATCATAGCCAGACTTTCTTGTGAAGTCTGAAAACTTCAGATATGAGTTATTCCAGCCCAGAATGCAATAGGCTCAATTAATCCTAGACAAACAAGACAAGACTATCCAATGGAAAAAAGGTAGTTTCTTCAACAAATGGTGCTGGGAAAACGGGACAGCAATATGCAAAAGAATGAAACTGGACCACTATCTTACACCACACACATAAATAAACTCAAATGGATTAAGGACCTAAATGTGAGACCTGAAGCTAAAAATTTTAGAAACGAACACAGACAGTAACTTCTTTCACAATGGCCATAGCAATGTTTTTCTCGATATGCCTCCTGAGGCAAGAAAAATAAAAGCAAAAATAAACTATTGGGACTACATCAAAAGAAAAAGTTTCTCCATAGCAAAGGAAACAGTCAATAAAACTAAAAAGCAACCTACTGGGGGCACCTGGGTGGCTTAGTGGGTTGAGTGTCCAACTTCAGCTCAGGTCATAATCTCATAGCTCTTGAGTTTGAGTCCCATGTCGGGCTCTGGCTGACAGATCAGAGCCTGGAGACTGCTCTCTCTCTTTCTGCCCCTCCCCTGCTTGTGCACTCTCTCTCTCTCTCTCTCTCTCTCTCTCTCTCTCTCTCTCTCTCTCTCTTTCTCTTTCAAAAATAAATAAACATTAAAAAAAAAAAGGCTACCCACTGAATGAGAGAAAATATTTGCAAATGACATATCTGATAAAAAGCTAGTATCATATATATATATATAACTTAAACTTATGTAATTCAACACACAAAAAACAAATAACCTAAATAATACAACTAAAAATGGCAGAGTACATGAACAGACATTTCTCCAGCATCTCCAATCTCCATCCAGATGGCCAACAGACACATGAAAAGATGCTCAATATCGTTCATCATCAGGGAAATGCAAATCAAAACGACACTGAGATATCACCTCACACTTGTCAGAATGGCTAAAATAAAAAACACAAGAAACAACAAGTGTTGGCGAGGATGTGGAGAAAAGGAACACTCGTACACTGCTGTACCACTCAGCCATGAAGAAAAGAATGAAATCTTGCCATTTGCAACAACTTGGATAAAGCCAGAGAGGAATATAATGCTAAACACAATAAATTAAGCAGGGAAAGACAAATCCCATATAGTTTCAGTCATATGTGGAATTTAAGAAGCAAAATAAATGAAAAGACGAAAAACAGAAAAGAGACAAATGATAAATGGCTTTAACTATAGGGAACAGAGGGTTACCAAAGGGGTGGTGGGTGGGGAGATGGGTGAAATAGGTAATGGAGATTAAGGGTATATTTATCATGATGAGCACTGAGTAATGCACAGAATTGTTGAGTCACTATATTGTACACCTGAAACTAATGTAACACTGCATGTTAACTATATTGGAATTAAATTTTAAAATGTCATTAAAAACATAGGGGGTAGATCTTCTCTCTGAATTAAGACATGTTCAAGATTTACTGACAAAGTCTAGTTCATGACAGTTAAGGTTGCAAGACTTCTTAATTCAGTCAACATCTTGGGCCTCGGGCGGGATCAGGGGTCAGAATACAAGGGTTTCTATAGTTTTCATCATGAAGCAGTTGCACTGTGGACTCATCACAGGTGTACCCCTGTGGTTGGTCAACGTACACATTTAATTTTGCTTTAACTCTTGGTTCACACTGTTATGAAAACTTGTCAAGTGTAACACTGAGTTGAATGGTTTGCCAAAACAGTAGAGAGTTGGTAGAACTTGTATGGAATAATTGGTACAGCTTGAGAGTCAGCCAGCATCTGAGAAAGGATGCATGTTTACCAGCCTGGGGCCATGTGTGTATAAAAGAAGCTGGAGAGAGCAGTAAAGTGCTCTCCTCAAGGGGTTCCACAATGCCAGTGGATGATGAGGTTATGCCGCGTGTGCAACTATAAATGGGTCCAAGGAATCTCTGAGACACCAGTGCATGGGATTGGTATATGCATTATAACGATTGCTGACTTGAATTGCTTAATATCTGAAGGAAGCTCTAAATTTCGGTGGCCGAATGTGAACCACACGCTCAAAACCCTGAGAACTGCGGGGGCACCTTGGTGGCTCAGTTGGTTAAGCATCTCACTTCGGCTCCGGTCATGATCTCACTGTTTGTGGGTTCAAGCCCTGCACTGGGCTCTGTGCTGACAGCTCAGAGCCTGGGGTCTGCTTCAGATCGTGTGTCTCCCTCTCTCTGCCCCTCCCCGACTCACACACTCTCTTTCTCTCTCTCTCTCTCTCTCTCTCTCAAAACTAAATAAACATTAAAAAAAAAAATAAAACCTGAGAACTGCTATTTTTCTCTTCCTGGGAAATTTGAAATTAATATTTAAGGCATTTGATTTTTAAAAACTCTTTGATGTTGTTATTGGGAAAAAGTTAAAATCGATGGAGTTAAACTCTCCATCCAAATTTAGACTCCACCTGCCTCATCTGGCCCATTGAGAGGAGTCTCACTACCTTCTCACTACCTCCCAAGATAGTCTGATATTCCTACCACACACTATCTTATTTCTGACAAATTATTCTAATCCTCCTCAGAGACAATACCAGCGGCCTGCAGGTCATAGATTCCCCCCCTTATTTTTGTGGACAGAGGATCACAGGCTTCTGTTTGGATCCTTCCAGCAAGAAAAAGAACGAATAATACCCCCTCAGCAGCACATTCTTAATATTTTCTTTTATATTGATTAATATTCTGCCTTCTTACAGCATCTAGGAGAAGCAATTAAGCAGCAAAGACAAGGTCTTAGGTTTTGAAGTCAGATAAACTGCATTTAATTGACTGGTTCCGCAACTTGGGGCGAGTTACTTCACATTTTGGAGTGGCAGTATTCCAATCTATAAATAAGGGAGAATTAAAACAATAATACCCAGGGGCTCGTGGGTGGCTCAGTCGGTTAAGCATCTGACTTCAGCTCAGGTCATGATCTCGTGGTTCATGGGTTCAAGCCCTGCATCAGGCTCTGTGCTGACAGCTCAGAGCCTGGAGCCTGCTTCCAATTCTGTGACTCCCCCTCTCTCTGACCCTCCCCCACTCACGTTCTGTCTCCATCACTCAAAAAAATAAAGTTAAAAAATTAAAAAAAAAAAGAAAACAATAATACTCACACGATGACTGTGATAAGGACTAATTGAAATAATGCATATATTTTTCTTATTACACAGTGGTTGGCACAAGGTAGCTGTTAAATTAAGCACAGCCACCATGAATATTCTATACCTTGTTCTTACGTCGCTTAGTCTTGTGAAATAGATCAACAAGGTCATGCACGTGTAAGCCTTCTCATAAATTTGACAGTTCTCCCACTGACACCCATGTCTTCTCTTACAGCTGCTGACCTTAAGGAACGTTGCAAAGTAAGCACAAACCATTCCTGTCCCCACAAAGTTAATTAAAAGGTTACTAAGTGCTCACCGTTGGCTTTTGGGAGAATAAGACTTGGCCCCTAACTAAGTTATAAGAGATTTGTAAAGAGGTAACATGATATAGTGGTGGAGAGAATACTCAACTAGGATTTCAGAAAAATGGGTTGTATTTGCCCTTTGCCCTGGAGCAAGTCATTTAACTCCTTCAATATCTTCAACTGCAGATGCGAGGAAATGAGACAAATGTCACAACACTAATTAAGAAGATCCATATGCAAAATACTGTGACGAGAACCTTGCTCAGCACATAACAGGCATTCACCTGGTATTGGTTGATTTTAATGTTTAGACCCTAGATATTTTAACATCCAGTTAGTATTCTCAGTCTAGATAGTTGGCCTTTCTGCTCGTGGTTGTGACGGCGTCTTTAACTAGTCTCCTTGCTTCTAGCTGGTCCCTGGAAGTTTGGTTCTAATCATGTGCTCAGAATCCAGTAGCAGAATATAAAGGGAACAAAAATTATGAATTAAAATCTAGGGGAAGTGGTCAAAACAGTGTTTAGAGGAAAGTTCATAGCTTTATTTGTCTTCATTTCAAAAAACCAAAAGAGAATTCACGAAGTTTTCACCTCATTATATAAGACAAAGAAATCTACTTAAAAAAGAACTACAAGAGAATATGAAACTGCATATGTGATAAAATAATCAATAAGTTAGTTAAATAATAAAGAAAACAAAAAGAAATGATTAATATAACCGAAGATTACTTGTTGAAAAGACTTAACAAACAGCAAATCTAATTGGAAAACTGGTAAAAAATTAGAAATGAAGCAGGCAATAGAGCATGCAGGGAAAAAAATGTATCAGTAAGCCCTTTGCATGGTTAAATACTAATTATTTTAAATTCTGTGTGAAAAAATTTACTTTCTCGAAAAGAAAAGAAATATCACTCACTGGGTATTGACTGTGTAACCTGTTACAGTACTGAGTGCTTTACACACATTCCCTACTTTTGGAGGTGTGATAACCCCATGAGATAAATATTTGTCTTCCTTCTACAGGCAAAACTGAAGCTTAGGGAGATGAAGCTATATGGCCAAGGTCACCCGACTACTAAGAGATGCAGCTGGAATTCAAATGCAGATCGGCAAGGCCTATACTATTTATACTTTTCCATGTTTTCATCCTAAAAATGTAAGCCATCAAAATAGTCACCATAAGGAAGAATAAATTTGAATAGCCGGTAACTAAATATATTGAAAAATTGTTCACATACCACACACACATAACTAAATATACTTGTTTAGATCAAAACTTCTCCAAACTTTCAGGGGCGCCTGGGTGGCTCAGTTGGTTAAGCGTTCGAGTTCGGCTCAGGTCATGGTCTCACGGTTTGTGAGTTCGAGCCCCACATTGGGCTTTGTGCTGACAGCTCAGAGCCTGGAGCCTGCTTCGGATTCTGTGTCTCCCTCTCTCTCTGCCCCTCCCCCATTCGCGCTGTGTCTCCATCTCTCAAAAATAAATTAAAATGCTAAAAATATACACTTCTCCAAACTTTCAAATAGCCAATAGTAACCTAACTACCCATTTCATCCTCCAACAAAGGAAATAATGGCAAACCACCTAAACTGCCATAAAAAGAAAAAGTTGTTTTAATCCTAAGTGTCATTAAGACACACACACACACACACACACACACACACATCCTAAGGGTGAGCTTGCCTTTTATAGACATGACTTTTTTAATAAAAAAAAATAAGCAAATTGAATAAAGTGAAAAGTTATTACATGTGAGGAGATACTAGCAGAACATAGCCCTACTAGACTACAACAAAAGGAAAATATATTCTACTTAATATTTTTATTTTAAAAACTTCTTCACAACAAAGTCACATCCATAGAAGCAATAACCTGTCTGACAGAGTCTAAGACCCATTCTTGATGTTTCGAACGTTTTAGAATAGTCTAGGGCAGCAGGACAACACAAGGAGCTCCACAGACCTGCTTCCCAGTGAAACTGGTGGAAGTTATATATAAAAACAAAAACAACCATTTAAAATATCTGGAGATAGTCCCAAGAAACACAGCAAATGAAAAAAAAATGTACTAAAGACTATCTACCAAACTTTGGTAGTAAGAACAAGTCTGCGGTATTTCAGCTTACGCAGACTCCCTTCCTCTCCCTCCCAAGTCAGTGAGATGGAGACATCGCTCCAGACTGGTGTAGGCAGGAGCACAGTGCTCCCTCTCCCTCAGCTCCCAGTTGGGGCTCTCTCCCCCGGAGAAACAGTACGTCAGCAACTTCCATGCTGCCTCTACTACCTGGTGGTGAGGCTGAATTCCCAGCAAGTGCCAGTGAGACGTGAGGGCCCCTTTCCTCCACCGCCTGCACTGGTGGGATGAAGACTCACCCTGAGCGTGTTGCCTCTGTGACTACTGCAGCTCCATTAGTCCTCGTCCTCTCTCATAAGGTGAGGGTTCCATGCAGGAGAGGCAAGTTAAGAAAAATGGAGGCCGCTACTACCAAGAGCTCAGCTCCTGAAGTGGGAATGTCACTCAGATAAATGGTTTAATAGTCCTACCCTCAGTTCCACAGCCCTCTCAGAGATGGTGCTTGGAGGGTGAGAAGCAGGCAGTAAAGTAGACATATCCTAATCTCTTCCCAAAGGAACGAACTTCCTTGGAATAGACTGAAAAAGTTCAAACCTAAAGGTACTCAGGAACAGTGGAGGTTCTAACTAAAGGCCATTGGGACGAGATTGGTAGATTTGCCGGACTCGTAGTCTAAGCTATAAGCTGGCTTGTTTGTCCAGGAGACCCAGGGAGAGGCCCAACTGGAAGGAGGCATTTGAGGTCAGAACAAATCTCAAACACTGACCTCAGGAACTGCCCTGTCAAAGGAGCCTGAATTAGATGGTTTAGTTTATGGAACAGTTTTCTCTCCAGGGCATTTTTTTAAGACAATAGAGTAATCAGCTTGAGGTTAGTGGAGTTTCACCGTTGGGTGTGGACAGGGCAAAAGAGAATGAAGGACAATCAGGCCAAAATCTCTATCAGCCCAAGATGCCTGCAGGCATACAAGGCCCCACAAGATTACACCCGGTAAAGAACAATATCAGAGGCTTAACAGTACGTGGGAGGAAAACAGACTTCACTAAAATAGTCCAGCCAGTCACTAAGCAAATAGCAATGAAAAACAGCAAGGAAAGAGGGCAGTACTGAGTTGTTACAATATATTATCTAAAATATCCCATTTCCAATAGAATTGCAAAGACATGAACAGAAAGAGGGAAATAAGACACATATACTGGGGGAAAGAGCAGGCAAAATAAAGTGTGAGAGCAAACAAACGACAGATGTAACAGACTAAGCCTTCAAAGTGGCCATGACAAATATGTTCAAAGAACTAAGGAAAATCATGATCAAAGAAGTAAAGGAAGGCATGAAGTGAATGTTGCATCAACTAGAGAATATTAGTAAGGTGATAGTAACGATTTAAAAAAGAACCAAATGGAGAGGCGCCAGGGTGGCTTAGTCGATTAAGCGTCGGACTTCAGTTCAGGTCATGATCTCACAGTCTGTGAGTTCGAACCCCTCATTGGGCTCTGTTCTGACAGCTCAAAGATAAATAAACTGCACGTCTCTGGTTTCTCGTTCCCTTTCACAAGTGCTGCAGCCCTGTGGGGTGAGGACCCCACCCTCGTGGCCTCATTTTAACCCAGTAACCTCCCTGAAGACTTTATCCCTCAGCATCTTCGACATACGAATTTTGAACATAACGCCATCAAATTGTGCACTTTAAAAGGGTGAATTATGTAATCTGTGAATTATATGTTAATAACGGAGTTGAAAAAATAATGTGAGTGCCTTTAACATGATAAAAAAAAGCTTTAACTAAAAGCCAAGAATAAGCTTATTAGAGAAACAGCAGTCACTCTCCTTAAAAACAAAACAAAACCCTGATGTTATGGAACATTTGGAAAGAAGGATATATGTATGGTAGATGGCATAAGAGAAGAAAAGGACAGTGATACACTCTTGTAGGAATAAGACACTGCGCACCAGAGGAGGTAGATTTACCACAACACTACCTGTGTCACATTAATGTGCAGTGCGTCACTTTAAGTCATCAGATTGATTCATTTACTTGTCCAGTTTTTGGAGCAGCCACTATATGCTACCCACTTCTTTAGGTGTGTACCTTACGTTAGCAAACATGACAAAAATCCTTGCTTTCATGGAGCTCATCCTCCAGCAGGACTCCGGGGATAGACAATAAACTGGGACACAATAAGTACATTCAGGATGTTAGAGGGTGATAAGTGCTCTTGAAAAACTAAAAGGTTTAACAGAATGAAGGACCTAATGATGCTGAGGAGGGGCAGGAGGGGCAGGTTAAGAAGGTGAGAGTGTTGGCCGCACAAATATTTAGGAGTGTGTTGCATTCTGATGTAGCAGCCCATGGAGGGGCCGTTGGGTAAGAGTCTGGCTAAGGTGCTTGACGAATAACAAGAAGACCAACTTGGCTGGAAAGATGGAGGCAAAGGAGAGACCAGATCAGAAGGCAATGAAAGCCGGATCATGCAGGGGCTTGGAAGGGCATTGTAAAGACTTGGGCTCATACTTTAAGATGAGGAACCATTGCAAGGTCGGGAGTAGAGAAGTGACAAGATCTTCCTCGCATTTCACAAGGAGCCCTTTTGGTTGTTGTATTGAGACTGGAATGCAGGGAAGCAAGAGTGGAGACCAGGGGACTTTCAGGGGCTATTGCATGCAAGGGCAATGAAGACTGGATGTGTGTTTTATTTTTAAAATCGTGGTATACACTGTGCAAATGGAGAAGATGAGGGGATAAAGCAAAACCAGGGCCAGTAGAAGAGAGTTGAAGCACCATCTTCTGTCGCAAGGAGTCAAGTTCATAATATCTAACATTAATACAGAAAGAAAAGTAGTAAAAACACAGCATTTGGGAATACTGAGTTGATTAAAGTAGGAAATAGCTTAGAATAGTTTGAAATGGTTGCAATTAGAGAGAGAAATTGAGGAGAGGGATAAGGGATACCTTTTTATTCTGAGCCTTCCACTTCGTTTGTTTAACCATGTGAACGTCTTACTTTGATTTGTTTACAAAAGACCAGAACAAGGTTGGCATGTAACTTCATAATCAATGATGGGTTGAAAAATTATGCAATTGCAATAAGCTACAAAGGAGGAAAGGAAATCTAGCTGCCGGGATAGTCTATGTAAAATATTGTTATTTGCAGATGGCAGAATGCCTAGTTAAAGCAAGAGTCAAGTAAAATATTTCAGTAAAGTGATCAGATGAAGAGGCATTTAAAAAAATTTGTTGGCTAGTATGACATCTTGTTTAATAAATGTTTTTCTTAAGTGGACTAGAATTTTGTTCAATGCTAAATTCAGCGCTCAGCTATAGTTAATGACTACTATCCTAGAGACTTGCTCTTTTTAATTCTTTTTTAAATTTTTTTGATGTTTATGTGTTTTTGAGAGAGAGACAGAGACAGAGACAGAGAATGAGAGGGGGAGGAGCAGAGAGAGGAGACAGAGAATCCGAAGGAGGCTCCAGGCTCTGAGCTGTCAGCACGGAGCCCGACGCAGGGCTCAAACTCACAAACAGTGACATCATGACCTGAGCCGAAGTCGGCTGCTCAACCGACAATGCCACCCGGGAGCCCCTCTCTTTTTAATTCTTAAAAACTAAATGACTATTCAGCCTTTTCTGTGGTTTAATATTATTTACTGCTCTGAGCTCCTTTGGGAAGAGAAAAACATTTTATTCTTTTCTCCTGGATATGTTTGGCTTAGAAGCAATTGCCAACCGTCTGGCAATAAGCAGTTCAAGCACTGGCTATGCTCCAGTCAAAAGCCAAAAGCTGGTCACTACAGGAGGCTTCTAGCAATCACTTGCTCTGCTCTGGAAAGGGGAGTAGAAAGTAGTTTCCTCCTGAGTTGAAGTCAACAAGTCATCCATCCATCCATCCACTTATTCAAATTCTTTATGAGCAAGAGCAAAGTTGGACCTCGACTTTCAAGGAGAAAGACTTTCTCCCAGCTCTCAGTGGGCTTGTGAGAACAACACATGGAAAGGACGAGTACAGAAGACACTAAGAATTAAGAGAGAGGTGTGCCCGGGGTGTTTTTGAAGGCAGGCTCAGAGTTATCAGGGGTGAAAAATGTCAGGTACAGGAAGTGATAGAGAGGCAGGAAAGGAAGTGGATTGTATTGGTTGAATGCATCTGATAGGACAGGTAAGTAACAAAAAGAAGGGAGATGGCAAAGTATAATACTTTGGAGGAACTTGGGAGAAAGAGTGTGTATTGTTTGGGGGTTCTAACCTCGAGTGGCCACGGGAGCCAGCAGGTAAGATGAACAAACCCGGTGGGCTGAGTCCTGGGAAAGACAAGAGAGATTAGTGTAGACGGTCACAAACCCAGGAGAGCACGCTGTACTCAAAGGGGCTGCCCCTCTACAGCTCCAGTGGTTGACGCCAGGCAGGACGTGGTGTTCCTATGCCTTCTAATTTTCCAACAGAAATCCAGATTTCTGTTGGGGGAGGGGGAGGAGCATGTGTGTAAGAAATTAATCCTTAGTGAATTCAAATGCCTTAAAATGATAATAATAAAGTCTACTGTGCCCTCTTATGCCCTCCAAAAGTTTGTGCCTGAGTTCAAGCTGAAAGCTGTTAGTTTGCTACCAGGGGTATTAGCAGCTGAGTTGTCCTGATGATTACTACTTTAAACAAATCACTTCAGCTATCCTAAGCCTCAGCTTCCACATCTAATAACAGCATTTAATTTAATTTATTTAAATTACAGGATTTTTTGAGAACTAAATGAGGCCATTAAGGTACAGCTCGACCCTACTTAAACATGCTGCTTTGTCATAAAGTTATCTTTGAGATATTTTTATCCAAATATACTGCAGATGCATAGAAACCATTACAGTACATCACATGTAATGAATCTCTACAGTAAACTCTATACCCACACGTATTTGTTCTCTGCCAATGAGGACTCCAGAGCAGGCTGCATAAAAGGTATTCATCAAGGGGTGTGGTCTACTCTGCTGTTGATTTCCTTTCCGCCATTTATGTTGCATTCTGACAAACAGTGTCGCCTGGTAACAGCTGACCAAGATTGGGCAGGTGGGCAGTGTGGGACGACCTCCCAAGGGTAACAAAGGACAGGTGTCAACCTGCATGCTGAAATGCAAGTCACAGCAGCTACAGGAGGCTTCTCAGCAATGGTTGCAGCCCAGAGGATGAAGACGAACTGGCGAGTGGGTTGACTGGAGACCCGAGGCAGTATGTGGGACGTCCCCGCAGCCCAGGAAGATCAACCAGAAACTGAACTAAGGGAAACTGGTGGACACTGAGATTAAAGGCACACAATGATCTCAGGAAATTTGAAAAGAATGTGCCCCCCACAGATCTTCATTTAGTCAGCAATCCCGTTTCCAGGAATTCCTACTTGGAGCCAAATGGGATTTATGTTAAATGTTTAGAAGAGACTCTGGTTCCCAAAAGTGAGCTTTTATTGTTATTTACTTGATATGGCTAGATTATAAGATATATGTTAGAAGGTGGTAAAATGTGAGTCTGAAAATGTAAAGTGCCAGAGACCAGATCACAAAAGGTCTTAGAGGCTATGCTAGGGAGTTCAGAACTTCTCCAAAGAGTTAGCAGTGCACTAAAGGATTTTAAGGAGAGTATTCATCACCTACATTAATGTGGCATATGTAGAATAGGCAGCTTACTACTTTAACTCAAACACAGAATGACTGACATGAAGCTGAAATCCGTTCAGGGAATTTTTCAGTTCTTTCCAATGGGACAGTGCGCACAGGAAATGCCATCTTTAGAATCTGCCTTTAATTAACAGCTGATGTCCCAAGGGAGAAATGAGATTTAAGTTCCACATGCTCTCCCCAATGACACTGCTTCTAAACTTTGCATCGGTGGCTACTGTAAAGACAGCATTAGCACAAAACAAGGACAAAGAGATCTCATTGGAAAAATGACATCTCCATATCCTTGAACTTCAATCTAGTTAATAGACACCAGAAGTGAATCAAAGGATGTATTAGTTCTGCTTCCTGCCCTCTGAAAGGGGCAGGACAGGGCAGAAAGTGGGTGCTAGGAGAGAAGGCAGCTGCACTTTGCTGGCAGCAACAGCTTCTCGATAAGGTCTAACCTACAAATACTGAATGGTTGGTTTCCAAAAGATGGCGAAATAGATGTTTTTTTTAATCCTTGATATGGAAAAGATCTCCACACATTCGCCTCAGTTTCTCTCATTGTTTCAGGATGATGGCACAGGAATGAGTTGAGAAGAAATGACTATGTGAGATTATCTCCCTGGCAGTTTCCAAACTTTCTTTCCCCAGAACCACAATGGTAACGGGGAGCTAACACTGATTGAACACCGGCTAACCTGCTGTCTGCTGGGCATTTTCTTTACACTGAACAAAAAAAATTGTCCAGTCTTTTCCTACCCATCTCTTCCCTATGCTCCCCTGTTGGGATGCATTCTGACTGATACCTAACACATTAAGCAACTTGCCTTAAGAACACGCTGCTGAACTTACTGAGGGAACATAAGTCGAACTGGATGAGATTGGATGGAGCTCCTACAGAGGAAGCACCAGCCCCTCACATTCTGTCCTTTTTCCTTCGGAGTAATTGCAGGTGAATCTACTGGAAGGTGTCTAGGGAAATTAATATAACATTTCAATGTATTAAAATCTTTGAGAAGGGTTCTCCCTCTGCATCTATTTTAGATGGGTCATCACTGGTTATCATGTGTCAAATAAAGATTTCCTAATATTCTTTCAAATAAAAATGGTCTCTGTTCTCTAAAGTTACCCAGGACCCCAGCAGGCCATGACCACTGGAGGGTTTGGTTTTGATAACCCTGGACACTATACAAATATTAGTAATTATTATTGAGTTAAGGATTGTTATTTAAGACATATGGCCAGGAATGATGTGTGATAGAAGATGATAATGGGCTACTTCTTACCCATTATCACTTCTTCCTTGATGATAGAAAGCTGACTTTGTTGGGGGCATCACCATGCCCTGAAGCAAAACTACTCTTTCCCAGCCTCACCCTAAAGTAGGAGTGGTGAGGTAAATTCTAGATAAGGCTTTCAGGAGGGATGCTAATCTAGTTAGGAGGTCTTTTTGCTTTTTCCCTCTTTCTCCTTCTTCCTACCTAGAATATAGATTTGATGTCTGAAGCAGGCAGGGGCCATGCTGTCCCTTTCAGATGGAAGTCACATGTTAATGATGACAGAACAAAAAGATAAAAGATGGTTAGGACAGTTTGTATTATAGAACCACCATAACAAGTATAGAAAGTCACCCTCCAGACTTGCTAAATGTGGAAACAAAATAAATTGTCACGCTGTTAAGCCATGTTAATTCAGGTTTCTGTTATTAGCTCCAAATGCAGTTCCTGACTGAATCATCTTACGTGTTGTAAAGTAGGGAAAGCAAGGGAAAAAATTTGATCACGATGTGAAGAAAAAAAAGAGAGAGCGTAACATTTAAATTCCATAGTTTTCAGGACATGGAGCAGTATCTGTGGGGAGGGAATTATTGGGTGGGGGCTATGGGGATAATTGTGATGTCCAAGGTGGCTAGGAGGGGGATTTCTTCTAAGAGGAAGGCTGCAAGAATCCAGCAGTTTTCACCTGTGGCTTTCAAACACTTTGCCCTTTATAGCGATTATAAGCTTGCATTATTTATCAACATTGAATTTGCCTAGTCTATAGGAGA
Organism: Cryptoprocta ferox; assembly: GCA_028646485.1. Taxonomy (NCBI): domain Eukaryota; kingdom Metazoa; phylum Chordata; class Mammalia; order Carnivora; family Eupleridae; genus Cryptoprocta; species Cryptoprocta ferox. The sequence goes on along the minus strand of CM053572.1, from coordinate 105,492,683 downwards.
AATGACTGATCCTTGGAAAGTGTTTGCCATGTGGGACCTGGGAGACGTCTGAATCTATTCTATGAAAAATGAAATGAGACAGTATAACAAGTTCAAGTTCATTCAAGTCAACATCAATGCCACTTTCTCCAGAAGAAGCAGGAAAAGAGCCCAGCAGAGAGGAAGGTAATAAAAAGCTCTTGGCTCTACTTTCCTAATTATCTCTAATCCACTAAAGAGCTGGAAACATCTTACAAATGTTAATTAATTAAGCCCCCTACCAGTCAAGTGATAAATCTGGGGAAAGGCCTCTCTGCTAAAAGTACAGACTGTGACAGAACAGGGCAGGCTGGAAACGGACATCTAGCCAAGTGAGCAGTGTTTGAAGTTCTATAAGGTCAGCTAAGATGGTGAGAAGCACTACCAGGACCATAGGAACAAGGAGAGCACAGAGTTGAGAACTTCCAGAAATCAATATGTGTGAAACCATGAAGAGACTATCTCTTCTTCACCCTATCCCCCATTCAGTTTCCAACTTCTGCCTTACAGTGGAATAACCATATTGAACTCAACTCTCAGTATCCCGTATCTTCCAGAATTCTTCTGAGTTTTGCCTCACCTCTTTCAACCACCATCAGCGCAAACACTTGCCAAAAATGACCATTTCGTGATATTGTCCTATTGTCATGCTTCCCACATTGTGTGCTGCTTAATCATGCTGTGCATTTGAACCAACCACAATGCTTTTGGCTGCAAATAAAAGAAAATTCAACTCAGTGTAGCTTAAACTGTAAATGGAATTTATGATTTCTGCTTTGTTTAACTGAAGAATTCAAAGGTATGTCAACTTCAGACATTGATTTAAGATTAGGGTTCTGGCTCCATCTCTAGGCAGTTCTTTAGGTGTTATTTTCATTCGTTTGCACTTTCCTTGGACTGATTTCTATCAGTAACAAAATGCTATAGCAGTTCCTGGTGACACCTCTATATATCACAGCATCCGAAGACAGAGAGTGCCTCTTCTCCCGGATATCAAACAAATGCCTTGAGGTTCATCCCTAACAGACAAAGTAAGGTTAGGTACTCACTTTAAAAAATGTTCAATCTAGCCCAAGAAATGGTGTATGAGTCAGCCTAAGATAAGTTGTGCTGTGGTAACAAATGACTCCAAGACCTCAGTGGCTTACAAAGAAAAAAAAAGGCTTATTTGTCATTAACTTTCCCATTGGTAGTTGTGGATCAGCTAAGACTTCATCCATACCCTCTTCATTCAGGGACTAAGACTGAAGGAAGAGTCAATTTCTAGGGTGTATTAATCTTGTGGCAAAGGGGAAGTATGACAGTGGAGCCACATGCTGGCTCTTCAAACTTCCGCTTGGAAATGGCACAGGTAACTTCAACCCACATTTTATGGGACAAAACAAGTCATTGCCTAGGACTGTTATTAGTAGAGTAGGAAATAAAATCCTTCCATAAGAAAATCCAGATGTGATAAGCTTGATATATTTTGAAAATAATACAATCTACTGCAAATGCGATATACTGCTTGGCTTGAACTAAGTTGTTATCCCTCAACCAATTACCAGATAAAGGAGATAAGATTCTATTTGGGGGTTTATATCTGTCAAAGCCTACTCCTCAAAGTGGTAATGGGATCACTCATGCTTAGACCACATGGTTTACTCCATCTACAAATAGGTAGGACAGATTGGATCCTCCTTTTACAGATGAAAAAGTTGAAGCTTGCAGCAAGTGTACCTGTTTAGGATTATAAAGCTAGAATACAAAGCCATGTCATCTAAACTGATATTTAATCCTTTCCATTGTACTAAAAACTTTGAGTTTCATACTACTGTCTCTACAGTCACTGTCCTGACTTAACTCATTCATTTGATGAATCAACTTGGTTAATATGAGGTGGAATCATATCAGTAATTCACAATACTTCCCAGACAGTCACCATCTATAATTCATAGTTTCCAAATTTGAAAAAAACAAACAAACAGAATTTGAAGACAAAGTCGAGAAAAAGACACACTTCATCCAGGAAAACAAACATCCTCAAACACTGCAGCTCAGAGAATACAGTGTACAACCTTCCACAAGATCAGTTTGACAGTATCTAGCAAAAGCCTTACAATGTGCACATAGAGTGATCCAACAATTCCACAGGTAGGAACTTGTCTCATGGAAATAACCATGGTTGAGGGCAAAAGTTAAAAAAAAAAAGAAAAGTAAATTACAGTATGTTCAATGCAGCAAAATTTTTAAACTAAAACTCCTGGATATTGAATCTAAATATCCAACAGCATTGGATCTATTAAGAAAGCCAGGGAATATGCAGTCAATAAAATACTATATAGCTATTGAAAAAAAAAATCTCATGTCTGAATATTTAATTACACAGAGATTTTTTGTAGCAAATGTGAATTATTAAATGATGTGTTTTTTATATTATTGGAACTATACAAGATTTTCTCTTTTCTCTATGTTTTTATTTAAATTTTCTATACCAGATGTGTATGACTTTTATACTGAGAAGATAAACAACAAAATTTTCTTTTTTAATGAATTGCCCTCCAAAACTAAAGAGAAGAGAAGCCAATGGAAACAGATGAGATTATCAGCTGCAGAATAAGCTCTAAGAATGTATTGCTGATCAGACTAGGTGTCTCTCTCTCATACATGATGGAGATTAAAATATAACTCAAGCAACATAACCCATGACAGGTAGTTCTGTGATAATTCAAGAAAATTGGTCTAGAAAAATGAGAAACTGTGATTAAAAATGGTCAATGTGACTCTAGTACTGCCCATTGGAAAGGGTTGTAATTTTAATCACCCTCAGCAGACAGTGAGAGAAGACAATTCATCCAAATGTTTCAGCTTGGTGCTTAAAAATACCAGCTTCCTTTCATTTAATCCTATACTGACCCAGCTACCTCCTGTTTGAATTTTTTCTTCATCAAGAAGCAATGCCCCCTGTCAATGACATGTCACTTTTCCTGTTAGAATTTCCATCGAACAGGGATAGGTAAAAATTGTACTCTATATTGCCAGTTTTAGGGGGAAGGTTTAATCAAAGCCATTGTGTTTGCCAAGGTCATTTCAACCCAGGGTGAGTTAATCCCATTGAATGAAAGACTGCCAACTGACTTCTTTCTCTTTATTAACACTTCTACTTCCTTCACTACCTGTCAAATTCATAGTGCCATCAGATGTTTTGGCCAACGTTTCCAAAAATGTTAAGCTTTAGTTTCTTAAAGCTTATGTGTAGGTGTTGCCAATGCTCAGTCATTTATTTAAAATAGTTGATTTAGCACTATAGAAAGGAAAATTAGAAGTGTGCCTCCTCCGTTGTCTGACCATATTTCCACCTACAGAGGATAAATCTCCTTTCTTACAGCCACACTTCTGGACACATCTTGCATATCTACATCACCGTGCCTTGATTCACACTCATCCTTCTCTGCCCTGTGTCAAAATCTTTCTCAACCACCAATTCTCTTCCCCCAAATTCCTCAGTTCTAGAATTCTATTAAGTAAGACCTTGTTAAGTAAGAATGTAAACTCTATGAAGACTTTATTTTGTTTATTTCTGTATCTCCATTACTCGTTGAAAAATGTCTTGCATTAGCAGGTAATGCAAATTGCATAAATTAGTGTAAATTGTCTTATTCCTAGCCTCTCCCCGCCCTTCACAAAGAGCAGAGAAGAGCAAAGTTCATCTGAATCTCTCATGGAATTGCACAACACACATTATAATTCTTTCTGCTAATAATTTTCAAACATATTTCTAAGTAGAGATTAATAGCTCCAGTCTGAATAACCCGGTTTTTATTTTCATCAGTATTTCCATGCCCAACAGTGACAGTCTTGAGTAATCCAAAAATGCATTTACACATGGATCAAAGGTAGAGTGATTTCAGGGTACAAAATGATATTTGTATTCTGAGTGTTACATTCCTCACTCAAAAGCCAAACTTTTAATGGTTTCAATTCTGAGTCCTAATTTAATGCATCATTTTAATGAACCTTCCCAAAATGTTACTTGGAGAATGGAATTAGCAAGCAATGCTTCCGGCAGAAGCACAGTACACCAGTGTTATAGTTTTTAATATTTGTCCCATAAATGCCACATCCTAAGTCTTTCCATTGTGATAGCAGAGCTCACTGCGATATTTTCTTTTTTCCAATATTTAATTAAAACATTTATTGAAGTATATGTCCTTGAACATTATTTTTAAAAGGCTAAGAAGCTTTAATTATACAATTTTTTAAAAAGCTTGTAGTATAGTTGGCATAAATGTTGTATTAGGGTCAGCTGTACAACACAGTGATTCAACCTGCACTTTTTTTTTCAAGAAAAGTTTAAAAATATGACAGAAAGAATCTCTAAGATTGTGCGAGGTGCTAGCACAAATTTAGAGAAAATGTTTTTAAGAAAAAGAGTGAATGAAAAAGTAAATCTGTGTCTCCAGATACTTCTATATTATTAAGCTTCAAAAGAAGTTCTGGCCCAAGACCATTCCTGGTATATCTTTGACATGTGCTACTTTTCTACAACACAGGGACTTCGTTTTGAAAATTTAATACACTGCTGGAGATCAGCTAGGGGTAATAGAACGTCATAGTTGAGAATACTATAAACAATTTGAACTGGGACAAGGAAGACAAGAAGCATAGGGCAAAAATGGTCAACAAGGAAGAGTATCCTAGGCCAGGTAAGGAGCTGGTTCCTCAGAAGTGGACAGCAGGCCAACGGCATGCAGAACCTTCTGGTGTCTTCACTTCACAAGTCCAGAAAGGCCTTGTCTTGGGCCACCCATTAGACAAATAGCAAGGGCATAGTGAAGATGTGGCATCTGCATCTTGAATGCTGAGGTGAGGCAGTTTCCTCACCTACTGCCCTAAAGTCCCTCGGTCCTTGTCTCTGGTCATCTCTTTCCTTTCTTAACCATCTCTCATGAATCCAGAAGACACATTTTTCTATTCTTCCTTTCTTCTCTCTCTTCATTGCTGGAAAGTGAATCTCATCACAAATCAATCCTGACCCAAAGAGATATTCCCAGAAACTCGATGAAGTCAGCCCAGGAGGTTTCTGGAAGCCAGTCATGGCACATGAATCTGTGTATTACTGGTATTAGCCAGATGTCTCCTAAATCTCCTCACCTCACTTCTTTCCCACATGACCACATCCACTCAGAGCCAACTCCTTTCCTTGGCACAGTTCTTGACACCCGCTATTCTTAGAGTTGCTTGATCTAAGATATAGTAAGTTACCGGTCTGATGCACAAGAAGAGGTAGGATTTAATGAGAGGAAGGAAAAAAGAGTGGGCAGCAGTGAGCCAGAATGAAATCATGAAGTCAGAAATTGGACTCGATGTGGCTGGAGGAAAGCAGGAAGGAAAGAATGCAGAAGGCAGGGAAGCAAGAGTCACCATAGGCTTCAAGGTGCATTAATATTAGACCAGCTCCCTGAGAATACAGCTGGTGACTTTGGTTTTTTTCTTAGTGTAAGGACATCAGGTGCTAGATAAGGATAGGTCCCCCATACAAGGTTCAAGATGCTGCAGTGGAGGGGCGCCTGGATGGCTCGGCCCATGAAGCATCAGACTCTTTAGTTTGGGTCATGTTCTCATGGTTCATCAGTTTGAGCCCAGCATCGGGCTCTATGCTGACAGTGCAGAGCCTGCTTGAGATTCTCTCTCGCTTTCTCTGCCCCTCCCCCACTCAGACTGTGTCTTTCTCTTTCTCAAAACAAACAAATAAAAGCTTTTTTTTAAAAAAAAGGTGCTGTAGTGGAAATAAATCAGCACCATTTTACAAGTACCCATGAGTGTGCAGCTTTGCATATATAATTCACTCCCATGGCTCTTGAATAAAATCATACAAAACACTATACACTGGGAAGTACTCCTACTATCTTTGTCCCCATTGACCCCATTCTCATTTCGCCTCTTTAAAGCCTTAAATCAGCTTTGATTTATCCCTTGTTTATCTGTTTGGCTTTTTAGTTTTTGCAGACAAAAAAAAATAAATTAAAATATATATTCTTCTTTTCACCTAGGGGTGGTAGAATTACTACCCACACACAAAGAAACCAAAGTTTAGAGAAGCTGATTTTTGAGCTGATTTTTGGCTGGTGGGTCAAGAGCCCATGTACTTCTAGGGTTTGTTGGCTACAGAATCTAGCCTGAGCATTGAGGGCCAAAAGATTGAGCTGAAAGAGACTCCAGATTCTGAATTCAAGGTGTCTGGTTGAGTTACCAGATTTAAAGGTGTAAAAAAAGTGTTGCACCTTTGTCCTATAGTTCTAAGAAATCAAGGATCAAAGGTACCCCTATTGCCTAAAGCTGGATATTGTCATGGACCATTCAATGAGTGTCCTTTTATAAACTTTCCGAGAGGGAAAGATTGGGGTATGTGTGCTTAGGGTAAAGTTGTCAGATAAAATGCAAGATTCCCAGTAAGTTTGGATTTCAGACAAACATGACTATTTTGGTATAACTGTATCCTGTACGATATTTAAAATCTTGTCCTGTTGTTATTTGCTAAACCTCCCAGCCTTAGCATAGGGAAGTGATGGACATTGGGCCCTTACACGTATAAACACAATGAGCCATAGGTCTGAGGGACTAAAGGGGCCTCCTGGAGTTGGGAATGAGCTACAACTTATTGCTTAATAGTAAAAATTTCTTGATGTAGAAATTTCGTGTTCTAGATTTCATAGCCTCAAGAATAGAGAAGACCACATTGGTTATTTGAGGGAATGTAGCGTTTCCTTCATCCCAACTGAACCGCCACCACTAGGGCATGAGAGTTACAATGGCACCTCCTCTCACCAGAGCACCATTGGCGAGTCTTCAAATCTTCTGTTGCCATTAATTTAGCAGACGGAAAACAATACCTTAATGTTGCTTTAGTTTTCATTTTCTTGATTATTTTGGAAGACAGCGTTCTCTTACATATTTCTTTACTATTCATGTTTTCCTTCATGCGAAAACATCCCTTTTATCCATTCGTGTTAAATTTGAAAGCTGATCATAGATTATTATGCATATTTGACTGTTGTCTGTCTGTCCCATTTGACAAAAACATTTTCTGCCTTGCTTCTTATATTTTAAATTTTTAATTTATCAGTATTTTAATGTTTATATACATGATTCTATCAGTGATTTTTTTTTCCCTTCGCAGTTGCTGCTATTACTTCAAAGCAATAGAAAGTTGCCATCTCTCTATGGATCTCATAAATTTCTTATTTTCCACTTGTTTTCCTATGTTTTAAAATATTAATTGACTCTTAAATACGATGGGTTCTTAAAGAGTGGTTTCAAAATCCCCTGCACCAGAGTATCTTTTCATTTATTTGATTGTTTTAATGCCCAGTCCCAGTACCCAGCACAAACCTTACTAATCAAAATTGCTCTGGAAGGGTCATGGAAATATGTGTGTTTAACCACCCTCCAGGTGATTCTTTTGCCCCTGAAGCTTGAAAATCATTTATTTGAGCCATATGGGATTTATTATGCATTTCTATATGCAGGCAATACATTGGGAATATTTTAAGCCCAAAGGAATGTGTTAGGAAGATTGGAAAGAATTTACAGAATGAAAGTGAAACCTGACGAAAGTGGCTTGGAAAGGCGATTAGCAGGCATCTCTGGGGATCTTAGTAGGAGAAATCACTTGTCACACATAAAAGGAATAGAGCAGGAAAATGAGGAAGCCCTCACTATCTTTTTCACTCCTTCCTCACCCACCCGAATGTAAGCTCCATGAGGGCAGGGGTCTCTGTCTGGCACAGAGTAGGTGTCCCATGAAGATTCCCTTTTCCTGCTCCTCCATTCACGGTCCCTTTAGACAGACTCCAATTGTCCCGACTCAAGTGACTGTTACCCCTCGACCAGAAAAGGACAAAGAACCTTGATCCCACCCACCTCGCACACACAAGAGGAGAGGTTATTCCCTAAAACAAAGTTAAAATTGGTTATCACAGGAGGGAAAAATAGATCCTGGGTGATTTTAAAATAATTTTACAGTATATCATGGTATAAGATATGATTCTAAGATAAATTTATTTCCCAGATGTTTCTTCAATTATTCCCAACAACAGCACTTATTTATCTATCAGTCTTTCCAATCGTCCTTCTATTGGGTGTTTCCATGTTGTTACATGTAAAACAAAACAAAACGAAATAAACAAACAAAAAAACTCACATTGTTACACCCAGCCACATCCATATTGAAATTTGTATTTTATTTCCTAGATCTGTAACTCTGTGTTTGTAACACTAAATTTACAGGTATTTAAGACAAGATTTTCCCATCACCTTTTAGAAGCCATAAACTAAATAGGCTGCTTCTTTCTTACTTACATGGTTCCATTCTCTACAAATATGCTTCTAGTTTTAATGACCTTGTTCTTTGCGATGTTAACGTCTTGATTTCCCTCTAGGACTAAACTGTATGTTTCCTTAGCACTGAACTCCCCTCTGTTTTTCCTTTAGGTATGCTCTAGCCAGAAATATAGGTAAAATACATTTTCTTCTTTGAAAATCTTTCTTTTAAGTTTATTTATTTATTTTGAGAGAGAGAGAGAGAGTATGAGAGAGAGCATGAGCAGAGGAGGGACAGAGAGAGAGACAATCCCAAGCAGGCACCACACTGCCAGCGCAGAGCCTAATACGGGGCTCAATCCCACCAATGCGAGATCATAACTTTAGCCAAAATCAAGAGTCAGATACTTAATCAACTGAGCCACCCTGGTGCTCCTCTTTGAATGTCTTAATAAAGGTGATCTCAATCTTCTTCACTTGAGTTTATTTTAGGAGATGTAAAGCTGTGGGCAGCCAAGCAGGAGGGCCCAAACAATACGGACTTTTAATTTCTCAAGGTTCTTTAGTGTTCAAGGGAAACCCTTCTGCTTAATATCCAACTAATTTTGCCTGATCCTCTATACTATATTTTACTTATGTGTTATAAAATAACTTTTATTGGAAGACTCCTCCTCCTTATTACTTCCGAGAATCTTCAAGGAATATTTCTGCATTGTAACAAATCTACCTTGGTCCTCATTTACTATCTCTCACTCTGGACCACTGCTTGGGTCCTCTGCTGGTCACCTCTCGCCATCACACAACTGTTTTGCAAGCTCTCACTATATGAGTTTCTCAAAAGAAACAACCCCAGGGATGTGGCCTATGTCTCAGGGTAGCCCATGCCAAGAGGACGCAGGTCCTGTCCTGATTCTCTGTAGTCAAAGGCATGCCAGATCTGATGTCCGATAAAACACTATTGAACCTTGAAAGCAATGCAGAGAAAAAAAAAGAACATTTTAAGCTAGATATTGGATAGCATAATTCCTGGGATTCGTAAATGTACGATTGCCTTCCTTTACATCCTACACATGATAGTTCAAGGGCTGGCTCACTTCCCCCAAGAGAGCCTTGTTCTATTTTCTCCTGTCATCTTAATCCAAGCTCTTCAGTCCCAGCGAAAGGAAGAAGCAAAGCTATCTCTTTCCTTAATCCAACGCTCAATTCATTTCTTCACGAGGTTGTATCACAGTGCAAATGCACCCCTCCCACCATGCCAGGGTCCAAACCAGGCAGTTCCAGTGGTAAAAAGCATGATTCTCCACGGGTGTTTTTCTAGTCGTAAGGGGTGTGTAGAGGGCACTGAACACTTTAGTCCACAGTGGACTGAACCCCACTGGCTACCACTCATGTTTACACTTCATGGTGAAGAAAACATGAGGCCTGCCCACTGCCTGCTGGTAGGGATCTGGCTCGTGGTATCCTTACAGCAATATTTAAGCCAACATATTTCCCAAGGAAAAATGGTGATTTCCCAGCATAGTCTAAATGAAATCTACATAAAAAATAAAAAAATAATGTCTCTGTGAGGACACAGTCCTATTAAAGATACTCCCAGTTTGCGTTACTTTATATCCCAATCTGAAGCCTTTGACAGGGTTTGGATTATTTCATGGACAGAGCTTCCCTGAGTATAATGAATGGGTCTTGCATGTATGATTCAACATTTCACCAAAGAGCTGAGGTTAAGGGTGCAGCTCAAGAAGGAAAAACAGGGCTCGGATTCTCTGGTGAAGTATTATGAACGATGTAGGGAGGGATTTGGTGAGCAACAGGCTGAAAGTTCTTGCTGGCCGATGGTCCTCTCAGCAGTAAGGTTCATTCTAAGAAACAAATGGAACACGGCTATCAGCAAAGGCAGGTTTCTATCATCAAGAGGCTTATCCTTGGGTCACAGAGGCTTATCCTTTGGGACTCAGTCCCAAATAATGATTCAGAATCCCACAGAGAGCTACCAATCGCTAGTGCTGAGGAGGCCTTTGATTGATCACATGCTGGTCTTGGCTCTCTTGTGGTTGCAATCCTGAAAACAAAGCAGCAGCAGCAACGGCAGTGAGAGCTCGCTCTGTGGGAGAGGCCTGAAGGAGGCCCAGGAAGCCTGGAGGCTGGGGGCTCCATTTCAGGTCTTCACCGTTTATAAGCTGGGTGGCTGTAACTTGGACAAGTCATCTCACCTTTCTGTACACTAACCGGAAAACAGCACAGTCAACTGAGAATTGGGGTGTGGGTTAATCATTTGCAAATGTGGATGACTGGGGGTCCTGACAGAAGTGAGCTCCTAACTGGATGGATACGGATGGCAAGAGAAAGGACCATGGAGCCCATCTTCCCGATGAGCAGCTCCTCCCTGCCAGATAATCCTAGCTCCATTCCCTTCACAAGTGTCCCTCTTCACACTTTTTGCAAAACTTTAAATGAACTCTGGGTGTAACTCTTTTGACAGTTAACTTTACTGGATGATGGAACTTCTTCAAGTTGTGGCCAGGCCTGCCCTCTAGTGGCCTGAAATTGCAATGTCTCTTATTACTAAATTGTTTTTGAACTTGGTGAGTTTTCCATGGTTGGCTCACCTCTGCCATCATATTAGCCATGTCATAGAACGTCCAACTAAAAGGGACTTTAACATTCACCTAGTCTGTCTCCTTTCATAACTCAATCCTTCCAAAATGGTACCTGACTCTTGCTTCAACACCCAATTCCACATAAAGAAAGAGGAGTAAAACAAGGTCACAGAAGCTTCTTTCCACATTTGATGAAAGAGTAATTTTTAAAAAAATTAATTCAGCAGGGGTACCTGGATGGCTGTCTGTTAAGTGTCTGACTTCGCCTCAGGTCATGGTCTCACGGTTTGTGAGTTCAAGCCCCTTGTCGGGTTCTGTGCTGACAGCTCAAAGCCCAGAGCCTGCTTCAGATTCTGTGTCTCCCTCTCTCTCTCTCTGTCCCTCCCCTGCTCACACTCTGTCTCTCTCAAAAATAAGAACACATTAAAAAAAATTTTTTTTAATTTTTTAATGTTTGTTTATTTTTGAAAGAGAGAGCCACAGAGCACGAATGGGGAAGGTGGAGAGAGAGAGAGAGAGGGAGAGACAGAATCCAAAGCAGGCTCTAGGCTCCGAGCTGTCAACACAGAGCCTGACGCAGGGCTTGAACTCACAAACCATGAGACCATGACCTGAGGCGAAGTCGGACGCTTAACTGACTGAGCCACCCAGGTGCCCCCATAATTTCTTTAAATTCAGCAGGAGCAACCAGAGAGGAAAGACATACTACCTAAACCATAATCTTTTAGGTTTGGCAGCCATGAAAAGAAAGAGATTCTAATGCGAGTGAGTATAACTCATAAAGCCACCAGCATCTCCCCAAAGCAGAGTTAGCCACCAAAATACTGGGAACTCAGAATGACATTCTATGTTTGAAAAATGAAGAGAAAGCTGCACTCAGCTCTCAGACCAGACTGTGAAGGAGGGAAGACAAAACAGTCCCAGTGAAGTAGGAAGGCCAGGAGGAGAATTCATCTGCACCATTTCAGAGGAGTTATCAACAAGCTCTTCCTTGTTGCAGGTGACCAAATGAGAAGCATTAGTACAGAAATTATGCAGATCAACTGCAACAAGAGCGATCAACGTATCAGGCGAGAAAGAGACAAAACAAACAAACAAACAAACAAACAACAAAACTCTCAGGAGGAAAATAAAACCCAGAGGAGAGATGCTAATTTCCTTTGTATGGTTCATTATGGAGAAGAATTCATTACAAATCTGAATTCACTAAAACAAGCCCTTAAGGAAAAATGATAAAACAATTGACTAAGAGGAAAGAGGAGATAGTAGAGATAAGGGAAAAAAAAAAAAAAAACGGAGCAGCAAAGCCATGTCGTCACAGATCTAATAAATTAGAAATGGAGAAGAAGAGAAAAATGGGGCTGAAAATGGCCTGGTGAGATGGCTGGGGTCATCATAGAAAGTGCAGGATGAAAAGGCGACAGGATTAAGGTAAAGGCAAAAGATACACAGAGAGAGAAATTGTCCAACTTGAGGACAATTGGTATCCTTAGAATAGCAAGAAAAACAAAAAAAAGAATTTAAAGATACAACCTAGGAAGAATTTCCTGGAAGGAAGAACTGTATTCACAGATAAAAAGGACACACCTACCCTAGACCAAAACAAAGTGATACAGAAGGATCAAAATTGAGATATTTCCTGGGTAAACTATTAAATGCTAAGGATAAAGAAAAAAACCCTACAGACATTCAAGGAGACAAAAGCAAGTCAACCACATGAGGAGAAGAAGTCGGGTAGGTTCAAGCCTTCTCCATGGTAATCCCAATGCCCAAAGACCATGGAGCAATGACCACAAACTTGGAAGAGAAACACTGTGACCCAAGAGTATTATTCCAAGTCAGGTGTTAACAAGTATGGAAATAGAAGAGAAATATTTTCTTCTATGAAAGAGTTCAGGAAATATAATATTCATGAACTCATTTTAAAGTTTTCTTTAAAAAATTTATTTATTTGGGTGGGGGGAGCTGTGAGGGGCAGAGAGAGAGGGAGAGAAAGAATCCCAAGCAGGCTCCACACTCCCAGTGAGGAACCTGATGCAGGCCTCGAACCCACAAACCATGAGATCATGACCTGAGCCAAAATCTAGAGTCAGATATTTAACTGACTGAGCCACCCAGAAGCCCCTCATGAACTCATTTTAAAACAACAACAACAACAAAACTAAATTATTTGACAAATAATCCCAGTTAAATATGAGGTGAATAATAATAAAGGTCTCATGAATGAAAAAACTATGAAAAAAAGAACTAGTGTGAAATACTGCTACGGTCTGAATGTTTGTGTCCCCTCCCAAATCCCATGTGTTAAAATCCTAAATCTCAATGTGATGATATGAGCAGGTGGGGCCTTTGGGAGGTGATGAGTCCCCAAAAGAGGCCCCTTCTGCCTTGGGAGGACATATCAAAAAGACGGCTATCTAGGTAGTGGACCCTCAACACCCAATCTTCCGAAGCCATGATCTTGGACTTCCCAGCCTCCAGAAATGTGAGAAATAAATGTTTGTTGTTTATAAGCCACGCAGTTTATATTTTTGTTACAATATCCCAAACTGACTAGGATAAACACCAAGTTTATAGAATTTCATAGCTAAGGCTAATCATGTGTGGGCATGAAGGCAGAAAAAAAGGATATACGCTATCAGAAGCCCTAATGAAATGAAAGTAAAATAAGCAAACTCTGGAGAAGTGAGGTAGAAGGAAGAATCAGTATAGTAATTCTCTTATCTTTTGTAGTGGGGGGTCAGCAAAATACAATCTCAGGCCAACTCCAGCCCAGCTTTTACAAATAAAGATTTATTGGAACACAGCCACACTCTGTTCATTTACCTATCATCTCTGGCTGCTTTTTGCTGCAGTGCAAAAACAGAATAGTTGGGACCAAGATCTCTCGGTTCATAAGTACTAAAATGTTTACTATCTGTCCCTTCACAGATAATAGTTTTTGACCTGTTACATAACACTGAGACAATATCCACATATTTAAATTACATAAATATGTATTTATATCTCTAAGATGTTATATGTGTATTAAAAAATGAGTATGCTTTTTACATTACTTTGATAATTTTTTCAACTGTAATGGGATCTTTACTGAGGATATTTTTAATCTAACCTATATATGCATAGACATGCCCATGTCTAAAATAATGTTCATTGAATGTTAATACTTGTTACTTCTGAGTGGTAAGATCTAGAGTAATGTTTTGCTTTTTTATGTTTGTGTAGTTCCTGATTGTTCTGTAATGAGCATGTATAATGTTTAAAAAAAAAACAATAAAATGAGTAACTATGATGAGGGACCATAAGGTAAGCTGAGGGCCAAGCACAAGCTAGCACACCCCCAACCTAGCTGTGATATGGGTGATATTCTTCAGGCACTCAGTGGTTGTCCAAGAACAAAGGAAAGGAAAGTAAACAAATGGTTATCTGAGAAAGACCACAGTCTGCAGGACAGGAGGCTCCAACAGTTTACAAATATCTTAGTAAATTACAAGAAAAAGGCAATCTTATCAACAGCCTAATCTCCAGAAACCTCCAGTTTCCTGGAGTCCCAGCATCACCTTCCCCTCCATAGTGATATGGGGAACAAAGGCAAGAAGGAAATGGCAGGTAAAATTAAATTTCCTTATAACCTGCAGCCCATTGACAAATACTTGCGGCAAATACGGAGTAGAACATTTCTCCAGGAACCCCCCACTGTCCTAAGGTTCATGCCTTACTAGAGGGAAAACAACCTTGGCTTGGCAACAGCAAGGCCCCAGGTATCTTAGGAGTCCTCTTTAGCATATCAAAGTCCTTCTGGAAGCCTCTGGGTTTGCCCTTACCTCCCCAACTCCTTGGTATAAAATCAGTCACTCCTCACAACCCCAGGGCAGCTCTTTCTCCCCGCCCCCCCACACTGGGTCTTGTCCCTGTACTTTAATAAAATCACCGTTTTTGTACCACAGGAATTCTTTGTTGGCCGTCGGCTCCAAACCCCCACCATTCCAAAACCCATCGATTACACTTAAAACATACTTGAAAAATATTCCATCTCCAACGAGCTTCACTGAGAAGACTGTTGACTGAGAACTTCTTTATTCCTTCCTTGTCACCTCAAGATGTTGATGAGTCTATTTTTGGAAATGTGTTGGAAGAATTTCTGTACATTCCAAAATCGAGAGCTGGGAAGTTCCTTTCTTCACTTCCTGGGAGACCTGCCTTCAAAGGAGGGTTAAAGAGTTCTTGAACCAGCAGAGGGCGCCTTCCTCCATGGACCCGGGAATGTACTGCGACATCCCCACTGCTGGTCTAAACCCGTCCAGCCCTGCCACTTAGAGGTTGTGTGAAGGCCAGTCACGGAACTCCTCGGAGACTTGATTTCTCCACCTCCCCCATCCATCCTCCTCACTGCCATGCCACTCTCTCTGGCCACCAAGCCCTCGGTGACTTCCCATTTCATGCAGAAACAATCCTAAACTCCTAAGCTAAGGCTGACAAGGCCCTGCTGTCCACACACCACACGCCTTAACTGATGGGCGAGGAAGGGCTGCAAGGAGAGGAACCGTGGGCTGCCCCACCTTTCCCTTTGCTTCTGGGTCCTAATTTTCAGCTGAAGTGTTGACTACTACATGGAAGTAATATGAATAAGAAAGGATATGATGGGGGTCTTTGGTGGAGAATGTGATTGTTCCCTTTGTGTGTTCAAAGTGAGTTCTGATTGGAACACAAGCATGGCTTCTCGGGGGTCAATGTCACACGCTTGCCTTGTACTCCTTTTGAGCCTCATCTAACTTCCATGCATCGTGGGCGCAGCTGAGTTCTGTCTTCTGAGTTCTGTCAGGGGCTTTATGCAAATGAGGCCAAAAGGAACAGCAGCGGACATCCGAGTTACATGTATCTCCCCTGCTCACACGCATGCACCTTGTCCAGTTGGCTTTATCTACAAAACACAAGTGCAAAGGTAAAATGAATGGGGCACTTGGATGGCTCGGTCAGTTAGGTGTCTGACTCTTGATTTTGGCTCAGGTCATGATTCGCAGTTTGTGAGTTTGAGCCCTGAGTCGGGTTCTGCACTGACAGCACGGAGCCTGCTTGAGGTTCTTTCTCTCCCTCTCTCTCTTCTCTGCCCATCTCTCTTTCTCTCTCCCCCTCTCTTGAATAATAAATAAATAAACTTAAGAAAAAGATAAAATTATGAAGAACTTCAAGCTGGCCATTGCAGAGCATTAAACTAAGCATGGGGCCCTGTGAATATGGGCTCCTGGTGAACTATCATTCAAGAGCAAAGACATTGAGGGGGCCCCCAGATTGATTGCAAGCAAATAAGCATCCAGTAGAGGTCTCTAAAGCCTTCCTGTAAAAAAAGTGCCAAAGGAAGTTCCGTGTCAACCCCTCAAAAGTAGACACAGGAATTCATCATTTCATGCTCCTAATGTCCAGTGGTCTTTATGAGTCAGACTGAGAACGTACATAACACAAAACCACCTTTCTAGGGGAACTGTTCTTGAGTTCTCAAAGACTGGCCTGCGAATGTTCTTTGGGAGCCCACCTTATATCTAAAGTAAATGCTACCTGTCCTCATCAGTCTTGGAAGAACATGTGGCTCTTTAATAAGGCAGAGCACAGTTAGGCACCTTGCTGGGACCAGGAAGGGAAGGATGGAGACAACCTGATGTGGTGGGATCCCTGCTAGAAGCCTGGAGACCCAGGTCGGGGGATCAACTCCCATAGGAAACCTGTAGCCTTAATAACGCATTTCCAATCAGTCTCATTCCTTTCTTCTGCAAAACAAGTGAGTTGGATCTTGATGATCCCCAAGGGCCCATACTGAGCTAAAAATACCCCAACCAGCAAATCTTTGTGTGGCGGAGAAGGGGGAGAGAAACGAGTGACAGAGTTGCATGGAATAACTTAACAGTGGATAGTAAACTGGGGCTAATTTTAGAAACCAAGGGGCTGGTCCTTACCAGCTCTTCGCAGGTCTTGAAAGTTCTCTGGCCACTTCCGGTCTGACTTCTTCCGGTCCAAGGGAGTGTGGACTAGGGCGGTAGGTCACGGGCACGTTCCCCGGATAGCTCTTTCCTGCCTGCCCACCAGGAGCAGTGGCTTGGCTCCTGTTACTTTGTGATCCACCTTTGGCCACTTTGTGATGCTAGGCCAGAGGAAGATCATGGAGGACAGTGACCTCTCTAATGTTTTATTTTATTTTATTTTTATTTTATTTTTTCTAATATAATGTACTGCCAAGTTAGGTAACATACTGTGTATAGAGTGTGCTCTTGGTTCCGGGGGTAGATTTCCATGATTCATCACTTACATACAACACAGAGTGCTCAACCCAACAAGCGCCCTCCTCAAAGGGGGAAACCAATAAATGTATGAGGAAAAGCAGAGCAAATAGCAAAGTAGAGACACTGTGTGTCAATGACATTTTCTGAGCCTCTGGATCAAACTGTTACCTGAAGCCAAAAACCACCCCTGGATCTGAGTCAATAAATTCTTTTGTTTATTTAAAACGGTTTAAACTGAAGTTTTGGTCACTTAGAAGAACAATAATCCTAATGACTACATTTCACCTCTCTGGATCCCAGTTTCCTCTACTACAAAATAACTATTTTGTGGATGGTAATTAGCATGGGCCAGCATGATGACATTATCTTTTCCAGGAGTGGCCATAATTCCAGAGTGGTAGCAAAGGGAATTTCTCAAAATGCCAGGGACTTGCGGCTTCACCCAGTAAGCATCAGATATCACGGTATCCTGTTCATGTTACACGCAACCTTCAGCATATGTAATTATATTGTTTGCATGCACTATCATTCTGTATTTCCTTTTTTTAATGTTTTATTTATTTTTGAGACAGTGTGAGCAGGGGAGGGGCAGAGCGAGAGGGGGACAGCCGCGGGCTCCGCGCTCACAATAGTGAGCCCAATGTGGGGCTCAAACTCAAAAACCATGAGATCATGACTTGAGCTGAAGTCAGATGCTCAACCGACTGAGCCACCCAGGTGCCCCTATAACCCTGTATTTCTAACGGGGGTCATCACATCCATCACTATGGCCAGAAATAGGGGATGTGCCAATTGGGTTAGGCCAGTATAAACCTATCTGGGGAGCTGGGAGAAGGGTCAAGCCCACCAAAACATTAGGATTTCATAATAGAAAACGGGAGGCATCCACAGTAGAAAATCAGGGTGCTGTCCCCTGAGAAGAGGTGCTGGGGAAGGAAAACACTGATTTCTAATTTCTGAGCCTCGGATGCCATAAGCAACTAAATACTAGATACCTCTCAACATGGTTGGATCCCGCAGCCCTCCCTCCTCTCTCCTATGTTCCCAAAACTAATGGCACCTCGCCCCAGTTGCCCAAGCCTGAAACCTAGAAGTTGCCCTTCCTTCCTCTCCCTCTTCCTTCAGAGTCTGTTCCATTTGCAAACCTCGTGAATCATCCTTTAAATAGCTCTCATAGTTCTGTCTTTCTCTCTGACTCTTCCTGCCACTTCTGTATTGCAACTCCCCACCCTGCCCTGCTCCCCTCACCCCCCACATCTTGCCCAACCACTGAAACAATTTCTAATTGGTCTGAAGATGGCTCTTTCCTTCTGGCTTCTGGTTTCAGCTCCCTCTCCTCATCTCTGTGGGCAACTTCGCGCGACTACCCTTGAGCCACCACGTGATCCTTTGCGGTTCCTCTTTGTAAACAAACCTTCCCTAGATTATTCTCAGGTGAGGGTCCCATCCATTTCTCACTGGGATCCTAACTGTCACATGTCTGCCCATGGGAGCACCCCACTCCCCATGAGGATGACCCTGTGATGACTCTCTGTCATTTCCCCTCCTCCTCTCCGAGTCTGCTGATCTTAGAGACTGGACAGGAGGGAGGAGGACCTGAGAAGCCCACGATGGCAGGGCCAGATTTGGCTTTGGGGAAGCCCTGGGGATTTGTGGGAGACAAATTGTTGAAACCTGTCTAGCAGAATACAGGACTACCTCCTCTTTGTCCTTTGTTTGGGGCCCAGCTTGTCAATGCTGAAGCAATAGGAAAAATGTCACTGACCATCCCCTTACAGATGGCTTTCTGGTACAAGACTTAGTTAAGCTTCCAAACACACAGAGGCTTCGTCACCATAGATCTTTCTAATGCTAGCTGATATTTTCCATTTATTAAGTCTCTTTCTAGATCTAGCTTTGCCTTGAGTGTTTGAGTGGGCAGTACTCAGGTAGCCAGCGGTCCCTCCAACCTGGAGACAAGACAAGTGAGGGAAGCAGAGCAAACATACCCAATCTGACCCAGTGGGTCGTGAATTTTCTGCATCGGAGGAGAGCATCATATTTGTGTAACACGTTACAGTTTAACGAGGGCCTTTCATCTCCAGCGGCTGGCACATGGCTGAGTAATCAATATCTGTTTTGTAAATGATTGAATGAATGTGTAGCGTCATTTTCTCCTCTTCAAAATAACCCTGTAAAATAAGCAGAACAGAGATCTCCATGCCCACTTTACAGAAAAGGAAACCAGGGTCCAAGGGGGTGGGAGAAGTTTCCGGAGACCACACACCTAGCAACTAGAGCAGCTCAAACCAGAGTCTAGGTGTGTTGGGCACCTGAACCAGGGAGGACCCCGGCCCACTGTCAGAGAGGGGAAGGGCTTCTGGAAGGCTAGGGGCTTGGATCACAATCTGCCTCAACAGGCACTACTACAGCACAGTTTGGAGCTGCCACAGGGCATTGTAGATGGGTAGGCAGAAGTTCAGGCTGCAAAGCAGCTGGGAATTGAGCAAAAGGAAAAAGAGAAAGACCTTCCGGTGCCAAGACTCCAGGGAAATGTTTGTTGACTTTTTGCTTTGTATTGACTATTTCCAACTAGGCTTTGAGCTAACCACTCGATACAAGGACTCCCTGGGGTGGGTGGGGAGTTCGCGACCCCGAGGCTCTCCACGCAGCCGCAAAGCCACAGCAGCTCCAGGAAGATGCCTGAATTACGCGGAAAGCATCGAGGGAACTACGCAGAAAAACAGCGCATTCCTGGGAAAGCCAAGACAAAACAACAAGAATTTAGAGGACAAAACAAGAAGGGCTAGTGGGATGGGACCACAGTCGTCAGCCCTGTGCCTCGGGATGCCAGAGAGGCCTCTCCCAGACTGCTGCCCTGAAAAATTGCTCCCTATAAAACGGAACTGGGACGGGTCCAATGGAACCAGCAGCCTTAGCACTCAGCCAAATCTCTTAACATGGATCTCTTGGTGGGATCATCTGAACACGTAGATAGGAATATAGATACACCCCCCTGTTCATAAGCTGTCCTTGCTCCCCGTCACCCACAGAGTGAAGTCTGGGGGCTTCTCGAAGAGCCCAGGGGCACTACTGAATTTTTCTCTCTACCTGCAACAATTTTCTTGAATCGTAGATTTCTCCCCCCTTGGCTAACTCCTGTTTATCCTGAGGTTTACACTTCAATGTTTCTTTCTCCAGGACATGCCCAACTCCACAGTGGGCCCAGTCCTCCTTCTAGATGCTCCCATACCATCATGGAGCTTTAATAATGGCTGCACTACCAAGACTGCCAGGGGGAGGCGTGTGGCATCCTCCACTATATGGCTGGTGGGCAGCGGGGGGTCATGGCGCTTAGGAAGTGTACATTAAGTATCTGTTCAATAAATAGGAGGAAGAACAACGTCTTTATAAGAACCTTCTCTTCCCCCACACAAGGAGGGAAGGGGAAATAACCGAGTGGGGGGGGGATTTAAGCAAAGAGATTTTCTTAAGGACAGAAACCCAATGAAATAAATGACCCTTAATCTAGGGGTGGTCAAGCAGCATATTATCTCCTTGATAACTGTGCAGCCATAAACGCTTCTGCTAAAAAGAAGGGCCTCGTTGGAAGTATTGGAGAGATTTGGAGACGGCCTTCCTTAAGAATAAAAGCCGAGAGTCAAAATCCACCAAAAGTCTAGACACATCCAAAAAGCGATGACACGCACATGAATGAGTGGACAAGACAGAGATGTGGGTCTGACAGAGTGGCCCCTGGCAGCGGGAGGAGCTGAGATGCAAGAATGCAGGCCACCGTTATCAGATCTTAGGACTTTCCCGGAGAATCCAGAGGTCCACGTGCGGGTGTGTGTGTTTAAATTTCCCCAGCTTGTGTATATGTTTAATTGCTACTGATCAGGCAGGAAAAGTAACTTGTATGAGGTCCAGAGATGCCAATGTTTGAACTTTGTCCCAAGAAACCTGGCTTCCCAAGGATCTGTTTACCTAAACCTGTTGACACCAAAGCTCGAAACAACATGATTCACCCATAGAAAATGATCAATACATGAAGGAAGACATGAGGACAGAGACTTGTCTGGATCAACTGTTGGCACGTAGGTGGTCAGTAAATGGATGCTGAGTGGGAGAAAGAATGAACGGACAATGAATATGTCTGCAGTTCAAGATTTCTGCCACTAGATGGTGAAGCTCTTCTCCTCCTTCTCCTCCTTTTTCCTTGGCAAATGGAAGCATCACTTTGGAGATTTTTAAGTGGGAGGATTTACCTTAAACCAAACAGTTCTCTGGAGAAACAACATCTTTTATTAAGATAGTTTGTGGGCATGTCTACAAGCCATGCATGCTTAGCTTGAGCATCCCACAAATAGCAATAACTGTTTTCTCATTGTCTTTACTAACTCTCCTGACTCCCCACTCCAGTCAGCTCTGGACAAATAGTGTTCTTAGAAGGAGGTGGTTTTCTTGAGTGTGAGTAGCATCATGGTTATAAGATGAGGGGCACCTAGGTAGCTCAGTTAACTAAGCATCTGACTCTTGATTTTGGCTCAGGTTCCTGAGTTCAAGCCTCACCTTGGGCTCTGCACTGGCAGTGTGGAGCCCACTTGGGATGCTCACTCTCCCTCTCTTTCTGCTCCTCCCCTGCTCACTCTATCTCAAAATAAATAAATAAGAAGTTTTAAAAAATTAAAAAAGAAACAGGAGGAATGCTACATGGTGGTGGCAGGGGAAGTTGAGTATTCAAGAAACTCACACTCTTCGGAGTCAATAGACCTTTAACCCAGTTACAATACAATGTACTGGACACTAGAATGTGTTGGTGTGGGGATGATGTTTTGTGGACCCAGAGGTGAGAGCAACAACTCTGTCTTAGTTGAGGAGGGTACAGTAAGTCCTTAGAGGAATAGCTCATGGGTCAGGATGGACTTTGAAGGATGAGAAGGGATTCACCAAGGTACAAAGGCAGGAAGAATATTCACTCATTCATCAAATACCTACAGACTGCTCGGCACTCTGCTGGCCATTGTGGATACAGTGTGAACAGGACACAAGGGCTCTGTCCTCAAGGAGCTCACAATACAGTGGGAGAGACATTTAATAATCAAGAAAGGAAATGATTTTTTAAAAACTAGTTTGTAGGAAGAACTGGGAAAGAAAGAGGTAGGATTCTGTGATAGGAAATAGGAAACAAGACCTATGTTGGTCCCAGGACGCGTCTCCCACAAGATGGCATTGCAGTTGCCACAGAAGGATGAGAAGCACCAGTTGCACAGTCAAGATGGGAAGAGAAGAAAGGGTGCCTGGAGCAGGGGCCAGGAGGACCTCCTAGCAGAGGAAGCAATGAATGCTCTCCAGGAAGAAGACTCAGCCACTGTGAAACTATTTGTGACAGGTGGAGAAACCTCCAGGTACATTTAAATTCAGTAAAATGTTGCTGTTATATTAGGATGTCCATTGGGAAAGGAGGAAGGAAAATGGTGGGCGGCGCTTGGATGGCTCCGTCAGTTAAGTGTCCGACTCTTGGTCTTGGCTCAAGTCATGATCTTGGTTCAGATCATGATCTCACGGTGGGTGAGATTGAGCCCTGAGTCAGGCTCTGTGCTGATAGCAGAAAGCCTGCTTGGGATTCTCTCTCTCCCTCTCTCTCTCTGCTCCTCCCAGCTCACACACTCTCACAGTCTCTCTCTCTCTCTCAAAATACATAAATAAAATTTAAAAAAAGAAAGAAAGAAAATGGTGGGTGTAGAGGCCAAAGAGAAGGGCAGCATCTAGTTTGCAGAAGACCTCAGACTTTATCTGAAAACTCAGTCTTTCCCAAACAAGTGTCATACCCATAGGAACCTCACCAGTTCTGCCATATCCTAATTCCATCAGAACTATGCTTTCCTTATTTTTCTTTCAATAAACTTATTTTTTACCTTAATATTTAAAGGAAAACAATATGATTGCCATTACTAAATATAGAAAAATGAGATCATTTGCCATGAAGAGCAGGTAACCAGAAAAACAAATACCAAACCAATAAAATTTTAACATGTCTTACATAACCTCCTAAAATGTTCTCAAGTAGTTCACATCCTGTACTTCAGGATGTGGGAATAGAGGACACTGAGGGGACTGAATTAGGGAACTGAGGAGTTGAGATTGCATTTCAGAAATCAGTGCTAAAAGCACTATTCCATTTATATCTCCTACAAAAATGTGATAATGATCCTGGCAGCCATAAAAAGAGATATTCCCAGACAAAAACTTTCCCTCCCCCAAGGGGCTTTCCAGTGGAGAGAGTTACATGAAGCCAACTTTGAAAGCCCTGCTAACGAGCGTGCTACCCAACAACAACTTGGAGACAGACCAGGTAAGGATGAGCTGCTCGCTGAAATCCCTATGTTTAGTGGCATTTCCTCCAGCCTGAGGAGGATTGCTTAGCTACTTGGCATCTGACAAGTGAAGAGATTTGGATAAATCTCCTGAAAATGAGGAACTAGCTCATAATTCTTGACTAGGGAAAACCGCAATACAAAGTCTAATAGACTCTTTTGTTTTTCTTATGAACTCATACCTGGCAGCTTAGAGGAAGAAGCCCACTTAAGCACCCATCTCCTGGCGCAGGTTTAGCCTTTCATTTTTCCATTTGACAAATATTTATGAGGCACCTATACAAAGGCATGTGCCGTGTAGAAATCAAAGGTGCTTAACAGGGTTACAAATTCAAACACTAACAGGTGGCAGGAGAGACATGTTAAAGAGAGAAGCAGCCCAGTATAGGGCAATAGGGAGTGGTGGGGACTGTAGTGGACTGGAGAACACAGTCTGCATTCCAGAAGAGAAACTGCTGTCAGCTGCAGTCAATAGTGACAACGCAGGAATGTGCAGCCCGTGTTGACAGGACTTCAGATGTTTCAACCAAAAAAAGTCACTGCACAACGGCCATTATATGTAAGGGGAAAGTTGGTGGTGGGAGGAATCCCTCCTGAATTTTAAAAGCTGCCAAATAAATCAAAAAAGTTTTAAATACTCTGAGGGCCAAGTGAAACATATCTACATGCAATCCAAGGGCTCCAGAGAGTGACCTCTGGGTGTCTCAGAGTCTCAGTCTTTTTGGGGCTTGTGTGTCAGGAGATAAGACATGTTCATAAATAACTCTGATACAGAACATGGTGATAAGCATTGCGTGAGCGAGACAAAGTGCTAGAAGATTTCAGAGGAAGAAGAAACAACTGAATAACGAAGCCCTAAGTGGGGAGTAGAGGTTTCTTACAAAGCTATTTCTGGCCACATTTCAAGGAACGCATGCAACTCAATGAGAAAGGGAGAGAGAGGTGTCTAGTGAGCCCAACAGGCTGGTCAGTGAAGGAGCTAATAAAGTCAGGACTGAGCATCAGCGTATCCCAGGGAGGATGTTCACAATGCACATGAGTAGCCTTGACCCCAGACCCCATTCACAACATGCCTTGGGTTGTGAATTATGCACTCAAATTTTAAAATGTCTTTTCAGGAAATCCTCATTAAAGCCCTTCTTTAAGAATCTCTGCTCAAAGGAGGTGACCCCCGAATGCTGACTAAAACAACGAATATGATTCTTTTGTCCTTATTCCCCTCAATTCAGACAACCTAGGATTTGTAGCTTGTCAGGTTTTCATCCAGGGTTAATGTAGACTAGAGTGTACCAGGAGTGCAAAGGTGGCCCCAGCCAAGGGGTTGTGCCAAGGCCAGTGATGGGCCTCAGTAAAGCACTGAATTGGCCCATAAAAAACACCTTCTATTTTTTTTTAAGTTTATTTACTTATTTTGAGAGAGAGAGCGTGCAGGAGGGGCAGAAGGAGAAGGAAAGAGACGGAATCCCAAGCAGGCTCTGCACTGTCAGTGGAGACCCCGATGTGGGCCTTGAACTCACAAACTGTGAGATCATGACGTGAGCTGAAATCAAGAGTTAGATGATTAACCAACTGAGCCACCCAGGAGCCCCTAGAAAGCACCTTCTTGTTCTTGGTCCACTTGGAGCAGGTGCCATTTTGTTATTTACACAAAGGCTCTCTGTGCTAGACCAGCCTGTAGATTGTACAGGAATTACCGTATTTCCAAGCCATCTTTCTCTAAACGTTATCTAATGACAAAATTCCATAACCCGTATATTGACATAAAGTAAGAAGAAAATATAGCCCAAAGTGTATATTGAATATGCTTAGGATTGAGGGTGGGATTTGTATTCAACACAGTGCTATAAATCCAGGAAGTTTGCCCCCATGTTTCCAACTTAAAACTCAAAGTCCTATCAGAATCTTTCCATCTATGCCTAAACTTTCAGCTTCTTTCAGGCATATCTAGGCTTAATTTTCACATCGCAGAAACCCAGCAAGCAGTCTCTGTTGTTTCACTATTTTTGTTGCCACATGAGAGATATCTCTGGGCTCCCCTCTGGCCACTGATCGTCCCTCCTGAGGCCTGCTTATCTAAATACCAATCTACCCCTAACAACTCTTGTTTCACCCTGTGCACTGTCCCAAAGTAGGCATACAAACAATGTAGTGTTCTTCGGTCATTGGAATCACATACATTGCAAAGTCAGGGAAGCCTTTCACATGCAGAGGGGGGCTGCTGTCTCAGAGAGCCCTTCCCCTTGTGAGCGACGACCATCTCTTCTTTCCCAGTTCCTGGTAAAATTGCATGTTGTACAGGCCTTGGACGCTGTGAAGTGAAAAAGGCTTGGTATTAAAGTTAATGACTCCACGTAGCTCTAGCAGCAGCTGTCATGAAAATAGAAATATTTGCATTTTGCAAACTACATGTGCTGCTCAAAATAAAATAAGGGGAATACCCTTGAATTCTGCAAGGGGAAGTGATCCCAGGAAACTTGAAGCTGCAGTCAGAAGGGTGGAAACTGCTCATTCAGCTCCATTTGGCTTGTATACTTGACAAGGGAGGACAACGACTCTTTTAAACAACACTACTTCATGCTGTGTGAATTTCGTAGTTTAGAAATGTTTACACCCACTGCCTCATTTCTATTTTCCTAGCAATCTTGAGTGGTGGGCTGAGCAGGATGATTAGAATTATTTTACAAAGAAGCTCTAGTGTAGCAGATAAGCAATGTTGATGCCAAACGTCTCTTTACCCTTCTCCTAATTCTCCTCCGGGGAACACCCTCCCCCGTTCTCCGTCTGTGTGTTTTGGCAGGATCTGACCATGCCATTCATCACTCTCGGGATGGGAAATGTGAATCAGAACATTAGACTCCTCAGGTCCCACAAATTATTTCAGGGACGGGCCTATAGACTTGGTTAGAGTTAATGAGATGCAAGAAGGTTTCTTTTGGTTGGTGGAGAGATGTGTCTATTTCCCCCTTTGTTTTTTGAGAGAGAGAGAAAGCACGAGCAAGCAAGTGGGGGAAGGGCAGAGGATGAGAGAGAGAGAGAGAGAGAGAGACTGAATCTTAAGCGGGCTGCATACCCAGCGTGGAGCCTGACTTGGGGCTCTATCTCATAGTCACGAGATCATGACCTGAGCCAAAATCGAGAGTCGGTTGCTTAATGGGCTGAGTTACCCAGGCGCCCCTACTTCCCTTTTTACCATCAGGTGAGAACCACCAGAAAGAGAGACTCAGTCCTGGTGAAATGATTGGCTTTCAAATCTTGAAGCAATTACATTTCCTTTTTTCTTTTTCTTTTTCTTTTTTTTTCCTGCTTAACCTAACTTGTGCTGGGATTTACTGATACAGGCCACCGAAATTAAAATTCAAAATGCCTATGGTATCCATTTCCCCATAAATTCACTTGGCTTGTGGCCCACTGAGTGCTCTAGCTCCCATTCAGCATCACCTTTCTGCATTTCTGCATGTGTTGTTTAACTGGCAACTTCTCTCCATGTTTTAGGGACAGAAGTGAGAGAGGAAATGTAGCCAACTCCTCTTGATGCAGTCTAAAGATTTCTGGCTCCTGGCCAGCCAGTGGATTGCATACCCTTGGCTCAAGTGCACCCTTCCTTCCTGACCCACCCCACAGTGGCCAGAGGGTGGGGATGGGGAAAGGCCGATGGGTGATAAGGCACAGGACATGACCACTTACGTGGCTGAGGCTTAGAAAAAGCAGCTCACTTAGAAAGAGGCTGTAGGCACAGTAAACCTTTCTACAAAGCTAGTGCTTCTCAGTAGAGCCTCAGAGATCCGCACATTCTTGGGCATCCTAGACTAACGTTATAATTTTTCCTTTTAGTTTAATGATCATGTGAACATTTTTAATACTTGGACCACCACCACAATGACCTGATGAAGTTTCAGTGTCTGTATTCGTTCTGTTTATAAATAGACTGACCCCAAGTAATACCACTTAGCTATGATGGCAAATGAAAAAAAAAATAGACTGTTTTAATAAATAAGTGATGTGTTCACATCAAGTGAGAACCAAATGACATCACAGAACTTCATGGAACAAAAGTTTTGCAACAGTGTAAATAGAAAATCTGTGATGAGAAATCTGAGGCTCGTGGGAGACAAGACAAGTCAAACTCCCAAGGACCTTGTCAGAGTAGGTGTGAGCAAGGAAGGGGTTCGTCAGCATCGGAAGCTTGAAAGCCATCTTGGTAGGGTCTCCCCCAGGACTACCTGTCTGCTTCTGGTCCCTCCATGTGGTTTAGCCCTACAATACTGGTTCTTTCTGTCTCTAGTCTCTCCACCACCTGATCTATCCAACACAGAGCTAATCTTCCTTGTGTACTTTCTTCATGTCATCCTGGAACCCGAAACTTCCGATGGCTCCCATGTTGCTATCAAATGTAAGTCCAAAACATGTCTCCCCAACATTCAAGTCCTGATCCTGGCCCACCATGTCTGCTTTGGTTTCCTCCCCCACAGTCGGTACTCTGGTCACTTGGATCCTCTTAGTATGTCCTGAGCACATCCTATGCCTTTCTTTTTCCCATCTTTGCTGGTGCTCTTGACATGGTCTCTTCATTGTTATTTTTTTGTATAAATTCTTCCCAACTACTCCAAGGTCTATTTTCATTGCCGAGTACTGAGAACCCAGCCAATAGTTCCAGCCCACAGGAGTCCTAGCTCCATTCCCACTCTTCATAATACTTGGTAGGAGTTCTCTATATTTCCCTGCTTGACAGTCTTCAAAGTGTATGCTGTTTGCTAATGTTATCTGATATTTCAACTGTAAGCTCTTCCCTCAAAAGTCTCGGGATTCCCTCTTGGGTATTTTATCAATGAGTAAGGTAAGCAGTGATGCCTTGCCTTTTGGTTTTAATGTTCAGGTGAAGAGAGTTCTTGAAGGTACCGGTAACCAAGACTGAGAAGAACATGTTTTATATAGCGGGTACACATGTGTATTTGCTAAAAGATCATAACCACTAAAAATGAAATAAATTATCTTAAGAAATCAAATGCTTAATAAAATAAATACACGAGGTACACTTTTCATTCTTCTTGGGTCTTAACTATTATCAATCTGTATTGAAATAAATGATTTTGGGGCTCCTTGGTGGCTCAGTTGGTTGAGCGTCTGACTTCAGCTCAGGTCATGACCTTACACTCATGAGTTCGAGTCCCACATCGGGCTCTGTGCTGACAGCTCAGAGCCTGGAACCTGCTTTGGATTCTGTCTCCCTCTCTTTCTGCCCCTCCCTAACTTGCACTCTGACTCTCTCTCTCTCTCTCTCAAAAAAAAAAAAAAACATAATTAAAAAAATTAAAATAAATTATTTTATTCTTTGCATTTTGTTGTTTAGTAAGACTTTCCATGAATCTTCAAAACTTTCACCTTGGAGTCAAAAGCTCTTCCTTGGGCATACTTAATATCTGGTGCCTTAAGGATCTAACCTACTGTGTTACCAATCAACTCCCTTCCTCTATGCCTCACTCCTCTCCTTCCTTCCTTCTTTTTTCTTCCTTCTTTCCTTCCCTTCTTCCATCCCTGCCTCACAAATATTTACAAATATTTGCTCACAAATTGAGCAACCACTATATTCCAGTCTGTGTACTAGGTGCTGAGGACATGATAGAAAGCCTGCTAGATATGCTCCCTCTCCCAATGACCTCATTGCCAAACAGGCACTGCTATTGAAAAAAACTATCAACTTGCTTTGGATGAATCAAAGCTCCAGTGCTTTTGATTTTTAGCTTATATAAGGAAAAACCTGTTAAAAGAGTGGAAAAAAAGGTAGTGTCTTCTGTCTGTCTACCAACTCACAGTGATTTCTGTTGTTTTTTGGGGGGGAGGGGGCTTCAAAATATGAAAAAATTGTGAGTCAGATTGAAAAATGTGCAATGGGCCCCCCTTGATGGGAAGCATTGTAAGACAAGATTTGAATGGTGTAATCCTGGTGGGCCTACTAGTCCCAGGAGACCTTGTACTTCCTCCAGCATTAGCTCAGAGGGTGAGCCAGGCCCTGACACACATAGCATCCTATTGGTTGACCTCAGTGACAGTTTCACAGGACTGTTTGTAACCTTAGCTGGGCCAGACAAAGGCCTTCCCTGGGATTTTCTGCTTTGGAACAGATGAAAGTTTACTTTACCCTCTAGGTTCAAGGAGCAGGAAAAAAAATGTGACCCCGAATTTGCTTACTGCTTTATTGCTCCGCAGATGAAAGATGGCCACTACATTGGGAAAAGATGAAATCAACGCATGAAAAACTGGAGTGTTGAAAGAGAGGAGCAAAGCCCTGTCTTGATGACATCATCTGAGACCCTCAGTATGGGTGTGCTTGAGGAAAGACCTAATAAATGTCCTCTTCTGTATAAAATAGTTTAACCCTTAGCTTATGTCATTCATAACTTGAAAAGTCTTGATGGCTAGAAGCTTACATGAATTGTTACCTGTTATCTGAGGTAGTTCATTCAGATATTTTCCCTAGTGGTTTTACTTAAAGAGAAATATGTGTGTGTGTGCGCGTGTGTGCGTGAATATGTTTTCTTCTGAGCACATTAATGCAAGTGAGGATGGACTCCAAGGGGAGACTTAAGCCTTGAAAAATATGGCTTCCGTATAGGTAACCAGAGCCTGTTATGTCACGGATCGAAGCAAGTGAATGAATCCATTAATCCAATTAATCCGTTGAAAACAATTTGCTGTGCAGTTATCTCTTAATTCTTTTGAGAATATTAAAATAAACATGCCGAAGTATTTTTTCTTTTTTATACAAAAGAGCACATGCTTTGTGTCTCAGAGCAACAACAAAGGTCTACTTCATTCTTCCCGCATGGCTTATACTTTTCCACAGTACAGACGTTTCGTAATCTTTTACTACTTCTTTGCTAATGGAGAACTAAGGTGGGGTGTTTTTTTTCCATTTCTTGCTACTACCAAAAGAGGTGTTATAATAGTGGTCACGTACAAATATCTTTGCTGTCCAAAAAAGATGGGCATTTAGAAGTCTGGCAGATTTTGCCAAACTACTGTTCAAAGAAGTTGTACCAAACTATACTGTCACCTTACAGTATCTGAAGATAGATCTTTGCACACTTGGCTATGTTATATTGTCATTCTTTTCAATATCTGCCAATCTTAGGAGTGAAAAAAGGATATTTCAGTGTTTTCATTTACACTTCTTTAATTACAAATGAGACTGGGCATATTTATAAATGTAGAAGCCATTTGATTTCTTTTCTGTGAATTGCCTGTTTATATCGTTTATCCAATTTCATTGTTTTTCTCCCACATTTGTTGTGGCTCTTTAATATTGGGAAAAAGGAGCCTCTTTTCCTTCTTATGTAGGGCCAACTTATTTTTCTCCATAGCAGTTTTAAATTTTTATGTGGGTAAATTTATCACTATTTTTTTAAATTTTTATTAATTTTTTTAATTTATAGTTTATTGTCGTTGGTTTCCATATAACACCCAGTGCTTTTCCCCAAAATCACTATTTTTATAGCTGCTAAGTTTTGTGTCATGCTTTGAAAGAATTTCCTCACTCCCAACGAAAGTTTTCAAATATATAGCCATCTTTTCTTTTAGTACTTTAATGTTTCAATTTTACATTTAAATGTTTTATCCTCATGGTGTTTATGTGGATAAGAAGAGAATTGGATTGCATGTCTTCCCAAACTGTGATTGAATAATCCTTCTTTTTCCACTGATTTTAAGTGTCATCCATATTGTCTATTTACTCTCTTACATATTTGGGTGTATTACTGACTGGTTTGCTATTTAACATGCAATTATTATTAATAAAGGCATTGTGAAAGACGTCAAAGTGGAACACGGAAATCAATCAATATTGCTTCAAGCCCCATGAAAGTAAAAGGATAGACAAATTTAAGATATTTTTTTTGTTTACATTTTTTTCTTGTTTCTAATTATTCTATACATGTCTAGTACTTTGCTCTTTCATATCTACCTTCTCCCTTCCTCCTAGGTCTGTAGAAAAAGTGTTGCTACTTCCCCACTTTACGGACTAGGAGACTGAGGCTCAGGGAAGCCATCTGGTTGGTTTTAGAGTGTCCTGCTGTCATGAGGCGGTGGGAGTTGAAGTAAGGTTTTCTGATTTCTGCCGGCCTCCTCTGGCACTCCAAAATTCCTTTGAGAAAGCAGACATCATATAAATAATGATGTTATTTATCTCCCAATCTGTTCCTCTTTCTACTCTATCTGGCTCCTATTAAAGTGGGTCCCTCAATCAGGCATCCATTTTTCAGCTGAGAAAAAAAAAATCCGGAGGGGTCACAATCAGTATTCAATAAATAGCTGTTAAATGTTTTAGTCACTTAGTCCACCTTCCACCTTTGGTAGGCAAATGGTATCTTCAGTGGAAACTCTTTCCAAAGAGGGCTTTGGGGTACCACAAAAAGTTTTAATATTTAATACCATCTGAGTTTTAATATTATATCTGAGTTTTAATATTTAAATATCATTTCTGTTGGGGCGCCTGGGTGGCTCAGTCGGTTGAGCGACTGACTTCGGCTCAGGTCATGATGTCACAGTCTGTGGGTTCGAGCCCCGTGTCGGGCTCTGTCGGGCTCTGTGCTGACAGCTCAGAGCCTAGAGCCTGTTTCTGATTCTGTGTCTCCCTCTCTCTCTCTCTCTCTCTCAAAATTAAAAATAAAACATTAAAAAATTTTTTAAAAATAATTTTAAATATCATTTCAGAAAAGTGTGTAATACTTTGGTCCTCAAAAGCATCCCCTGTCTCTGCCTCTCATTCTCAGGACATAAAACCTTTGAACATGGTTGGAACCTTTCTATTTTCTCTGCATTTGGAATCCCCTCAGATTCAAACTCGAACATACAATGGAAGTGTCTGTTGTTAGTTTCTCAATAGCCATGTCTCACTGCAAGAGTCAAAGTGTCCCAGATAAATCCTGGGGGCCTCCTCAGGCCACACTCTGCACACTGCCAAGTTTCCACGCATAGAAATGGACTCTACTTCCTCGACAAGTGGATGTGTACAATTTCAACATGAAGAGTTAATCAGTTTAACTTTCAGCTCGTGTCCTTCCACACATTTCAAGGAGTTACGAGAAAAAAAAAAAAAAGACAAACCCAAAATGGCGAAAACTTTCCGGTGAGTAGAATATCAGCAAGTGTAAAATACAGTCATATTTATCACAGGAAGTCATCAAGCAGACCCTAGGACCCGGGAGGCTGTTGGGCAGACAGCAGGCATTCATGCACTCAGTCCTGTGATAAACCAGGAACCAAACCCCATATGGTCTCTCTGCCTTTACGGAGCCTACATGCGGATGGAGATTTAGGCTTGCTGCTTTACCATTTATTTTCCATTTGTTCCATTGAGTTTTTGTTCTCGTGTTTTTCCTTTCTTGCTTTTCTTAGAGATAATTTAATATTTGTTCAGAATTCTATTTTCATGTATCTGTTGGTTTGTAGGCTATATCTCTTTGCTTTATTTATTTAGTTAGTTAGTTAGTTATCATTAAAGTGGCAGCTCTAGGGGATTATGACATTCATTTTTAACATTTGAGCCTCCTTAGAGTTAATACTGAGTCCTTGGTATTAAATGAAAGAATCCTGCAACCATATAAATCCATTTACCCCTCCCCCAACACAGGCCCTTTATGCTTGTCATGGTTCTTATGTACATAAGTGCTATAAACCCCACAATTCAAAGTTACAATATTTGCTTTAAGTAGCCATATGGATTTTAAGGAAATTAAGAAGAAAAATAGTTTAAAAACTATTTACCTTTATGCTTAGCATTTCTGGCATTCTTCATTTCTTCCTGAAGAGACACATTTCTCTGCTGTGATTTCCCTTCAGCCTGGAGAACTTCTTTGGCTTTCCCTGGAGTATAGTAGGTCTGCAGGTGATGAATTCACTAGTTTTCTTTTGTCTGAAAATATCTTTACTTCACCTGAATTCTTTTTAAAAAAGTTTTTTTTAACGTTTATTTATTTTTGAGAGACAGAGAGAGAGAGACAGAAGATGAGCGGGGGAGAGGCAGAGAAAGAGGGAGACACAGAATCTGAAGCAGGCGCCAGGCTCTGAGCTGTCAGCACAGAGCCCGATGTGGGGCTTGAACTCATGGACCACAAGATCATGACCTGAGCCGAAGTCGGATGCTTAACTGACTGAGCCACCCAGGCGCCCCTACTTCACCTTAATTCTTGAAGGATGCTTTTTACTCATGTAGAATTCCAGGTTGGCAAGTTTAGTTTGTCTGTTTCCGTGTCTCTCTCTGTCTCTTCTCTGTCTGTCTGTCTTTCTGTCTCTTTCTCTCATTTTTAGCACTTTCAAGGTAGAACCCTACTCTTCTGGAATCTATCATTACTAATGAGAAATGAGAGATGATTTGTAGTGTTGTTCCCTTTTGGAATGTGCCATTTTTCTCAGGCAGATTTCCAGATTTTATCTTTGGTTTCCAGCAGTTTGACTACAATGTATCTAGAAATGGTTTTCTTTGTATCTATTCTACTTGGTATTACTGTTCTTCTTGAACCTAAATTTATATCTTCAAAGGTGGTTTTTTTTTTTCTGTTCTATTCTCTCCATCTTTTCTTTCTGAGATGTTAATTATGTTTTTGTTCATCTTTATTTATATGGTCCTACAAGTCACCAAGTTTATACTGAATTATTTTTAGCCTTTTTCTCTTTTCTCCAGATAGGATTTTTTTCTATTGTTCTATGTTCAACTTCGCTCACACCTCCCCTCACTGTTAAGTCAATGCAGTAATTTTCTTTGTTTCAGATATTGTTTTTTTCTGCTCTAGAATTTCTAGGTGTTTATAGGTTTTTTTCCTTTTTCCAGATTCCTCATTTGTTTACTTATTATAACAATCATTCTACTTTCCATCCCTGAGCATGGTTTTAATAGCTGCTTTACAATCTTTGTCTGCTAACACCCACATTTGGGTTCTCTCCACAGTTGGCCTCTTACGATTGCCTTTTACTCTCAAATTAGAGTCAGTTTCCTGCTTCTTTGTATGTTAGCGATTTGGTTGTTTCTAGCTAGAACATACATTGTAATGAGAAGCCCATTGAAGTGCTTTTAAGGAGAGAGATAACCTGAGGATCCTTTTTTTTTTAATGTTTTATTTTTGAGATAGAGAGACAGAGACAGAGACAGAGTGCGAGTGGGGGAAGGGCAGGCAGAGAAGGAGACACAGAAACTGAAGCAGGTTCCAGCCTCCAAGCTGTCAGCACAGAGCCGGACGCGGGGCTCGAACCCATAAGCCATGAGATCGTGACCCAACCCGAAGTTGGACACTCAACCAACTGAGCCACCCAGGCACCCCAATCTGAGGATCCTTATGTCTCAGAAAGAGGACATGTGGCCACTGCAAGGAGAAAGGAGTGGGTATGGATAGAACAGAGTCTCCCGCAGCTGTGCAGGCAAGACGCAAGGAGAATTTACTAGGAAGATGGCAGGGCAAGGTTGGGATTGGGCAGAACAGGTTGGAGAGGGACCTTGACTGGGCTTCCATATTGGTTGCCCCTGGGGCCACATTCTCCTAGATGACCCACTGGTACGTTTCACCCAACAGGCCAAACAATTCATTCACCGACTTCTGAAGAGGGAAATTGCAATAATTCCTGATGCTTTCCTGCTTTTCAGTCTCAACAATCAGCTAGCTCCCAATTCCCGGCAATTCTTCCCTTAAGATTTCCTCTCAACATCCATCTACTGCTACTCGTTGCTGGACTTATCCCTTTTTACCTGAATGAGTAAATACCCAAATGAGTAAGTACCTGAATGATATACCCCCATCTCCAGTCTCTCTTCCCTTCTTGTCCTCTGTCCTACTTGCATGGCCATTTATTTCAAAGACCTAATGTAATTATGTTATTTCTGTTTAACAACTTTTCAGGGCCCTTATTTGGTACAAGAGAAAGTTCAAAGCCCATAGCATGGCGTATGATTCTCATGACACAGGAATCTTTTGTTTGTTTTTTTTAGGAAATATTTTTGCATATTCCCTATTTGTTTGAAAAAAAAGGTAGGATATGGTGACTGAGATCTTTGTCCTTCTCTTGCCAACAGTCTAATGAGGGAGACGGAGACACATTTCAGCTTCCTATACTTCCTCCTCTGCCCTCAACACTCTCCCCAAATTTTCTCAAGCACACAGAATATTTTGCCATAATTAACCACGTGATTCTATTCCTTGGTACCTCTGAGGCTTTATACACATTTCTTTTCTTACCTCCTTCCCCTTCTGTTAAGGAGACCTAAATCAAACACCACTTTATCCTACTCCCCACAACCTTGGTATAATCATTTTTTCTACGTATTTATTTAAATCTTGATTAAAAATCTACTACTTGGGAAGCAGATACTTTTATAGTAGTCCATATAACTTCACATTTAACTCTGTTTCTCTCTTGTCTCTTGCATCCATTATCAAATCTTCGGGGGGCAGGGGGAGCTGGTAGAAGTCATCTTTTGTTCTGTGATTTAGTGATCACCCAGCCCCCAGGCTGCAATCAATTGTTTATCGACTCTTTCACATGCTTCTCATTTTACAAATGGAGAAACAAAAGTGCTGAGAGGGGAAGTGTCATGTCTTGCAAAAGGCCTTGGCCTTGGTTTAGGATCACTGTTTCTAAGTAGGGGGTTGCCAATATTTCTGTGAGCAACATACTGGAAAGTTTCTTGGAAGTGACAGGACACGAGATGAGCCGACAAGTTTGAGCAGGACTTGGGATGGTAGAGATACAAGTGGAAGCTGCTAGAAGTTGGGTTGGGGGTGCGGAATTTGACCAGTAGTTTAATGCGTCTACAAGCTGAATCGATGAACACGGATTGCTGTGTTCAGCGGGAAAGCAAGGGGACTGTAACGAAAAGAGAACTAACCTGCAAAGGAAAACGCCTGGGTTCCATCAGGATGCACCCCTCACTGTGTGGTCCTGGACAAGGTCCTGTCTTCCTTCTGGACACCAACTTCTAGTAATAAAATAAATAACATCAGTAATATGAATAATAGCCACTTACAGTTACGAAACCTTTACTATGTTCTAGGTACTATTCTTACACCTTTTTGTTTTAGAGATGAGGGTACCTACCTTTCTTTTAAATGTTTATTCATTTTTGAGAGAGAGAGAAAGAGGGAGAGAGCGAGCATGAGTGGGGGAGGGGCAGAGAGATAGAAAGGCATAGAACTCCAGTCAGGATCCAGGCTCCAGGCTATCAGTACAGAGCCTGACATGGGGCTCGAACTCACGAACCACGAGACCATGACCTAAGCCAAAGTCAGATGCTTAACCAACTGAGCCACCTAGGCACCCCCAGGGTACCTACTTTGAAAGAGTTGAAATAACCTAACCAAGGTTGCATAGCTAATGAGTAGTGGAACAAAGATCCTTGCTCCAGAATGTCGGATTAAACCATCTCAATTCCAACCTAACTATAAAGACTTTAAAGGAGTTTCTGCCACAGCAAACCTTGGCCATCCTTGGCTTATGACAAGAATCCCTCTCTTGCAAGGTGACCTATGTGCCTAGATCCTTCTCAGCCTGAGAAGACTTCTCCCATGGAAAACATGGGGTTTAACTCTGGTTTGCACGCACACAAAAAACATGAATCATTTGAGGCTCTAGTTACGCTCTGAATTAGCTGTGAAGGGAAATCATTATTTTTAAAAATAGTTTCAGTACACAGAAGACTTATCTTCATGGTCCTGTATGTCACTGTTATTTTCCCTCTCTAAATATTATTAATCATATCAACAATTTAGCAAAGCACTTTCACACATTACCTTATTCAGTCAACACAACTGCTTGTTTTCCAGATGAGGACACAGACTTTGCCAGTGATTTTCCTAAAAGCATACAGGCAGTAACTGGCAATGGTGATTGACTCCAAATACCCCCCTTTGCCATATTCCCACCTCTGAAACATGGGCCGGCCACAAATACAGGCAAGATTATCTGTAATTTACTGAAATCATCTGCAATGCACTGAATTTACTGCAATGTGAATTACTTAATCACCGAGCGATAAGGATCCCAACCGAGTTTACATGGCTGCTTTGGAGCCTGTTGGAAGCTCAGAATTGGAAGTGTTCTCAGAGGATCATAAGGTCCAGCACTGCTCTTCTCTCTTGACTGGTTCCAACCTTCAGATCTTGAAACACCCCCATCAGATCATGGCCCCGCCTTCCAAGGTACCCCCTTTTACCTCTGAGCAGCTTCGAAGGTTAATAGCCTTCTTCTATTGAGTAAAATCTGCTTTTTGGCGTTGCCACCCACTGGTCCTCAATCAACCTCTTGCCTTTCCTCTCTGGCAATGTCTCAGATAATTAATTCCAGTTCTCATCATCTTTGATTCTTTTCACTTCCTCTGTGGCCTTGTCTGGGTCTCAGTTTCCTCCTCTATAAAATGGGTAGAGGGACTGGTCTTATTGGACCTCCATAAAGCTTTCCTCCTGTGATCCTATGATATTTTATTTTTATTTTTAAAACATTTTTAATGCTTTTATTTATTTTTGAGTGAGAGAGAAAGAGACAGAGTGTAAGCAGGGGAGGGGCTGAGAGAGAGGGAGACACAGAATCCGAAGCAGGCTCCAGGCTCTGAGGGGCTCGAGCCCACGAACCGTGAGATCATGACCTGAGCCGAAGTCAGATGCTAACTGACTGAGCCGCCCAGGCGCCCCAGATCCTATGATATTTTAAATGCCCATATAATTATACCCCAAAACAGAAAAGCTTTCTCACTGCCAGAAACTCTATTCTCATTGAGGTATATGACCTACGACATTAAATTAGTTTTAGGTATACAACATGATGATTCGATATTTGTATATATTGTGATATGATCGGCACAGTAAGTCTAGTTACCTCTATCACCATAGTTACAGAACTTTTTTCTTGTAAGAATTTTAAAATTTACTCTCTTAGCGACTTTCAAGTATGTAATCCAGTATTATTAACTACAGCCCAGGAATTCTGAAGGGAAGGTGTTTCCTAACACTTTGCCCATTGTGTCTTTTCCTTCCTTCCATTTTGTTTGTGTTTTTCTGGAGATGGAGAAGATAGTCCAAGGAAGGGGAAGCCCTTACCTTATCGTCAATGCTGCCATGCCCTCCAGATGGGAGGGGACTGGACGTGGTCAGGGGTGCCGAACGCCCAGAGCAGCCCCTCCCATTCCCACCTTGGTTTCCATTAGTTTCAAATTACAGGGAGGTTTCCAGATAAAAATCCTGATTGACTGGCATTCAAGCAAGGTCCCATACAGCCTCCTCTCTGGCACCTTCCTGCAGATTCTTCATAAACCCAGCTGCATCTGTGATGTCCATCGCAAAACTTTTCTGATGAAGGGATAAAGCCTTTCTGTAATGTTTATGAAAATACAAGGAGAATCAAATGTTTAGAAAATCTGATTGGATCCAGGTGCTAGTGTGTGGCACAATAATAATGATAAAAGTCATGACATAATTATTGAAGAGTAATTATGTTCCAGACACTAAACTAACAACTGTGTGTGTTTGGGGGCGCCTGGGTGGCTCAGTTGGCTAAGCGTCCAACTTCGGCTCGGGTCATGATCTCATAGTCTGTGGGTTCGAGCCCCACACTGGGTTCTGTGCTGACAGCTCAGAGCCTGGAGCCTGCTTCGGATTCTGTGTCCCCCTCTCTCCTGCCCCTCCCCTGCTTTCTCTCTCTCTCTCTCTCTCTCTCTCAAAAATGAATAAACTTTAAAAAATTTTTTAAAAAAGAACTGTGTTTCATATTATTTACTTCTCACACTAATACTATGAGAGACATAAAAACAGTTAGGTACTGTTTTCATCACCATTTTAAAGACGGTAAAAGAAACTAAACTTTAAAAGGATGTGTGTGTCACCTGCCCAGTGTTACACAACTGACAATGGTAGAGCCAGAATTCCAGCCCAAGTTTGTCTAACTTTGGTGTCTGAACATTTCACACTCTCCAAACTGCCTATTTTTTTAAATTATGTTTTAAAATTTTTGCATCTCTGTATCACTTCTCCCACGAAGCCTTCCAGAATGTCCCCCAAATCTGGTTTAGAGCATCTCCACTGTGTTTCATTGCATCCATGCCTCTTTCATGCTAATGCTTAGCACACCATTTAAATCTTCAATTGTCTTTCTTCTACTCTACATGGCAAACGACCTAAAGGCAAGGACTGGGTCTGTTTGCGTTTGTATTCCTTGCTCCTAGCACATCGATCTTCTCACAGCTAGAATCTTAGGGCACTCTTTCTCTAGAGGATTGTCAGTAGCTCTTGGTTTTATGGCCAAAATCAAAAGTTGCTGGATGAGGAGATGACAAACCTCCGCCAGCCCTTCTTAGGCATTTAGGGAATTCTCCTGGACGTTCCTGGAAGGGACAGAAGCTCAGACTTTGTGATTAGAAGAGGAACAGTCCGACTGAGAAGAAGCTTCTCTGAGATTAAGAAGTATTGTGGGGCGCCTGGGTGGCTCAATTGGTTAAGGGTCCAACTTCAGCTCAGGTCATGATCTGGCAGTTTGTGGGTTCGAACCCCACACCGGGCTCTGTGCCGACAGCTCAGAACTTGGAGCCTGCTTTGGATTCTGTGTCTCCCTCTCTCTCTGCCCCTCCCCACTAGTGCTCTGTCTCTCAAAAATAAATAAACATTAAAAAAAGGAAGAAGAAATATTGTGGTGTTTCAGGATTTTTACAGAGAACTTTCTAGAGTACTGATTGCTAAATGTCTGTGGATCATGGAATCTAAGTCATGTGTTCTTGAGAGAAGCTGAGAGAGTCCCGGTGGCTGAGCCTGAGCTCAGTGCAAAGAATAGATATGAAAACCCCATCTGAGCCTGTGCGGAGGACCAGTGAGGGCCAGCGGCATGGAACAGCCACGGCAGGAGTAACGCTGGTGGGGAATTGTGCTATATTAGGACCCAGCCTTCCCTACTCTCCGTACCATTTAAGCTCTTGGGGGTCTTGCACCACCTTAAGGAAGGCAATCCCTCAAGCATGATGGGTTTCATTTACTTATTCCAGCAAAATTATAGATCAAGCTCAGACCTGTTCCAATTACATATGTATATTAGTGTACATGCACGAAAAGTTTTGGAGAGAACGTGCGAGAAATTGCTGAAGGCAGGTGCCTCCAAGCAGTGAGACTAAGGATCTAGGGAGAGAGGGAGGTAACATTTTTCACTGGAAATGTCTTTATATTGCCTAAATATTATATCATGTACATGCATCATTTGTATAATAATATAAACAAACAAGCTAATTTATGTAATGAATGTAATAAGATGTATTCTTAAATACTAGGCTCAAATTCTTTTTTTTAAGATTTATTTCTAAGTAAAGACACCCAACGTGAGGCTCAAACTCACAACCCCGAGATCAAGAGTCACACACTCTACCGACTGAAATGGCCAGGCACCCCACTAGGCTCAAGTTCTTTTTCTGTTTGTTTTGTTTTTATTTTTTACCTTTTTTTTCAATTTATTTATTTAAATTCAAGTTAGTTAACGTACAGCGTAGTGTGCATCACTTACATGTAACACCCAGTGCTCATTCCAACAAGAGACTCAAATTCTCTTTTAAGCGGTTTTTTTTTTTTTTTTTTTTTTTCAGAGTGAAAGAGAGAGAGCATGCAGGGGAGGGGAGCAAGAGGCAGACCAAGGATCTGAAGCAGGCTCTGCGCTGACAGCACAGAGCACCATATGGGGCTCAAACTCTCAAACTGCAAGATCATGACCTGAGCCTAGGTTGGTCACTTACCTGACTGAGCCGCCTAGGTGCCCCGCAACAAACGGCTCAAATTCTTAATGATTGGAATTTAATCGATTCTCTGCAGCAGCCTCGCTTGAGCCTAAACATTTGAGCCTAAAGTGTTTTCTTCGGGATTCAAGGGGAGGAAATGTGGGGCAGGTCTGCTGGGCACTAAAAAGTCTCCAGAGAAGTGGACCAGAAAAGGATGGAGAGAATGATTAAGAGTCATCGTGGTAATAAGGAGAAAAAACTGGCATTTAATCAAGGAAAGTACTCAATTCTTTATAGGGATCATCTCATTTAAACAGGTACCATTGAAGCATTGGTACCAATGAAGTATCATTATTTTTTCTCTGGAAACTGAGATCAGTGAGGTTGAGTAACCACCAAGTAGTAAAACTAAGATTTAATTCCAGGCAAGCTGAAGCCAGGGCCCAAGCTCTGGGATTGTGCATAATGACTCCTTGTAAGCAGGACCCGTCATCTGATAGGCAGATTATCTCTTCCTCCACCACCGCTGCTCAGCATTCTTTTGTTTTAATTTTTAATGTTTTATTTCGTTTTGAAAGAGAGAGAGAGAGAGAGAGAGAGAGACACTGTGTGAGCAGGGGAGGGTCAGAGAGAGAGGGAGACACAGAATCCGAAGACAGGCTCCAGCCTGTGAGCTAGCTGTCAGCACAGAGCCTGATGCGGGGCTTAAACCCACGAACCACAAGATCATGACCTGAGCTGAAGCCCGATGCTCAACTGACTGAGCCACCCAGGCACCCCATCAACATTCTTAATAGTATATCTGCCTCCAACAGGGATAGAAGCAATCAGACATGAACCCAATAGCAAAAAAAAAAAAAAGGCAGAGCACATGGGCACCTGGGCACCCGGACAGCCTTGTCCGGATTTGGATTACGTGGCAGACATGTCTTGAGGACTTCCAACAGATCTGGCATGAATAGAGGGAACTAGTGTTTCCATTGAGAGGGCAGAGGGGCAGAGCCAAGGACAAACTGTTTTGTGGTTATTATCATGACCCTATTTTTACTCCCTATGGCCTGGGAAATTCAGTTTTTCATAATGATGTTTAAAGGAATGGGAAATGTCAAGGCAGGGGCTCCCTTCCCCGAGTCACGGAATAGGATTCGGTGAGGAATAATAGTTCCTGTAAGGTCGTTGTTACCTGAGGTTTCACTGTGGGAGAAGAACCTGTCTTCCGTCTGATGCCCATGACCCTGGAACCCAAGAAGCGGGCTTAGGAGGGGATTGCCAACATGCTAAGGCTCTGCTAGGTCTCCTCCTCGACGGGGGCAGGAAACCCAGCTGCCTGCTTCCTGAGACTTTGCACACAGAGCGGGAGATGCCTGCGCTCTCATTCACCGCGGATCTCAAGACTCCACCACTGAATACACTGAATGTCAAACTGTTTGATCTGGAGTGAGGAAGGGCCTGGAAATTCGTCTTGTTCAGTGGTTTTAGTTTTAGTTTTTGTTTGTCATCTTTGCACGGAGCAGAATCCTCCTCCTTTTCAATTTCCAACTGAGGTCTTAGGCAGAAAAGTCTCCCCCTGCCGAGGTGATTAAGACTCCCATCCCCCATCCCCCATTCCCCCCCCCCTCCAGGCACCGCCCCCAGGCTTTGCTTTTGCACTGTTCTCCTGCCAGGTGGGCAGAAGTATCATGTGCTTTGCCAAATGCAAAGCTTACACTCTTCCCATGCCACTTCCTGCTATCTAATCCTGCTCCAGGACATCTCTAAAGCCTTTTGGGGTGTTCCCACGTGCCCCCATTCCCACCCCAGGTTTGGACGTACCACCTCCCTGGTCTGAAAGAAGTGGCCCTTATTTCATATCCTTCTTTCATTTTTTAAATATTTTTATGTTTATTTATTCTTGAGAGACAAAGACTGAGCGTGAATCGGGGAGGAGCAGAGAGAGGGAGAGGAAGACACAGAATCTGAAGCAGGCTTCACGTTCTGAGCTGTCAGCACAGATCCCAACTGGAAGCTCAAACT
Organism: Cryptoprocta ferox; assembly: GCA_028646485.1. NCBI lineage: Eukaryota > Metazoa > Chordata > Mammalia > Carnivora > Eupleridae > Cryptoprocta > Cryptoprocta ferox. The sequence goes on along the minus strand of CM053572.1, from coordinate 105,449,404 downwards.
CATGAACCATGAGATCATGACCTGAGCCAAAGTCCCACGCTTAACCAACGGAGCCCCCCACACGCCCCTCCTCATCCTTCTTAATCCATGGTCAGTATATAACCTATGCTGCGATTTTCCTGGTTTGCTTCTTTCTAGTAGAGCCCATATTCAAGAGATATGTTTTTCCCTCTCAGTAAGATGGTGTTTTTGCAAATCAACAATATTTTCTTATCAGATTATATATCGTTTAACTACGGGCCATAAAATCTCTAGGAACTATTAGGAGTTCCATGAAATACAAACAGCTGGCTTCATATTAAAAAAAAAATTATTCCAATGAAATATTCAAAATTATCCAAGTAGTTTTTCTCAGAGATCTGAATTATTCCAACCATCTTCCAGCATTTCTATATTTGAGAAATTAAGGAAAAAGGCCGAGATAGGCGAATTAACACTTACTGTCACCGATACTGAGGCACTGTGCTAAGTGTTTTACACTCTTCTTTTTTTAATCCTCATAATATCTTTGTGTAGATATCACTCCCATTTTACAGTGGAAGTAAATTAAGTCTCAAGAAGAGATTATAAAACCACCCAGGTGAACTGGCTAGAAGTGATGCGGCCAGGATTCTCACCCCATGCCCAGGGCCTCTCAACTCATTCGCTTTCCCCGCTTCTGCAGTAAGTAAACTATCAGTCATTGAATGCCAGCCTGACGACACAGTTAGGTTTCAGGTCCTGTGTGCGTTTTTTACAGCATATGCCACCTCTTGCAATAAACAATGGGCACGATGTATTTATGACTGTGTGTCTCGTTTGGGGAGTAAGCACGAGGCACTGACCTTAAATGTTCGTGATAGCCAGTAGCCATGCCTTTGCTTTCAGACCTACCGAGGGTCCTACCCTTGAATGGTTTGTTGTGGTATCCTTGGTCACCAACAGAGAACCAGCCATAACGTTATTGGGAAAATCAAAGCTGCTGTTTGGCGATCTGTTTTTCAACACAGTTTCCAGGAGCGCATTACAGTTAGGAGAGGACAATGCCTCGGCACATAAACATGGATTTCCTGAGTGGCCCTGACTCAGAGCAGAGGCCGCAAGTTCCGATAAGAGCGGGCCCCTCACTGGGCACGAAGGAGACTCTGGGTGGCACACAGAGAGGGTCATGACTGGTGTCCCGGCAACTGAGCCTTGAAAGGCCCCAGGGGAGAGGGCTGCCCAAGTAAATATAACTTTCTCACCATGAAAACCCTCTCAGGCCCTGTGACGCAGATACGGCCCATGGAAGGTAGTAGCATCCGTGACATGTTTTCCTATAGATTCCAGAGCTGAGACTCCCCAGGCCGTGGATGAGGTAACTACTCTGTGTTAATGATGTACAACTCCCTTATTTCCTAAAAAGAATTTGGGTGGCCTGTGGCAATACAGGTAAAGGACTGAAATTATATAAATGTGTTCTTCAAGTATGGGTGCAATCCCGAATTCAAATTGACTCATAGTCCATGAAAGTACTCTTTAATAATTTAAGTCATACATCATACATGTGTATATAGAGAGATATTTATACAGATACGTGTGTGTATAATGAGATTTAGCACAGTTCAGAAAAGAGCACAGACTAGGATTCAGATTTAGATTCTAATCCTGGCCTTTTTAACAGCACACTACAGGTCAATGAACTTTTCTGAGTCTCCATTTCCTCAGCTTTAAAGTAAAAGATGCTGGGGTGCCTGGATGGCTCAGTCGGTTAAGCGTCCGATTTTGACTCAGGTCATGATCTCACAGTTTGCGAGTTGGAGCCCCACGTTGGCTCTGTGCTGACAGCTCAGAACCTGGAACCTAATTAAGATTCTGTGTCTCCTTTTCTCTCTGCCCCTCCCCCTGCTCATGCTGTCTCTTTCTCTCTCTCTCTCAAAAATAAATAAACATTAAAAAAATTTTAAGGAAAAGATGCTAGACTTCATTTAGTGTTGACTGAGGCATATGAAGCATGAGATATGCCACATGTCTTTATGCTCAGCTGCTCCATTCAGTTCCCCCAGAACACTAGGTTGGATTGGCCCTTCACTTGTCTCCAGTGCACCTTCCTTCATAACACGTATTGCAGGAGAAATAAAAGAATACTTTCTATGTCTTGCTGGCCCACTACTGACCATCCCCCTCCTCTGCAGATTTTCTCCTCTTGGCCTCAGTGGTAATGCCCTTTCATAATTTTTCCCCTGGATTCCCAACCAGTCCTCTGCTTCCTTTTTTTCAGGATTCCCTACACATGGTATTTCCTTGGGCTCACCACCTCGCTTCTTTGCCCTTCTCAAACTAAGCATCCTAGACTGTGAGCATAGTGTAGGACACATGTCTGATTCATCCCAGTATTTATAATATATGCACTGAAGAAGAGTTCAAATGTTTAGAGGGTAAACATTTTCACAAATGGCAATCCTATACATTTCCATGACTTCAACCATCCTCTCTTACTATTTCCATCTACTCTTTCTGTATTCCCAATCAGTAAATTTCTTAGTTTCCTTGGACCACCATAACAAATGATCACCAATTGGGTGGCTTCAAGGAACAGAAATTAATTATCTCACAGTCCAGGAGGCCAGAAGTCCAAGGTTGAGATGTCAGCAGGATTGGTTTCTTTTGGGATCTAAGGGCAGAAACTGTCCCATGCCTCTCTCCTGGCTTCTGGAGATTGCCAGAAATCTTTGGTGTTTCTTAACTTGTGGATTCATCACTCCAAGCTCTACCTCCATCTTTATGTCACTGTCTTCTCGGTGTCTCTGCGTATCCTTTTCTGTCTCTTCTAAGGAAACTCTCATTGAATTTTAGGCTTCCTAAATCCAATATGCTCTCATCTTGATTCTCAACTTGATTACATCTGAAAAGACCTTTATTCTAAAGAAGGTTCTATTCTGAGGTTCCAGGTGGACAGAAATTCAGAGAGGACCTCTTTCAACCCACTGCAGTCTACCTTCTAGCCTCTCAAAATTCATATCCAATTCATGTACAAAGTACATTCACTCCACCCCAACATCTTCTAAAGTCTTAGTTCATTCCAGCATCCACTCAAAATTTCAAATCTCAGATAAATATCCTCAACTCAAAAAGTCCCAAGATTTATCCTCTAAATCAAGTATGAGTGACACTCTAGGTTTCATCCATCCTGCAGCAAAATTCCTCTTCCCCTATGGCCCTGTGAAACTAGAAAACAAGTTATTGCTTCTAAAATGCAGGGACAGGCACAGAACTCCCATTCGTGTCCCCATAGAGAGAATGGGGAGGAATCGAGGGGTCTCTGGTCCCAAGCAAGTCCAAAACCCAGCAAGGCAAATTCCATTGGGTTTTTAGTTCTGGGAATAATCTACTGTGGCTTGATTTTTTTTTTTAATCAATGTGACAATGTAAAAATTTAAAAAAATCTATACAGAAAAATAAACTATAAGAAAAAGTAAAAGACAAATGACACATTGGGAAACATGCAGCTTATATGATCAATGACACGTTGCTTCCTTTAAAATATAAAAAACCTCTGGAAAATGATAAAATAAGACAAACACCCAATAGAAAAGTGGGCAAAGGGTAGGTGAGATAGTCACAGAAAAGAAAATTCGATTGGCTCTTCATGATATGAAAAGATGACCTACACCATTTGTAATGAAAGGAATACTTTGAAACGTTTCCAAGATGAATGATGTAAATTGGATAACATTTTTGGAGGGCAATTTGACGGTATCTAACAAAAGTACAAATACAGGTACTCTTGAATTCAGCAATTGCACTTCTTGGAATTTATCCTACAAATCAATGAGCAGACATGCAAAATGACAAAGAATAAGGTTAATTACTGTAACACTGACCGTAATAGTAACATATTAGAAAATATATGGGCGAACATTAACAGGGGAACTGTTTAAATGAATATATTATGCCACCACTAAAGAATGAAAATCTCAGGGGCTCTTGGGTGGCTCAGTCGGTTGAGCGTCCAACTTCGGCTCAGGTCATGATTCTCACAGTTCTTGGGTTCGAGCCCGTGTTGGGCTCTGTGCTGACAGTTCAGAGCCTGGAACCTGCTTTGGATTCTGTGTCTCCCTCTCTCTCTGCCCCTCCCTTTCTCATGCTCTGTTTCTCTCTATCTCAATAATAAATGAACATAAAAATTTTTTAAAAAAATGAAAATCTCTTTATATCAAGGTAAAGAATGTTCTCCAAGATATATTTGTTAGGAGAGGGGGAGAACAAAGCAGTCTGCAGAACTCCGTGTATGGGAGGAAAAATAACGTGGATATATCTGCATGTACATGCATAATATATCTCTAGAAAGCCGTCCAAGATACTGTTGACATTGGTTGCAGAGAACTTGTTGGCCAGGGGCCATGGTAAAAAGAGTTTTCTCTCTAAAATTTTTTATAACTTTTGAATTTTGAGCCCTAAGAATAATTTACCTATCATGATGAATTAATTTATTAATTAATTGAATTTTTAAAAAAAGTTATTAGAGGCTACCAGTTAAGCATGGCAGGTTGTGAATACGATTTACCTCCATTCCCTTCTGAAGCCCATTAAATAGATAGTGAAAGATACTTTTTTTTTAAAGTCGTATGTCAGTGATGGCAAAAAGAGAAGAGAAGACAGTCTCCAACTTGTGAGTCCAACAGAATCCTGAAATGAAGGGGAGGCTACAACCCCCTACTCAGGAACCAGGCCCTGGGATTTTGAAGAATGGGAACAGGGCAGAGCCAAAACACAGCTACTAAAAAGTGACTGGCAGGGATGCCTGGGTGGCTCAGTCGGTTAAGCGTCCAACTCCGGCCTAGGTCATGATCTCGTGGTCCATGAGTTTGAGCCCCGGATCGGGTTCTGTGCTGACAGCTCAGAGCCTGGAGCCTGCTTCAGATTCTGTGTCTCCTCCTCTCTCTGCCCCTTCCCCGCTCATGCTCTGTCTCTCTGTCTCTCAAAAATAAATAAACGTTTAAAAAAAATTAAAAATATAAAAAGTGAATGGCAGCATAAGTGGGTTATTCAGAACTATTGAGATAGATAATAAAAGATACAGCTAAAAGAGTTGAAAGTTATTGGCTCGGGAATGGACCTTCATAGGAACCAGTGGGGCAGAGGACTGCTGTTACTCATTATAAACTGCAGCTTAAATTTTTTAACTACATGCATGTATTATTACTTTGGAAAAAGTGCCTTAAGAAGTTTTCCTTCTCCTTCTTGTTCTCCCTTCCCCTTCTCCTTCTCCTTCTCCCCCTCCTCCTCCTCCTCTTCCTTCTCCTTCTTCCCTCCTCTTCCTCCTCCTCCTCCTTCTTATTCACAGTGACATGCTAATATACTTGAATATTTGCTGACATGGATAATCCTTTACAAAATTAGAAATGACCAAAAGTGACCCAAAAAGAAACAGAGAGATGTAAACTGACTAATGGACCAAGGAGAAAAATAGAAAAATTAAAGAACTGTTCTTATTATCACAAAAAGATTACTAAAATTATATTTTTTCAAATTTTCACCACAAAAACTCTATGTTTTTAAATAACAAGGAAAGTATTATAAAAATTCATTTTAGGGACTCCTGGGTGGCTCCGTCGGTTTAAGTATCTGACTCTTGATTTCAACTCAGGTCATGATCCCAGGGTCTTGGGATTCAAACCCACATCGGGCTCCTTGCTGAGTGTGGAACTTGCTTAAGATTCTCTCCCTCTCTCCCTTTGTGCCTCTCCCCTTCTCATGCACTCTCTGTCTATAAAATAAAATTTTAAAAAATTTATTTTATCATGAGATTTTTCAAAACAGAACCTAAGCAAATGAAATTCATCCATATGGTAAGAGAATTATTCCCTGTGATTAAATACAGTTTATTCTACCATTTAAAAACTGGAAATTTTTTTTAAACTAGCCAGTAGTAAACAAAAGCAAAAACCATCAGAAAGACTTTTGTGATAAAATTCTCTATCAAACTTTGACAGAAATCAGGCAGATACTAGGAAAGAGAGGAAAAATAAGATATGCTTTTCTGTCCTCCGGGAATTCAGTGTGTTTTTTTATGTTAAAAATGTAAAAGGGATTCTTCTTTAACATGCAAAAGAACATTTAATAAAAAATAATGAGTATTGAAATTATCCCACTCATTGAGCAAATAACTTTGGAATGATTCTGTGAAGCAGACACTCTTGGGTAGTGGGTTGGGTTAAGATGAATAAGACACTGATCCTGGATTTGATAATCATGATCATTGTCATGTCATGGTCATTATCATAACAGACATAGCTTATGTGCTGAAGCCGAAAACCATACATGAGAATAGTGACCAGTAGCTCTCCAGTCAGTGGAAAAGGGAGTGGATAGTTGAGCCAGGCTGGCAGGGTGTTGGATCACAGGTGAAGGGTTTGAGAGAAGGGAGAGAGAAGCTTAGAGTCAGGGAGGAGAACTTTGGAGCTAGAGATTTGGAGATAAGGCAGTTACAGGTGACTCTGGGTAACTGTGAGGACAGGTACCAGATAATGCATGGCAGTGTGATGACAAAATGAAAACCACCCAAATGCCCCAAATTAGAGTAAGATACGTTGCGTGATGACACATGAAAACACTGGCATGCCATGTAGCCATAAAAGAGAGAATTACAAAGGGCATAAAGAGGCTCCAATAAAATAATGCAAAGAGAAATAAAATAGATTGCAAAGACCCAAAAACAAAAGGTGAATAAAATCTCCATTTGCACATTAATAATGACAGGAGGAAACCATAGACAAAGGTTAATAGCTTCAGAAAGAATCTATCTTTGGTTCCTTCATAGTGTTATGTAGGCATGCACTTTTTTTTTTTCTTTTAAGGAAAAATATCTTTGGTCATTCCCAAACTATCTCCTCTGCTGAATCAGAACTGTAGAGATTCCAAAGGAAACTCTCTTCTCTTTCTCTACTCTTGAGCCCACAATTTACCAAGCCTGAGGGAACATTTGTAAATAAAAGACAGGTTTAATAAATGCCACCAAGGAACTCCCAGTTCAGAAATGCCAGCAGATGTCTGACACAGCTGAGAAATGAACAAGTTTATTGGTTTATTTCACCTGGAACGTCCACAGTGTCATTGAGTTTTTAGAGCTGGAAGGTAGTCTAGAAACCTAGTCTGTGTGTTTTATGGAAACCAGCTTGACAATAAACTATAAAAAAGAAAAAGAAAGAAAGAAAGAAAGAAAGAAAGAAAGAAAGAAAGAAAGAAAGAAAGAAAGAAATCTAGTTTAGTATATTTTAATGTATTAAAAAATATTTTTAAGTAGGCTCCACATCTAATGTGGGGCTTGAACTCACAACCCTGAGATTAAGAGTCACATGATCTCCCAATGAAGCCAGTCAGGTACCTCTACTCTAGTGGATTTTCAATTCAGTTCCACTGAGATGGCTCATAGACCACCTATGGGAGAAAGGGGTGATAGGGTGACAAGCAGACACTATTCTGTTGTCTCTTCCCCATACTTCCTTCTGGTACTCCAAACACACAATTACCCAGAGTAGTGTCTGCTTCATATACTGGGGTTCCTACACTTGACAACATATGAGAATCAAATGGGAAGATTTAATAACATACAGAGTCCTGGGGTCAACGCTGCACCCCACACGTATTGAATCAGAATTTCTAAAGACAGAGCCCAGCAATCAGGATAGTTTCAAAGCTCTTTATTTTATTCTGATGCAGTCCAAATACAGGAGCCTTCTTTCCAGAGTCCTGGAAAGAGAGAGACATGTGGCCTTTGCTGCAATTCTTCCAGTTATGGAAGCTTCTTCCCCACAGAAAGCATTTTTACTTACTAAAAAAGAACCAACATTCCACAGAGCTGAACTCACTCTTTCTGCCCTCTGATGACACAGAACCAATGAGCAGACTCATTCCCAGGACAGGTGAGGTGACAAAAGTTGGTGGCTATCCTTCATAGCAGTGTTTTCATCCTTTTTTCTGCTAACCAGGTCCATCCACCTTGCCACAGTGGTCAATAAGATTCAAGATCAATCCTTAGCTTCTGGCCAGAGTTGGTGACCAGAATCTACACAGAGTGTTTCTCCAAAACTTTTTAAAACTAACGCCAGAGTTGAGAATCTTTTTTTCCTGAAGTCATAGGGGTACAAAAATATAAAGTGGGAGCCATTGGTGGCCATGTCTTTGGCCTTATTGTAGTGGGTGCTGTGATGAACCACCAGATGCGCTATCAGATTCACAACTGATACGTCAACAGGCGCTCCTCCAAATGTCATGAGTTTTGCCCATTGAAGGCTCACAATTGAGTCTTTCCCCTGGGCAGTGAGAGCTGCCATGCCCATGCTTATGCATGCCCTGGGTGAAGCCAGTCCACTTCCAGAGACTGGCTAATATAGAGGAATATAAAGACCAGGCTCCTGTGCTCAATCCAGGACAATCTGGAAGAGCTGTCCGCTCCAGAGGCCCCTGTTGGGTGGGCTAAGTCCTCTATTCCAAGAGCACTGCAGCCTAAGTTCCCCCCCCCACCCAGTCCTGCTTCCTTCACTCCTCCACAGCTGTTGTTCCAAACAGCCTTCCAAGGAAATCTCCATTGTAGAGTCTGTTTTCCTAAGAACCGAACCTATGTTACTATGGAAGAATCCCATCTAGAAGGAGGAAATTGATCTGAGCAGTGACCACGGAGATAAGAGGTACCCAGAAAGAAACTAATGTCACCTGCGGCTCCCCAATTCTCCTCTTCTCCCTAATCTAGCTGTGTGTAATCACGCATGCTTCCAAACATCCCACCATCCTGAAAATGTGATGCTCAGACCTGAGTATCATTGTCCAAATGTGGACCTGCTAGGCCAGAGGATGGGGGAAATTCCACCCCCATCATACGTCTATTAATTTAGCTGGAGATTAGCTCAGCTTTTTAGCAGCCCAAAAATTCTGTTGGCTTATTGGAGCTTGTGTTTAATAAAGACTCCTACATCATTTATCTGTCAAGCTGCCTCCCTCTGCCTGCACCCAAACATCATTTAAGCTTCTCAAAAATATGCCTCAACTTTATGACTGGCAATATTTCTTACCCCTTTTAAATGCATACCCCAAACATGAGCCAAGATCTGGAAGGGGCTGAGGGCGGGGGACATGAGAGGTGTTTTTTGTGGTTTATAGTAGAAAGCATTCAGAATACACTTTTTTCTGCACACATTCTTCACCCATCCCATGTGAACCCCCTCGAGAATTTTAAGGACTTCTCTTTGATGACGGCTTGGAGTTCTTATATTTCTTATTTGGAACTTTTAATCAGATCTAATGCGTGCTGTCCATGTAACAAAAGTCCCAGTCACGTTGCCAGTAATGTGGTTATGTTTGACAATTACATCTCTGGTGATTAAGTCCCACGGAGAAAATTGAAGTGGTGACAGATTTGGGGCAAGTTTATTTTCTTTCATTCCTAACTATGAAATGTTTGGAGCTAGACGGGACTTCAGAGATCTCCCAGTGCCTTAATGGCAGACACTCCACTCCCCTGACACTCTTGCCCAAGTGCCCATGACATTGCTGATCAAACCCAGCACACTGCACACAGAGCCCCAGTACTGTCCCTTTCCCAGAGGGTCTCCTCCCTTGGGCCCCCATCATGCCCCATAATTTTTAGCGTATCACATCAGACAGCTACTACTGGTTAACTGGTTCTAGCAAACTAGGTGAACTTAATTTTCTCCACCTCTTCCAATCATCCTACTTTTTAAAAGGGTGAAACTGTTAACCCAATTTATATTATGCTTAGCAATCAAGCTTAAACTCCTGGTTCCCAACTCAGTGTTTTCTCTGTCTACCCCTTTCTGAAAATCCTCTAATCTTTTCAACCAGATAGGCCCACAAACTGGTGAGGTGTGCAGAATTCTGGGCCCAAATTCAACAGGTGTATCCTCCATTACTGAATGGCTACATAGCCATTCCTCATGATGCCTGTGATATGTAGGAGAACGTGGAGGCCATCTGGAGGAGGAGAGGTGGTTGGGCTAGGGCTCAGTATCCACAGGGCCTCAGATACTTCAATAATAATAATAAAATGCTAAGACAAATAGAAACATGTCTTGTCCCTGGTGACTCATAGCTCTAAGCTAATCCCACAATGGCTCCACCTCACTATTAAAAAAAATGAGAGAGAGGCAGAGAGTGAGAGGGAAAAATACAATTCCATGTATGTCCATGTATGTCTGTTTGGTAACCACAACAACCACCCATAAATAGGAAGTGGTTCCTGACAAATGGTTTTGTTTGAAGTCAAAGCCATCCCTCTGACTCCTGAGCTATCACCTGGGGCCTTGAAGAAGCAAGTGGCCCTTGGGATATTTGGCCCCCTTGGAAATGCTAAATCTCCCGATTCCAACACCTCACACCAGGAGAATTGCTCAACTGTAGTCAGGATGGAAAACAACTAGCTGGCATGAGGTGCTCTGGGAGCCAGTCAGAAATTACAGGATGATGTGTCAGGATCCAGGAAAAGATGGGTGTGATGATCATGTCATTCTTTCTCCTTGGCACAGAAGGAACACACCTGAGTCTCCTGCCTCCATCCCAGAGGCTCTAAAGGCCAAAGTACAATGAACCTTAGGGATACCAGACACAATCCCATCACTTAACATATGAGAATCAGGTCCAGAGAGGGGAAGAGACCTGGCCAAGGGCACAGAGCAAGTATGGTTGATGTTTCCAAGGGCAGGTTCTTTGAGGAGTAAAGAAGCTGGAAACATGGAAATATGAGAAACAATGGTAAACTGAAAAAGTCATCCAGCGAAACACCTCTTAGTCTCTGCAGAGCTGCTTTCCATAAAGCAGAAGTCCTATCCCCAGCCACTACCCCCAGCGGGCCTTCCTTCTTCCCCAGTTCTGACTCTTACTAAGGCTAAATGCTAGATAGAAAGTGACTCACTTTGGGCACAGACTTTCTGACTCAGTCTGTGCTCTCTAACCACTAGACCCAAGCTTGAGACTTTAGGGGATTTTAGGAAATTTATGACAAGCTGGCAAGAGAGGAACCCTCCTTGCATTAATGATAAATAGGTATTTTGTGAATGCATAGTGATGGGTTGCATGAAATAAAAGACAAAGTAGTTCATAATTAATTTAGCATGCTTTAAGCTATGATCAATACTCAGATGCACTATTCCTTTTAATTCTCATAACAACCCCAGGAGTAGTTATGATCAATTCTGTGTTTTCAGAAGCTAAGGGTCAGAGATGGTAAGTAACTGGAAGTGGAGTTTCAGAAACTCCTTATCCCAGGGCACAGAGCCAAGGTCAAGGCCAAGTCATCTGGGTTTCCTCTGTCTTCTGCTCTGGTTTCCCAAACCCCAGACCCAACGAACATTTTTCATATGGTCAAGGCATGATTAACTCTGTTATTTACTAGCACAACAGTTCTGTGGGAGGTTGGTAAAGAATTTGTCACATTAAAAAAACAAACAACAAGTTTAGAAGTAGAAAATCAGTGTGGCCTTGAGAAAATCACATCCTGTATATGAACATTGGTTTCTTCCTCCATTATATGGGAGTAGTGCCAGCACCTATGGGATAGGGTTACTATAAAGATGAAATGTAGGGGCACCTGGGTGGCTCAGTCCATTTGAGCGTCTGACTTCGGCTCAGGTCATGATCTCGACTTTAGTTCAGGTCATGGTCTCACGATTTGTGAGTTTGAGCCCCACATGGGGCTCACTGCTGTCAGCACAGAGCCTGCTTCGGATCCTCTGCTCCCTTCTCTCTCTGCCCCTCCCCTAGTCCCCCCCCTCAAAAATAAATAAAATATAAAAAAAATAAAGATGAAATGTATGTAAGTGATGAGTCACTGAATTCTGCTTCTGAAACCAATATGGTTCTGTATATTAACTTAAATGTAAATTTAAAAAATTTAGAAAATATATAAAAAATAATGAAATGACATAATTTGAGTTGAAAAGCACTTAGCATAAACTGCTAAGTGTCATTCAATGAACGCTGAATAAGGTCACTGAGCGCGATAGAAATGCTTCTAGCATAAAATCATTATGTGGCTCTTAGTAAGTACTAATAGTAAGATATATCTACATAATGCCTAAAGCTCTATAGTTTATATAGTTTTTTTTAGAACACAATTTTCTTCACACCAGTAACCAATAGCTGTGGTTTAAATAAATCTTCTCTTTTAACAAATTTTTTATTTGGTGTACTGATTCACACTTCTCAGGCTGTAACGCATTAGGAGAGCTGCCACAGCCTATGTTAGTGAGGGTGTCTAATTCCAACAGCACTCTTCTGAGGTAGGAGCTGAGTGGTTATGGAAACAGGCACAAGGGTCCCTGGCCCCTGGCTCCACTCCCAGTAAGCGGAGGAGCTGGGTTTGAACCTGGGTCTGGTCAGCCTGTCAGACCCACTAAGTGCCTGACTTGCCCAGATAGCCACAACTTCAAGGCCCCCTAAGCAGAGAACAGCACACAGAGGTACCATTGAGAAAGGGCAGTGTTGGGGCTGGTGGAGGGAGTCAGAAAACTCCTCCGGGAACACTGTTCTGCCCTACTGGAGAGGACAAAGCCTACCAAGTGCCTCCAGGGCTCACCTCGAATGACTTTCTCTGCCCCCAGGAACAACAGCAACTCGTGCTGCTCTGAGTCAGGTGTCTTGTTTCTTTCTCATTTTTCCTCCCTAGCATATCTTCCCACAGAGCTTTTTCTGGACTTCTTCTTTCCTTAAATCCTCAACTCACCCTGCAGGACCCTGCCCTCTCCTTTCTCCCCAGCCCCACTTCCTGGTTTTTCCCTCAGCCTGTGACTTATCCCTGAGCTAACTGGGGAGGCCCCAGTGTCCTTCCTGCATCCAGTCCCTGATTCCGCGGACAACCAAACAGCATACGTTCTAGGGAGAGGGCTCCAGAGTCTGAGCCTCTGAGTCTAAATCTCTGCTCTTAAGGGCTGTGTGACCCTAAGCGAGCAACTTGGCCTTTTATATAAGGCTCAGAGGACGGGTGTCCTAGAACCACCGTGAGGACTGAAGGAGATAACGCTTGACAAGGGCACCTTACATGATACCCACTCTCGACATGCTTTTATGCACGTGGGAATCCATCACTGGTGTCCTCTTTTCCCATCCCTCCTCCAACTTCCAACGTCTGGGCAAACATCTCTTTTTTTCTAAAGGCAAATCCTCCATTTCCTCATGCCTTCCAATCTTCCCCAGGAACCCAGCACTGCAGCTGCTCTTCCTCTCCACAGCATCACCTACTTTCTCGTCTGTCCTATGTCTACGCCTCCTCCTGGACCCTCTCACCCCACCACCCCAGACACCACCCAGGCCCCAAGGTTTGAAGCCTACCACTCACTCACAGTCTCCGAGGCCCCATGATTCTTCCCACACTGCCTCCCTGCCTTTGCCTCTCCAGTTCACATCTCACTGTCCTCCATGCTATCAACCCCACACCCTTCACCACCCCACGGCTCCCTTTCCGATCTTGCCCCCTTCCTCCCTGTGTGCTCCATCTTCGGAGAACTCTTCCCTCTTCCGTATAGCAGGTGGCACTGATCCTCCCAGCATGACTTATCCACATGTCTCTCATCATTTCCAGTCGGTTTTCAGTGCTGTGTCTGCCCAGTTTACAAATCACATTATTATACATTTATGCTTTCCTCCCTGAGTGATAAGCATCTCAAACCCATCTCTCATAGGTCTCTGTGTCCCCTCACAATGCCTCATCGAGTGCCAGGTGCAGAAAAGGCCCTCGGAACGTGTGCATCAATTGATTGAGAAGGAATCAGTCTGCCAGTCTTAGGAAAAAGGAGATATCGGAGTTAAGAATTTTACTGGCCAACATTTCTCCATTCTTATGATGTGCTGGGCAACGGACTTTGTGCTAGGAAAACAACCAGATGAGAGAATGGTGTCTACCACTGTGCCACATGTCTTACATGTGTTGCTCGCTGGATGCTCATAATAGCTACGTTCAGGAGATGCTATGATTATACCCATTCTGCAGAAGAGGATAAGTGACTTGCTTGCTGTCACACCGCATGTGAATGTCAGAGTCGAGCACATTTCTGCTTGCTAATGAATTCAACTTAATATTTACTAAGGCTTCTCATCCCCTTTTCCTTTTTTCAAAACTTACTCAAGACCTACGGAGTCCTAAAAGCGAGTGTAAATCCTTCTAAAAATCAGGTGAATGTGTAGCGCAAGGCTTCCTCATTCCCGGCCTCTTTGTCCCACGGCCTGTGACTCAGGATATGACCTAAACTCAATACAAACAATAATGAGTAGAACCTACAGCTATATTTAGAAGCAATTGAAACTGTATACATTCTTCATAAAGAGCAAAGTTAGTATTTGAAGTTTAGAATTGCATTTTGCCTTGAAAAATAATTAAAATAAAACACAATAAGGCTTTCACTACTCTCAAACTGAAAGACTCTAAGGAATGTGATATATTTCAAAGTGTTTGGTGAGTTGTGCTACTCAGAACTAGAAGGGATCAGTGGACAGTGCCTTTTAGTTTTAAAGTCCCGTGTGTGTGTCTATGAGCCATGGAATAATAAATAAAATACTATCACTTTCTTCTCAAATTTACAATCCAGTAGTTGGGTTATTGGGATGAGCAGAGTAACAGAAATAATCAGGCAGTCCCATTTATTTTATTTTTCTTTAAGTTTATTTTATTTTGAAGACAGCCATGTGAGGTTCTGGGCTAAGAGCATCCCAGGTAAAGGGGAGAGCAAGTGCAAAGGTCCTGAAACAAGAGTGAGTTTGACATCTTTCAGGAAAGGCCAGCGTGACTAGGAAGACATAAGAAAGAGATGGGGGTTTAGGTTGGAGAAGCAGAAGGGGCAGATGTTTGAGCTCTGAAGGGTCTGTATTTTCCTCTGCATGTTTTGGGAAGCCACTGGATGTTTCTGAGTGGAGGAATCACATATATGATCTATGCTTTTAAAAGACTACTCTGGGGGAGCCTGGGTGGCTCAGTCGGTTAAGCGTCCAACTTCAGCTAGGGTCATGATCTAGCAGTTTGCTGGGTTTGAGCCCCGCATCGGGCTCTGGGCTGACAGCTCAGAGCCTGGAGCCTGCTTTGGATTCTGTGGCTCCCCTTCTCTCTGCACCCCCCCCCCTTCATGCTCTGTCTCTCTCTGTTTCTTGATAATAAATAAATGTTAAAAAAGTAAAAAAAAAAAAAAAAAAGACTACTCTGTAACTGTTACACAAAACAGTCCCTGAGACACCAGGTGGTTTTGAAAACTACTGGGGGTTTGTGGCTTGTCATGGTTCATCTGAGATGATTTTATTAAGGAGCCAACGTGGATCCCAGTGTAGAGAAGGTAGTTTGGCTCACAGCAAGGAGGAAGCTGTTCTTGGGGATGGTAAATACGTATGTGGCGATGAAGCAGAAGTCAGTAAGTTGTGTAAGTTAGCATTTCCGGAAGTATCTCATGTTAACACTGGTTCAAGGTGTGGGAATAAACTTTATACAACAAAGAGTTGAGTCAGCCCGGGAAATACTCTGTTAGGAAAGGGTAACCAGACCTCCTCAGAAACTTCAGGGTGCTCATTTATACCTGGACTCTCCCAGACCAAGGTGAACTTGACAGTGTTCCCCAACCCTATTTGACCACGGGATCCTTCACATAAAACACACGCTGGGAAACCCCCGGGTAATGACTTGAGCTTAAAACCAGCTAAGACCTATTTGGAGATGAAAACAGGGGTATAATAAGTAATAGACCTTGAAGCCAGGGATCGGACATTTGGGGTTAATATGAGGCTAATGTAAACTTAGCAGAGTTTGATGAAGTTCATAACAAATAATAACAGAAGAAGGTCACTTCTGCTGCTCTGTTTAGAACTGCAGATGTCCACGCATGCCCAGGAGTTTGCAAGATGACCCACTGGTGTGTGGGAAGACTATATCATGACGCTGGTTATATTTATATTTCTCCAAAAAACCAAAGAGAAATTCTTATTCTCCTATTTAACACATTGAAAGTGGCACATGTCATATGATTGATAAACATACACATTGGGCTTATTTGTTCACAAATGTTATGGATAGGGATCATGACAAGCCTAGAGTGAGGTGAGCCAGAGAAAAAACTGCCTGGCGCTTGCCCCGAGCTCTGGTTGTGGAAGTGAAGGGGAAAGAAGAAAATGGAGAACTTGACTGCAGTGGGATTTAGGGGGAGAGGGCATGGGGAGCAGGAGGTGGTCATGAGCAGAACTATGACAAAATGGACATGGAGTGGAACAATGACCCCAAGGCTAGGAGCTCTGGAGATAGATGAAGTTTGTGTTGGGGAAATTGAGAAGGAATAGAACAAGGGGGCCAAGCAATTATTATGTGTATTAGAGAACTTAGCCCACTGTCTGGGATATAGTAAGTATTCAGTAAATGCTGGCAAAATGAATGAATGAGTGAGTGATTGAATCAGTGAATGAGGATATGCAGAAGGCTGGGAAAAGACGATGGCAAAATGAAAACAATCTTCCAGGGCAAGATTCCACAAATGCCATTTCCTAAAAATAAAATTAAAAAATATATATCGTAACATCCTCTGATATTCATTTTTTTGTTGTTGTTGTAACATGAGACCAATGCTGTTTTCAAAAAATCAATTTCTTAGATGTACCTATACTTTTTTATGATATCTTTTAAAAAATGTTATGGCCTATATGTTCATTGCGGGAAAATCAGAAAGTCCAAGTAAGCAAAAGAAAAGAAAACAGAAATAAAGGGTATTATACTGTCACCCAGAGATAACCCAGGCATATTTTTCCAAAAATGGGCTTGTACCATCTTTACTACTTTGTAATTTTCATTTAACGATATGTTCTAAGTATCTACGCGTGTCGACAAATACACTTCCATGAAATCATTGTTTACATCTGCAAAGTATTCCATCATATGGAGGCATTACAATATACCCAACCAATCCTCTATGATTGAACCATTAAGCTCGTTGTTTTGTTTCTTTCTTTTCATTCTAAAGGTGCTGAAATAAACATACAGCAACTACATCTTTGTCCATGTTCTTAGTCAGTCCCCAGGCTTAATACCTCAAGGTTGAATTACTGAGTCATTTTAAATGCCTTTGATATGCATTGTCAAATTGCCCTCCAATAACTGCGAATGAGATTTCATTACTTATGTGAACTCTTTACTTTAAACTTCACTTGCACGCATACTCACACCTTACCTGTTTTCTCTGCAGCAACCACAGGGGCAGAACTCGTCCCTATTTCACAGGTGAGAAAGAATGCCAAAGCAGGTATAAGCCATTCTCAAGGTTACACAGCACTCACACTGAACTCCCATAAGGGCTGTTTGCACGTCACTGGATTAAATGCCAACATGTCATTGAAAAATATCAGTACCCTGATCCGTAATTTTCTCTTCAACAGCAAAATACACAAGCTCAAGTTTCTAATGAGGGTGTTTCAAAATTAAACAATAGCCTGACATTGAATTCCCTTTCCTTGTAGAAAAGGCTTCCTGATATCTTGCCAAATAGCTAACTTTGCTCTTGAGTAAGTCCTTTTGTTAAAAATGGTTGCTTAAAACTGGCACCTAGCTCCCAGTAATGTTTATGGTATTTGAATGTTCTTGTTTGCCTTTAAGCAGTCAAAGGATCAGAGAAATACAGAGCTCAAAGGAGCCTTGCAGATCATTTCACTTGTACTCCATCTAGTAGAGATAAGGAAGCTGTCTGTGTCTAATTGGGCAGTGACTTGCCCAAGGTCACGCAGTCAGTGAGTAGCACAGATAGGATCAGAGGAAGAAGTCTCCTGACCTCCGGCCAGAGCTCTGGCTAGCATCACAGAATCTTATGATTAGTTTTTACCTTAAAATCATGGAATCTACCCACATAATTTTGCATTTGGAAAACTGAGGTTCATAAAAGGGAAGTAACTTATTTACTCAGTGCTGCACAGGTAATTAACAGAAGAGCTTGGGTGAAGGCTTAGGTCTCCTGACTCCCAGTTGTCAGGCTGGTCCCAGACTTCATTCTACTCCACTAGAATCCAGGACCAGAGTAGGATGAGTGAGACATTCACCTCAAGTGCAAATGCTAAGAAGGCCCTCAGATAAATAATATTTTCATGCAATAATTTTAAATGAAAATTAATACAAAATATCCATAATGAACAAAATATCCAAACTTTAAATAAAGACAGGATCTGATGCTACACTTACATAATTCACTTCCTTCACTTCACCCTAATTCTGGGCCCTGTTGAATCCTGTCTTTATGTAAAATTTTGAAATTTTGCTCATCATGGATAGATTTGCATGAATTTTTGTGCCTGAGGAAAGTGCCTCACTCAACTCACCCCAAGTCTATAGCCCCCCAGGGAGACTTCCAGAGTTTGAGCCTGAGGAGACCTTATAAGTAAGCTCCAGAGATGAGACAGATTGTTCTCACAGGGACCTAAAGGCCTATGACTAATGGGACCAATCACCTGGACAGAAGAACCCTCCATCGGGGTCCTGGGTGCATGGCAACTAAAGAAATTGTTTTTGAACCTAGAGTAGTTGATAGATCAAGTTCTCCCAATACTAACTTGAAGCATTCAAAGATTAATCATTTGACATTCTATATAAAGTTTGGTACTTGGCTTCATAAAATCAGATGTTCAAGAT
The DNA here is from genome assembly GCA_028646485.1 of Cryptoprocta ferox. Classification (NCBI taxonomy): domain Eukaryota; kingdom Metazoa; phylum Chordata; class Mammalia; order Carnivora; family Eupleridae; genus Cryptoprocta; species Cryptoprocta ferox. Next base: position 105,430,800 of record CM053572.1, on the reverse strand, counting down.
GTGTGATGAACTGGTTTGTCAACTAATATGAAAGAAATCTGGGCATTCTAATTAACCACAAGCTTAACATTACCCCATGATGGGAGGTGACTGCCAGAAACACAAATGGAATCTTGAGCTGTTTTCATGGGCTCATGGTATCTGGGATCTGTGAATCTAATTCCGTTGGGAAGTCAGAGCCAAGAGAACAGAATCTGGCCTTTCTGTACGGAAGGCTCAAAGTTATTATTTGAGGCTGGAAGGGTAATTGTTATGGGTTAAATGGTGTCCGCCCAAAGAAGTTCAAGTCCTAACCCGCAGTACTTGTGAATGTGACTTTATCTGGAAACAGGGTCTTTGCTGATGATCAAGTTAAAGTGAGGATATTAGAGTAGGCCTTAATCCAATATGATTTGTGTCCTTATAAAAGGAGGAACTTTGTACAGAGGAACAGATGCACACTCAGGAAAAAAGCTATGTGAAGATGAAAGCAGAGATCAGGGTGAAGTATCTACAAGCCAAGGAAAAGCAAATGTTGCCAGAAAGCCATCCGGAGCCAGGAGAGGGGCACGGAATAACCTCTCTCTCAGAGTCTTCAGAGGGAATTAATCCTACCGACACTTTGATTTTTTTTTTAAATTTTTTAAAAATGTTTTATTTTTGAGAGCGAGACAGCGTGAGTAGGGGAGAGTCTGAGAGAGAGACACACACACAGAATCTGAAGGAGGCTCCAGGCTCTGAGCTGTCAGCACAGAGCCCGACGCGGGGCTCAAACCCACAAACTGTGAGATTATTACTTAAGCCGAAGTCGGACGCTTAACCAACTGAGTCACCCAGGCGCCCCTCGACACTTTGATTTTGAACCTCTAGACTCCAGATCTGTGAGACAAAGAATTTTTGTTATTTTAGCCACCCAGTTTACGGCAGCCCCAGGAAGTTAATACAGTACTCAAGACAGCACTTGGCCCAGGAACACTGGAGTGTTCAAAAGAAGCAGGGAGAGCCCATCCATTCAGATCCCAATAGAGAAAGCCATTCCTGTGCCTATATCACAGGGCCTGGCACGGGGGAGACATGCAATGGCTATTCATTAAGAAAGAAGTGAATTTCAAAGTGATCCATCATTGCTAGAGGAAAAAAAGGGAGGTTGAGGCACCAGGTCATCTTCCTTCAACTTCTCACTCATACTAAGCATGAACCACGTAAAACCTTATTCTATTTTCAGGGGATGAATCATAGGCTATCAGACAGACAGCATCATAGGAAGCATGGAATTCAACGCTCTACTCTGAACATGAGGAAAATAGGATTCAGGGAGTTAGGGGACTAGTTCTTTCCAAGTGCATGTCTCCCTCTCATACAAGGGAACCCTTTTCCCTTTATTTCCCCCATCAAACATTAACATATCCCCTAATACTTTGCTGTTATCTACAGTTTAAGTTTAAATGAGGAATTATTTAAGCCTACCCAAACTTCAGGAAGATATGATGCCCACTGGTGGCTCTCCTAGAGTAATAGCAATATCTGGTATTTATGAAGAATTCATTTTGTGCCAGGGGCCTCCAGACCCCTGAATTATCTCCTGTACATCTTATAGCCGTCTACTAGTTGGGTTTTTATCCCTGACTTATAGGTAAGTAAAACAGAGTCAGAGAAGAAAAGTAACACCTACCCCCAAGTGATAGAGTTAAGCCTAGATCAGATTGTTTTCTGAAGTCCATGTTCTTAACCCACTCTGCTGTGCTGAGACTGGACAAGCTTGACAGGCCACATGAAGCAGCCTGGGCTGGAACCAGGGAGTTTGGGGACCACCTGCACCTAGCCCCCATTCCGCTTGGAACCCTAAGCAAATTTCTTCATCCTCCACTCAGGTCTTAGTTTCCTCATCTGCAAATTGAAGTGGTTAGCCTAGATCACGAGTGTTGAAGCCTTTCCATAATGGGCTATAGCTTTATTCATTCATTCTACAAATATTTATTAAGTGCCCCTTATGTGCCAGGCACCATTCCTGGCATTGAGAATGTAAACATAACCAATATAAACAGAGTCCCTGCATAAATGGAACTTGTATTTTAGGGATGGGGCTAAGGGTGAGGAATAGAAAATAAACAGGTTACTATTTCCAGAAAAAGATAAGCTCCCAAAGAGAAGAAAGTAAAAGGAAAAGAAAAGAAAAGAAAAGAAAGGAAAAAAGAAAAAAGAAAAAAGAATAGAAAGAAAAAAGATAAACTATCTACTTTATCAGATAGAAAGGAAAGAAAAGAAAGGAAGAAAGTACAGTAGGGTAAGAGGTTGAGAGTGACAGGTGCAGAACAGTGTCTGTTGTATATGGGGATAGTCAGGGAAGGCACTCTGAGGAACGGGGCTCTGAGTAAAGAATGGAATCTTAAGAAGGAACGCATAAGAAATGAGCGTACACAGCAACTTGGAGCTAAATCCACTAATACTTCAAGAGAGCCCACCACTGGGAAATGACTATTGAAAATGCCTCAAATTAAATTTTTTTATTATGTTTATTTTGAGAGAGAGAGACAGAGTGAGAGCAGGGGAGGGGCAGAGAGAGAGGGAGACACAATCCAAAGCATCTTCCAGGCTTTGAGCTGTCAGCACAGAGCCTGATGTATGGCTCAAATTCACAAACTGTGAGATCATGACCTGAGCCAAAGTCGGATATTCAACCGATAGCCATCCAGGTGCTCCAAAAATGCCTCAAATTTAAATCAGATGTATATAGAAGTTTTGTTTAAGCCTCTCTTTGCTTTTGTCAGTAAATCTTTCATCACAATCCAATTTCATGATGGAATTTTAGTATAATTTAGGAGCCTCAAAATCAGATAATTTGCTCAGGTTTGATTGAAATTATTAATTGTTCTAAACTTAACTGAGTGGGCCCTTGGCCAGAGTAGTTTGCAGGAAGGAGCAGCAATAGGTGAGTATATATCATTGCTGGTGTGTTGGCTGTTTAGGTGGAAAGAGGTCTTTACTGAAAGATCTCAGATGACCTGGGGTCATTCAGATTGTATTTGACCCACACTTACATGTTAAAAGCTTCAAGAAGAAATGGTTTTTCAGTCCATGGATTCTACCTCTTCTATATCTCTGGCACCTGTTTGCTTCTCTCCATGTCCAACACTGTTGCTTGGGTTCAGGACACGACCCTCTTTCACCTCTGCCTCCACTCTCATTGCCTCCCAATTCATTCTCCATCCTGTAGCCAGGATGATATTTGCAAGGTGAAAATCGTATCATGTCACTGTTCTTCCTGAAAACTGGCCAGTGGCGGTGGTTACACAACCATACGTGTTTGTCAAAATCTGTAGAATTACACACCTAGACAGACTAAACTTCACTTTATGTAAACTATACTTCCATAAGCCCAACTTAAAAATTCCCCAATAGTCATTGCTCTCAAGGTAAAAACTGAACCTTTTATAGGGTAGTAGTATCATCCAGTGATTAGATGTCCCTTCTCAGCCTAGATTCAACGCCCAGCCTCACCACATCACTTATTAACTGGATAACCTTGACCAAGCCATCTAAACTCTTTGTATTCCTTCTCCTTATTTGTCAAAATGAAACAATAATACCACTTATTTCTTAAAGTTGTCATGAAAATTTAAATGAGTTAATTCCCATAAAGCACTTGAATTCTTATAAAGCACTTCCTCTAAAGCAGATCCTATTACGGAAGTACTCACCATATGGACAGTATTACTAACAAGCTTTCTAACACCCTTCATGATTAGACAGTGTGTTGGTTTGCTAGAGTTGCCATAACAAAGCACTGCAAACTGGGTGGCTTAAGAAACAGAAGTTTGTTGTCTCCTACTTCTGGAAGCTAGAAGTTCAAGATCAAGGCATTCACAGGGTTGGTTCCTTCAAGGGGCTGTGAGGGAGAATCTATTCCTCTCCCATAGGTTCTGGTGGTTTGCTGGCAATTTTTGGCATTTCTTGGCTTATAGATGCATCACCTCAATCTATAAGGTTCCTCCTCACATGGCCTTTTCCCTGTGTGTATGTCTGTCTCCAAATGTCTCCTTTTTAATAAGGACACTGGTCATATTGTAGGGGCCCGCCTTACTCCAGTATGACCTCATCTCATTCAACTATTTGTATCTGTAATAATCTTATTTCCAAATAAGGTCACATTCTGAGATCTTAGGAGGTAGGACTTAAACGTATAAATTTTTGACACAATTCAACCTAGAACAGGTCCTGACATGTTTTCTTACCATCTCTGTCTATGATATCTCTCCCAACCTCCCACACCTACCAATTTGACTGATAAAGTATGTAGGACCTCAGGTTTAAGTTAGATACTTCTTATTTCGAAAGACCCTCTCTAACATTTTTCCACCCCACTCATTTAGTTTAGGGTCCTTTCTCATGCTCTTCCAGTGGCCCTGTGTTCACACGTCCACAACCCTTACCACTTGGCACTTTACCTGCTTGCTTACTGACCTGACTCCCCAAAACACCACAACTACCTCACAGACAAGGATTGCTTAATACTGAGTCTCAGAACCAGGATGAATCTGAGGTAAATATCTGTTGAATTAATGAAAGCTACTCTCTCCTCCCATATTCTGGGCATCCCCTATTTTATGTGTCTATGGATGGATAGAAAAGAAAGCTGCAAAAATGAGATAGCAAACATTTTTAAGCAGCATATCAGTTGGAGTTTAGTTTGAAGATCAGACACCTTGCTAGATGTTTCAAATTATAGGCGTCAAATATAGGGAATTGATTGCAGTTGTTGGATGGATAGAAAAGCAAGAAACAAATTCTGAGAAATCCTTGCTTCCATAACTGCAGGAAAAAGTTACCATCTCCAGGATGGAGGGGACAGAAGGGAATGGAAAATTTGCCAGAAAGCAGGAGTTGGAGGACTTGGAGTTGGAGGAGTTGGAGGAGTGGCAAAGGCTGAGATGTCAGATAGGCAGAGACCACGTGGCTGTGGCTCAGATCTCTCCACTGGAGGACACCATAGATGATACAGGGTGTGCTGAAAGTGACAGAAGTAGAGCCATGATGGCCTTCTGCTGTCAAAGGGAGATGTGAAGATACAAGCAAATAATCTGATACAAAACTGTATGGATATCACATAGTTAGGAAAGATTCCCGCCCCTGGGTTTCCAGTCCCGGCTCTTCTACAGGTTGTCTGTCTCCTTGGGGAAGGAGCCTCCTTCCTCTGAGCTTTCGGTTCCCTATCTGTGATGGGGGAAGGAGCTAGATGGCCTCTAAGGGCCTTCCCAGGTATGAGCAAGGATTTGATAGAGGCACCAGGGAATTGCTGGGGATTTCTGAAGGTTTTTATCACACAGAGGATCCTATCCTGGGCTTCAGCCATCAAATAAATACGACACTTCCTTTTTCCCATTCTCCAGCTACTGTTTACGTACTCTGGAGTAGGCAGAGGAAGGAAGCCTGGGCTGCCTTTCTCCAACAGAGTGACTCTGTTAGACCAACTTTCAATATGGCGATCCAAAATAGACATTCACGGGGATGGTTCACACTCAGTTAAATGAACAGATAAGTGAAATGCAGAGGGTGGGGTCAGGGAGGGAGGAGCAAGCCGAGAGGGGGCAACAGAAAAGAGTGCATGTTTTGTGTGCACACAGGCCCTAAGTCTATCATGTGTGTCTGATTCACGACGGCTGTATTTTCTCCAGTCCTTTTGTCCGGGACTTGCTCTTTGCCTCTCATGGCCCTGTTGGGAGTTCAGTCATGGTGCAGGGAGATTTGGTTCAAGTCTGGAGTCAGTCACATGCCAGCTTGGAGGCCTAAAACAAGCCCAAAATAGTGGTCTCCGGTGAGCCTTAGTTTCCTCACCTGCAAGTCGACCTGCCTCTCAGGATCATAAAGATCAAATGAGCTAATGTGTGTGCAAGTACTTTCTCGAGCTGGTGCTATTTACTCAAATGTAGTCATTTTATGAAAATGCTTTAAACTTTAAAATGCCTTTATTAAAATGTGTTAAATATGTTTAATATATTTGCATTTATTTTTTAAAGCTTATTTGTTTATTTTGAGAGAGAGAGAGAGAGAGAGAGAGGACAAGGGTCGGAGGGCAGAGAGAGAGGGAGAGAGGATCCCCAGAAATTATAGAGTGAGAGCCAAGGACTCTAGATTTTATAGCTAAAATTTGTAAGTATATCCCTTATTTTATTCTAGCTTTGCAAAAGGAAAGCATACTTAGATAGAAAATTGGAGAAGTACAAAGAAAATAAAAATGAACTATAATCTTACCCCGCCCACACACAAAATTAAAATTTCTCCGTGAATTACACATGCTACCGAACTATGAGGGACTGACTGGTGAAAATATTCTTTATTCCTTTCCTCCTTTTCTACTTCTTTTTTCTTAAGTTTATTTATTTTGAGAGAGAAAGAGAGCATGAGCCAGGAAGGGGCAGAGAGAGGGCGAGACAGAGGATCCAAAGTGGGCTCCACGCTGACAACAGCGAGCCCGAATCAGGGATCGAACCCATGAACCATAAGATCATGACCTGAGCTGAAGTCAGATGCCCAACCAACTGAGCCACCCAGGCGCCCCCCCCCCCTCGCCTTCTTCTTCTTAACAGACTCAGAAATTGAGAATTCTCCTACGCCAGATAGGGATGGCAATGCAAGGACCCAGGGAAACTGGGAAGGTAGTATATAGCAGGTGCAACAACTGGGATTAGCCACTGCAAGGCGATGATGAGTAGCCGCTGAGCACTGGTGGGGAGGATGGAGGGTGTTAGGGCAACTGGAGACTGTGGCAAACTCAAGAGTATGTGCTCCAGAGGCCGCTTCACTTCAACTCACTCTTCTGTATCTCCAGTGTGGTTGGATCACTGATATTTTTCCCCCTTCAGTACTGTTATAGTTTTACTCTTTATATTTGGTATATTGATCTGCCAGGAATTTATTTTTGTGTCTGATGTAATACAGGAATTTAATTTCTCCCCAAAATGTTAGCCATTTATCCCAACACCATTTATCCAAGATTGTATCTTTCCTCCACTTACTCAGAAGTAAAATTGATTTTTGTATGTTGAGGTTATACCTGCCTATTTTCTTTTCAAAAAATTATTTTATTTATTGTTTTGTTTCGTTTTCTTTTTCAGAGAGAGGGAGTGAGTGCTTGAGTCGGGGGAGGGAAAGAGAGGGAGAGAAAGAGAGAGATCGAGCCCACTGGAAACAGGGCTTGATTCTACGAGCTGTGAGATCATGATCGGAGCTGAAATCAAAAGTCAGACACTTAACCGACTGAGCCACCCAGGCGCCCCTACTTTTTTTTGTTGTTGTTGAAGTATAGTAAACACACAAGGATCACTGGTATTTTTAAAAAAATATTTTTAATGTTTATTTATTTTTGAAAGAGAGAGAGAGAGAGGTAGAGCATGAGTGAGGGAGGGGCAGAGAGAGGGAAACACAGAATCCAAAGCAGGCTCCAGGGTCTGAGCTGTCAGCACAGAGCATGATGTCGGGCTCAAACCCATGAACTGTGAGATCATAACATGAGCTGAAGTCAGATGCTTAAGGAACTGAGCCACCCAGGCACACCCAAGGATCATTGCTATTTTTAAGAGAGGTTGAGCATCTGCTATTTTATATGAAATGCCCCAATCTTTAAACATTAGTGCCTAATTAATTTTGGAACTCTCTTGGCCAAACCAAAGACATCTATAAGCTTGATGTGGCCACCAATTTGCAACCTCTGCTGAAGACAAAGAGGGTAAGTAGGATCCACTGAAAATCTAGGCAGAGAAGTAACCAGGGCAGATTTGTAGTTCAGAAAATTCCCGAGGCAGCTGGCGTGAGGCAAGGATGGATGTGGTGGAAAGATGATATTCCAGATGAAGGCTGATTGGCGCCCCACCTGAGGCAGTGGACGGGCAGCTGGAAGGAGAGGAGAGGGTGTGGTGTCACAAGAATCGATGCAGGGAGGCACATGCCCAAGAGGAGTGTCAAGTCGCAGTGATGGACCCTGGGAACCCCCTGTTCAAGTCTGAGGAAGGAAGTGCCCTGTTTGGAAACAGACGACCATGGAGGAGGAACTGCTTCGTATTAGAGATGCCACCTCCCAAAATAGCAGAAAGACTAAACAAGCCCTGGGTTATAGGACTTGAGGACAGAGCCCTGCAAGTGGCGGAAGGGCAGGACCTGTGGGTCGAGCCGACT
>CM053572.1:105381427-105422152 GCA_028646485.1 Cryptoprocta ferox | reverse complement strand
AATAAATAATTGTCTCATGAATCCACTGGTGGCCTCAGAAGGCATGTGGTCCCCTTACCACTGCTGTGTAACAAACACTCCCAAAACTTAGTGGCTTAAACAACATCATTTGGATGTTAACTCTTGATTGTGGGAGGGGCTCAGCTGAGCGAGTTTTGCTTGGAGCTTCTCATGCATTTACAGTCACATGGTGGCCGGGGCTAGAGTCCTCTGAAGACTGGGGCCCGCTGGAATGGCTGGAAGAGCTGGGGCATCTCTGTTCAGGAGGCTTCCTGGCTAGAATGGGCTGCCTGTCCACAGGGAGGTCTTTGAGCAGCGTGTTTGGTGGAGTTCTTCCCCCAGAGCAAGTAGTTCAGGAGAGACAGGCCCTTACAAAGACTCGCTCTGGAGCTGCCACAAGGCATCCCTTCTGCTGTATTCACGGGTCACAGTGGTCACAAGTCAGACCAGATTCAAGAGGGTGAGCGATAAGCCCCGTCTTTTGCTGGGACAATGACATGTGCATACAGGAGGGAAGGGACCAATGGCCGTGGTGGAGATCAGCCATCACAGTAATTACAATCACCGTCTGCCCTGTACCGATGAAGAGATCCAGGTGAAGAGAGAAACTCACCCAGCATCATAAAACCACCACCAGCAAGTGGCAGAAGGAGGGTGCGGACCCGGGTCAATCTGACAGAACATCTTTTGCTGTGCTCTTCCTTCAGCGGAGCAGGATGGAGCCCTGGGAAAAGTCCTCGGTTCTGCTCCCAGCACTGCCTCACTGTGTGACACTGAGGGAGTCCCTTCCCATTGGGGAGCTTGGGGCTCCTACTCTGTGCAGGGGACTTGGACGGCTCTAGGATTCTGGGGTTTTGAGGGTCTGGGCTGTGCGCTCTGAGCTGGTGGGTCACCAACTGACTCCTCCCCTCACTTCCTCCTTCCCTTTTCCTCTTAGCAAGGCTCCGCTTACCTCCCCTGGCTGCTCTGTTTACCAGGCTCTCCTCTGCTTTCCTGTAACCGTAACCAGTAAACAATGCCTTAGGTCTCTCCCCTCTGCCTCCCTTGGGCCCCTGGTTTCACTCTTGACTTGGAACTTTACAGAGGCAGAGCCCAGCATCTTTTTTTATGCCAGTCGGGGTACATCAGGCTTTGCTGCACTTGGCAAATAACTGGCGTACCACCAGAGTGTGTCAAATGAGAGCTTGTATAAGCGAATCCATACTCTTGTGCAAAGTGCCAAACTGTAAGCTAGAGGGCACACCCGCTGAGGTCAGGCATTGCAGCTGGACCCATTCTTCAAGGAGTCAATAGTGATGCAAAAATGGCCAGGTCCCTAGTAGGCAATCAAATCACATTGGTGGGTTGCACCAGCTACTTTTTTTTTTTTTAACCTTGCCATTCAATTCTTTGCTTCCGTTTTCGGATCCAATTTATCCTCAAAAATATTTAGGGTCGATTTTCCTCTTTTGTCTGTTCTAATTCCTGATATAGCTTTTCCCTCTCTTGGTTTATGTGAGTCTAGTATTATATTTTTTCCCGGGAACGCTCTCTTTCAACTTAAGCCTTTGAAATGTCAGCTTGCCCCAGCTCTTTTCAGTTTCAGCTAAAATGTAAGAATGAGAAGATGTAAGGAGATTGAGGGTCAGAGCCTCTGGCTTCTGACCCATGCCTCCTCCCACCCCTTGATTTTTCTCAGCTTCCTTTCTTCTCTGTGTATCTCAGTCTCCCCATTCAGACAGCGAACAGGTTGGAATATCAGTGGGTATCTTCAGCAATGGGAGATCTGCACAAATATAATTTTGTGCAGAAGCAGGAGATAGCAGGGAGTTAGGTGTGGGGCAGCTCTAGCTGGGGGGGACCCAAGGCCCCCACCAGTCCCCTTGCTGTGTATGGTTGCATTGAAGAGCCTCTGCTCAAGTGGGAGTTCTACCGAGCTGGGCAAGCTTGAGGGTCACCCCAATTCTCAGGCAGAAGGATTCTGAGCCCTGTAATCCACTGGACTGTCAAAAAGGGCCACATCAGCAGACACTGGCTGAGATCCACACTCACGTACGCTCCAAACAGATCACTGGCCCCAGAAATGGCTTTGGCACGCTCGAGCTTTTCTTGTGGTGCTTCCTCATTTGTTCAAGTTTTTGCATCTTTATTTTCATTTCCTGGTTTCTTCTCACGTCCTTCCTCTTCCCCCTCCAAAGAATTACTAAAAATTCTATCAATTTCTACTTTTACATCTTGGCTCCCTTCCCCATTCCCTTGCATGGTCTCCAGAGTCACGGACTTATTATGAAATTCACTAACTTTTGGTTAAATTGCATCTCAGTTTGTTCACCAAGAAAAGGTAGTCAAAAAGGGACTCTGTGGCCAGAACAGTATATTTTAGAACTCTGAGAGCATGACTTTTTTTTAAATTATCATTATTAAATTACACATTTTAATAGTACTCGTAGTGGGGTGGGGGATGGGTGAACTAGGTGAAGGGGATTATCTTTTTTTTTTAAATTTTTTATAGTTTACTTATTTTTGGGACAGAGAGAGACAGCCTGAGTGGGGGAGGGGCAGAGAGAGAGGGAGACACAGAATCGGAAACAGGCTCCAGGCTCTGAACTGTCAGCACAGAACCTGACACGGGGCTCGAACCCATGAACCTCGAGATCAGGACCTGAGCCGAAGCTGGACGCTCAACCGACTGAGCCACCCAGGCGCCCCAAGGGGATTATCTTAACAAGCACTGAGAAATGAAAAACAAAATGAAAGTAAAATTCTATGGTCCTACCCTTCTCACCAACCTCGTCTCCGCATCACTAGTCCCTACATTAAACACTGCTGTTCTGAGTGTGTTTCCAAAGTCTACTTATGAAAATAGAACCATGTTATTTATACAAAAAGGTGATGTACATACTATTTGGTTTCAACCCTTTTCACTTAGTATCAGAGATCTTTTTCAATCCCACGTATCGATCTCATTCTTTTGAACCGCAGAATAAAACCCATTATACAGTCACCCTAATTTTTTAATCTATTTACACCCCTCCTTCTAGATATATATTTGTGTTAAGTAGATACCACACACAATGGTTTGTTTCCATGAATGAGGATCCGTTAACATTGTTGTACAATGAGCCTTTTTACTTTATATTTTCTTTTTTTTCTGTTTGTTTTTTGTTTTTTTACTTTATATTTTGGATATTGCTTCATATCAGCTAGTACAGAGCTACCTCTTTTTTTTTTTTTAATAATGGATTCTAGTTTTTTAGAACAGTTTTAGGTTCACGGCAAATGGAGAGGAAAGTACCCTCCCTGCCCCACACAGATATATACCAGAGAGGTACATTCGTTACAGTTGAGGAACCTACACTGACAGATCATGATGGATCAAATTCCATCGTTTGTGTTAGGCTTCCCCCATGGTGTTGCACATTCTAAAGATTTTGACAAATCTACCACTATTAAAGTATCACGCGGAGTAGTTTCACGGCCCTAAAAATCCTTTGTGCCTTGCCTCTCCATTCCTCCCTCCCCACTAACCTCTGACGACTGCTGGTCTTTTACTAACCCTGTAAGTTTGCCTTTTCCTGAATATCATATAGAATGAATATAGTCATTCAGTACGTGCAGCCTTTTCAGATTGGCTTCTTTCACTTAGTAATATGCATCGATGTTTCGCTCATATCTTTTCATAGCTTAATAGCTCATTTCTTTTTAGCACAGAGTTAGATTCCATGGTCTGGATGTACCCCAGTTTATTTAACCATTTACCTCATGTAGGACCTCTTGCTTTTTTCCAAGTTTGGCAATTATGAATAAAGCTGCTACAAATACCTGTGTTTGCATAATAACCCATGCATATCAATACATTAATTTATTTAGCCTTATTTCCAGTTTTTGGTTTTTTACCGTGCCAATTTCTATAACGCTCGACAAAATTTTGGTTTCTGATTATGCTAAACTGCAATGAACACCCTTTCTATATATACTTGATAGATCCGTGTGTTTGAGACAGTAACTGTGTAACTGTATAATGTGTAATAACAGCGTCTCCCTGAGTCTTGTTCTAACCCTGGGTTTTTGTAAAGCATTACATTTTGCCAGCGTGGTAGATAAGAAAAGTTTTCTCGTGCTTTCTGGATTTTGCAATGCAAATCCATTCACTTCCTTCCAGGCTTCAGGGCCCAGATGACCACCCCATATGTTCCCACAGCTTGCCACGTGTCCCTCCCCCTGTGTCAACCTGAACACTCCGCTTGCTGAGGTCTGTCCTGTATTTTCTCCCAGCAATAAACACAATCCCTATAGGAAAGCAGCCCTTTGCTGGCAACCAGGCCCACAGACACACGCACATTTATGCATTTGATTCACCACCAGTCTGGGGGCCGATAGAAGAGTCTAAAATCTGCTTTACAAATGAGGAAACAAAGAGCTGGTACCAAGCAAAGAGCCACAGAGGCAGCACCATGTCACTCCCTTGTCACAGCAGTTTATTGCCTTATCCCTCCCTTTAGCATAGGACTGCTGCTGGGCACGTCTCTGTGAAATAGCCTCGTGCATCCCACTGTGGGCTTTTTTCCGGACTGTGGCTTTCCGTGACCTGTCCCACCCCCTTCCATGATGTCCATAAGCCTCATCTCCTTATCTCAGCATTCAGGGGCTTTCGAAATAATAGTGCAAATCACACCTTACTGTTCCCCTACCCATGGACCAGGTGGCATAGCTCTCCCAGAATAGTCGCTCTGCTCAAGCGTAGTTTAAAGCTTCCCACTTCTACACCCCTTCACAGGGTTTCTTCTCCATGAAGAAGGTCTTCCACACCTGACTACCAAAGCCAAGTCCGTCCGCCACGCCCAGCTCATGGCCACCAACTGAATGAAACTCTTTGATTTCTCTTCATCTTCCCTCACATAACTAACAAGACCAGGCTTCTGTTAATGCAGATCTCTTTTTTACACCTCTTTTATAGCCTTTGCCACATTCCCTGTCATATAATTATCCTTCTTATCTTCGCAATATTACAATAAATCTTTGAGAGGCAGTTCTGTGTTTAACTGCTAACTTTGCCCCACCTAGGGCTTTCAGCAGGACCTGGGAGGAGTAGCTAGGATGCTCAAAGCTATCATACATATGTTTTTAACATTAAAAAAAAACTGAAATAATTGTATATAATCTGGTAGACAATTTCCTTTTGTACCTTACTGATAAGGTGTGGAGAACTTCCTGAGTCCCCACATTTAGATCTACCTCGTCCTTTTTAATAATCACACATCATGATTATTGGCTTCTGGTTTACTTAACCATTTCCCATTTCTGAACAACTGGTTTTGTTTTACTCTGTGTTACAGACAAAATTGAAACCGTATCTTTACGTATACATCTGACATGTAAGGAACAAATTTCAAGCAAGGGAATTGTAGATAAAAGGACATGTACATTTTACTTTCTAATGAATTCTACCAAATTACTCTCCAAACAGCTCTGCTAATTTACTTTCATTTTAAGAATCTCATTAGCCTCTTGACTAAAGACCCGTTTAGATTTGATGCACACCCACTCCTTTGGAATTTTTCCCTAGGCCTCCTTGTCAGTCTTTATGTGTGGAGACAGGGGACTGAATTAGTGTTTTGCCCACAAAACCACGTCCCTAACTCTATCACAGGATTTACCCCACTTGGAAGTCAAGTTTGTGTACCAACCTCCCTTACTAGCCTCTGAGTTTCTTAAAGGCAAGGACCTTTGTTCATTCATTCATTTTGTAATATCCCTCTGTCCTGTACTTTAAGAATATCTAGGTAAGTGTGTGTGTGTGTGTGTGTGTGTGTGTGTGTGTGTGTTGAGGGTGGGGGCCAGAGTAGGAGGAGGGGAGAAGGGAAAGAGGTGGAATAGAGGTGGGAAAGGAGTAGAGGAAGGAACATGGGCAAAGCCCAGAGGCTCATGGCCAATGACTTCCTGCTTCAAACATTCTCCCTGTCGTTTTAGAAAGAGGGACCAGGATGCTTGGCCCCAAATCTTGGTCATTTGGCCTTTTTCCCATAAGTGATTGGGAACTGCTGCCTCTTTACCCCAGCAGTCTGGTAAAACTCAGCTGCAAGACCCTGACAGCCAGGGTGCTTTGCCTGCCCAGCCCGAACATGCAGGCCTTGTGCTGACTGGACATCTGCATCTGAGTCCTGAGTTAGCGGTTCAGGGGAAGGTTCCCATCCGACAGAGCTGGGTCTGAAGCCCCTCTGTTCCTTTTGCCTACCGCATTACCTGGGCCAGGCTGTAACGTTAAGCCCCCGTTTTCTCACCTGAAAAATGGGAATAACTGTGTCTACCTCGTCGCGTTGCACAGAAATGAGAATAAAAGAGGAGACTATATGTGGTGGGTGCTACACTCAGTTCCTGATATCTAATACACACGTAATTAACAGGAACTATGCCTATTGTCTTTCAGACCCCCTGACAACCCCTTGACTTTGATGCCATCAGTTGATCCAACCTTCTCACTTGACAGATTGAGGACCAGACTGAGACCCAGGGAGGGGCAGTCACACGGAGGTGCTAGGGCCAGGACACGGCTCTCCTTCCTCTGGGCTCAGGGCATGTTCCCTGCCCCATGGTGGTTAGCCCAGCTGGGGCATCTGGACCTCCTGTCCTTGACCGAGTGAGATCTTTCCCTCGGTGCCCCCCAGCACAAGGCACCGCTTTGGTGAGAAGTTAGTCCTGTTTCCTTTCCTGAGTGAACTGAAGGCGATTTTCTTCCTCTGCCTTTCTTCCCCAGTCATATCCAGCCTTTTCTTCTCCATTGTTCCCCCTTCTGCCCTGCTCCAAGCCCTCCTGTGCTTTAGCAGATACTGCTTGATCCCCACAATCATTTGACTTCTTTCCTGCAGGGCCCACCACACCTTGTACATTTCCTTTTCTTAGGCTCAAACACTGGGAAGTTTGCATTTAGCAGCAATTCAGTCCAAGGGGCTGCGTATTCGACCTCTTCCTTGTAGTAGGTTTCCTGAGCACCACAGCTCACAGAAATTTTCACGGCTTCTCTGTGTTTGATACCAGTAATTAATTTAGCATTTAAAATGCACCGGCTTAGTTCTAACCCCTTTGCAGATATTAATTCATGTGTTCTTCTTAACAACCCCGTGAGACTGTGAGGTACTATCATCACCAACTCCAATTTACAGATGAGGAAATCGAGACACAAGGAGATTAAGTACCTTGCTCAGGGTTTTACAGCTATGAATCAGAGGGAACAGGGCTTCAAACCAAGCAGTTAGCTCCAGACTTACTCCAGAGCTCCTCAGTGGATCAGGCTGTGCCTGGGTCATTGCCTGAAGCCACACACTGACTTCGCTTCTCCTCCTCTGTGGCTGGTTTCTCTTCCTCCCTCCATCAATCACTTAGACACAAACCCTCATCTCCACAGCAATGCTAGGAAATCCAACCTAAGACATTTCCCCAAAATCCATCTCAGAGGTTATATCACTATTCGTAGCTTGATATATACAAAAGATTCTGTTTCCCTGTTGGATCGATTTATTAATTCATTTAAAAGACCGCCCTTGGAGAAATGAGTAAAATGTCCTGAAATTAAAGCTGTGCTGGAAAATCGAGGATGATGATGATGATGATGACAATGATAAACACTTCTTTTGGAAACTCTGTGCTAAGTTCCTTAAATGCATTATTTCATTTAACCACCAAAGGAGCCTCTGGCAGAACTGCTATTCGGGGAACACTTCCGGTGTAATGACAGCCACCGGCAGACACGTCACCCCAAATCTCTTTATCTCCTAACCACTATGCTATCCTAACTTCCATTTTGATGTCCAGTCAAAACCTCAAGTTCAATACGGCCAGACCTGAACACATCACCCCTGCCTGTCCTACTGACACTCAGGCCCCTGCTCCTCTCGTCCAGTCCCTGGTGGGTGATGGCCCCGACTCCTTTGACTCAACTCTCCAACCTGCAGCCAAGCCGAGTAATGCTGATCTGTTCTAATGTCATGTCTCTTGGTTCTCTCCCTTCCTTTCCAAACCCAGTTTTTCACACATTCTTCCTATTCCCTCAACAACCATCGCAAGGATTTTGTCCTCACTTTACAAAGAGCCAGCCTGAGGTCCAGAGGGCTTAAGCTTATTGCCTTGAAGCACTCAGCTGGTTAAGAACAGAATCACTATTGGAACCCAGATCGATCCATCTCTTCCCAAACCCATGCTTTTCCTATCACATCAAGGGGTCTCATTAGCCCCAGTCTGGGGCTGAGATCCCTTTTAGGTGGAATAAGAAATTATTTTAAATCCTTCGGTAACACCACGTTAAAAACAGAGTACTGCTTAGGAGTGGCTCCCTTTTCAATTTTCTTTCCATCTTTTAAAGTAGATGGAGAAAGTCCCCTCTGGTGCTAGAACATCATTAATATCGCCCCAACACTTGCTAATCTTCCTTTTCAATAAAAAGAGAGCAAGCCTGGGGCTCAGAACCTTGGCAGGCAACAAAATCTAGCTAGAATTTATTAACATTGTTTTGTTTTCATGGTTACCTTCTATTTATGGCGGATGACACGGGTTTTCCACGTGAGTAATGGCAGTAATACAACATTTTCTTTAAAAACAAATGTATTTGAGTTTTAAAAATAAGTCACTGTCAAAAAAGTATTTAGTAAATAATAGTTCACCTGCTGCTTGGGATAGCGGGAATCACAATGATGAAATATGGGGGTGATGGGATGGAAAACGGAGCCACATTGTTTTGTGGGGGTAGTGACAGGTTTTGCTTGCCAGCCCTTCCCTGGCCTCAGAGCCAAGAACTCTACTCCTCGATGACCCTCCATGTGCCTCCTTTCCACACCAGGCTTGCTCGGTTTAGAATAGAGGGGTCTTAGATGTCACCTACGCCATCTTCCCGTGTCGTGGATGAATATTGAGGCTCAAAGAAAGAAGGGGACTTGTTTAAGGTTATTTATAGCAGGATAACTGTTGTGGGACTGGAGCCTGCGCCCTCCTCTGTACCCAACTGCTTCTACCACACAGAAGCATTCGTCGTCACACACTGTTCATTCCCATATCTGCAGGAGACTGCAAGCAGTGGCACACAGATTCAGCAAAAGAATTAAGCCTTATGCCCTAATGCATCCTTCACATTGTACGTAGCAGCTGAACCTCCCTCTTAAATCTCTAGGAGGGTAATAACTATGTACCATTCTTGGGAGAATTGGTAAGGATAGTCACTCAGTTTTCTGTAGGGTTTAATTCTCTTGCAAAGCCCTGACTGAGAAAAGCTTCTAGAGGTTAGCTTCTTTGAATGACTTATTGTCTTCAGGCCAACGAGTCCTTCATTGGACCAACGGAGGTCTCTCTTGCTTTAAATTAAGCCAGCTCCCTTTGTTCAGTCCCCCTGAGAGGCGGAGAATTTATTAGCATGTCTCTCATAAAACGCCAGCATAGCAGGAAATTAAATTCATCTGGTCTAATCAGCTGTTCTGAAAGCTTTGCTCGTTGCTCTGCTTACTCTGCGGTTGCCAAGGTGACTGCAAATTGATTATTTGAGGACTTGTTCTAGGATCATTCCAGGTATTGATGTTACGTGTAGACATCAATAGTCCCAAGTATGAATAGAAGGGATTCGCCATGATGGTGAAGGAAACTCCAGCCCCAGGAGAACAAGGGATATTTGAGTTGAAGGGACGGCTCAGGAGAATTCCAAGGGATTCCCCCAACAACCTTGAGGACAGTCTTGGGGAAGAGAGAGGAGACTTGTTTTGAGTGGCCTCAAGGGGGCAGACTTAAAATCCACAGGCAGGAGCTATAAGAAGAGGCTCTCCGGTCACGATCTGGACAGGCAGAAGCAGACAGTGGCACAGAGACCTGGTGAGCTTGCTCTCACTAGAGCCATCTGTGACTTCTGGTGGATGAGTCGTGTAAGGAGCTGACCAGACCATAGGCTGCTTCATTCAAACACACGAACATTCCACCGAGCTCTATAACTCAGTGGTAATGGGAATTTCCAGAGTCGTTTCTCTTTCCAAGGAACCAAGGTTTTGTTTCTGCTTTCATTCTTTTTCACAGCAATTCAAATTAAAAACAAATGACTCAATATCCACATTCAAAGTGTCCTTCCACACGTAGGATCTGATAAGATAAATGTGTGTTCTACATGTACATTTTGATTCAAAAATAAGCAAACGGTAGGAGTTATCTCTTTTCCAAGCATGCTAAACACTTTATATGCATTTAATCTCATTTAATGTAAATGGATGGAATGATGCTACCCAGAGATAATATTACAGACAGACATTCAAGATCCTTATTTTAAAAGAAATCTACAGATGTTTCTCTGCTCAGAGGATGATAAAGATGGAAGGAATCTCATCTGAGCCAAGAATGGGATAAGATTTTCCTAAACTGTCCAGCTAATGGTGTGAGGACATTCCCTGGCACCACACAACCTCACTCCTATTCAAATATTTGTTCAGTAAATCAAAATATGCTGCCTTTTCTGTTATGCAGGCAGGAAATGACAAATGGGTATCTTAAGGGATTGACAAAATATGTAATTAGACACTATCAATCACTAAATCATTAAAAGAGCCTGATTTTTCTTACATCAGATAAAGATGCATTTAGTGTACTAAGAACTTCCCAGATCAGCTGAAGCATTAAGTTCACAAGCCCAGCACGCAGAGCCAATCAAAGTCCTCTGCTGACAAATGAAGTGACAGCATTGGGCAGTGCCTGGAGCCTTCTCAGGGACACTTCATACTTCTACACTTACCTTCTTTATTTGCAAACTGGAGAAGGTGAGGTGAAATGAACTAAATGATCTGTTACCGTCTTTCCCAGGCTAACTCCCTCTACTCCTGTAATTCTAAAAGAAGGTCAGGAGAAGACTCTTGGTGTGAAGACAGCATCTTGAAATTCCTACTGGCTTGATGATGCAGCAGAGAGAAAAAGAGACGGGTGGGGAGGGAGGAGAGGAGCAGGGAGGGAGCAAGAAAAGGAGAGAAGGGGGTGGGGGCAGACAGGGAGAGGAGGAAAGATTGTCCCTTTGGGAAAGCTGATGGGAAAAGGCTGGAAGCTCCTTGCTGACATAAACAGTCTTGCCTTCTTGATTTAGTGTTTGTGGGCTTTTTAAAAGGTGTTTCCCAAAATATTCAAAGTTAAACTTTTAACTGACTCATGTGTATATCTCCAAGATCAATTCGTGTTTGTCCTAAAAGGGCTTTCTTTGTTCTTTTATTGTTGTTGTTATGGGAAGGTTAAACAATATGCTTATTTATTCCATAGCTTTACAAACAGGAAGGAGGTTTTAAATGGCTTAGTTCCACAATTTGGGCTAGATGTATATTTAAAGAAAGTGTGTTGCATAACAGACACTGCCTCTTCCTAAAATGCATCATACCAGAGCCAATTTTGGAAAACACAAACATGAGGTGGGTATATTTTGAAAACTATGGGAACATAATAGATCTTCAATTAATATTTGTGCCTTTTATGGGAAATATTTGCTTTTTAAGGCATCCGTCTTGCAAAAGCAATTTCTGGCTAGTAACGGAAGTCAAAGGGGGCATGCAGGTTACATTTCATTTCAGAGCTTTAACTTCTACCACCCAAGTCACATTTGTCTTAAAGTATTTGATTGTCCTGTTAGAGGAAATGAACAACACATTCTAAACTACTAAGTGATTTATATACATTTCATTTATAACCCATATTTGTGCGGCATATACACGTGCAAGAGCACTTTCACATTTATTATTATATACTCAGTTCGCACTCAGCCCAAAGAAAGTGACTTCACTTCCCACTTAGAGATGGAAGAAATTAGGCTCCATCTTTGTGACTTGCCTGAGGAAAGTGAGCTAGAATGTGCTACAACACGGGTTCTGGAACCTGAGTATTCCAATTCTGGTTATAGCCCCTCTTGCCTAGCCTCCATTCTCTCCAAGTGTAACGCGACAGTGCATCGGAAGGAGTAAACGATGAGTTATAGGGTTAGAGTCAAGAAGACCTGGATTCACCTCCTGCCTCTGGCATTGCCTGGCCCTGTGCCCCTGGGCAAGCTCTTTTCTTCTTTGAGCCCCATTTGTGAATTAAACTAAAAATAGTACTCTCCCCACCATGGGACTGTGGGAAGGATTAAATGGAATAATGCATGAAAAGCACATAGCAGAATGTTCCCTAAATGTTAGCCATTGTTATGCTATTATGTAATCTACAAAGTATGTTTGGTTTCACTGCATGAAATGCTTTCAGTCTTTCAAAGATGCTACTAATACATGTGAAATCAAACCCTGAAAATTAATTTCCTTTTAACAGTAAAGTCATATGCCAGATGCGAAGGATAATATTTCATGGACAAAGACTCTAGTCTGAAGACTTGGTCTTTCTTTTTTTTTTTTTTTTTTAAGGAGAAATTATGTTGTTTCCTGTGTTTTCAAAACTTAATGTTAACACATCCGAAGTGTCTGATCTAGATGAAACTGTCACTTTTAAAGTCAGAAACCACAGAATAGTGGCAATTTCATATGGCTCAACCCAACAGATCAATAAACCGCCCAGCAGATGAAAGGATTTTTCTAGTTGCAATGGAATTGCTGAAGTTTAGGTTGAAAAGAAAATTATTCCAGGTCGAACTCCTCTCCATCCAGATAACACGGGAGTGATGTCACATTCCAAAGAATTACAAATTTAAGTGCACAACCTTCTCCTTCCGGCCGCAAACACACACACCGGCATACCCCAGCTCCAGCTCCGAATGAAATCCAAAGGGTGACATTGTCTCAATGCCTGCAAATTCCCAAGGAGGGCACCAAAAGTACTTGACAGTGAGTGTGCTGAAGAAATCGGGCAGCTGTTGAAGTCACCTCCTGTGGTCCTGCCAAATGTTTGAAAGGGAATGTGCCCTGTGCGTGTGCGTGCGTGCGTGTGTGTGTATGTGTGTGTGTGTGGGTCGCGGGGAGAGGGTGCACGAAGAGGGGTCCGGAGTACCTGTATGCGGCCGCCAGCGTCTGTGGCGCTCTGCTTGTCTCCAAGTGAGCGTTTGTGTGTTGTTTACTTCTTTCTGTGAGTGTGCCCATGCCTTTGTGCCTCCGGGTGCTTCTGTGTTTGTTTCTTGGCCGCGTCTCTCTTGGACGGGGGTGACTGTGTGCCTGTGGGTTCCTGTGCGCGCGCGCGCGAGTGTGCTTGTGGGTGCGCGGGACCGCTGTGTCTCCGTGTCAGTGGCTGTGGTTCCGTATAAGTCTGAGCATGTCCTTCGGGGTGCATGTGTGCCTGTCCGTGCGTGTCGAGATGGGCCCTGTCGCCTCTGTTTCCGAATGTTGGGGAGGGGCCGCCCAGGCGCGCGGGCCAGACAGGTAGCAGCCCCCAAAGAGCCTCAGGCTCCCGGATCGGCTGGTGCGCACGCCGGCGCCAGCTGCAGGCCTCCCGGGCCGGCCGGGGAGCCGGCCGGGAGAGGTGGCCCGCCCGCCGCAGGGGATCAGCTGGGCCCCGCCCAGACCAGCCCCGGGAGGGGGCGGGAGAGGGGAGGGCGGGCGGGAAGGGGACAGGGCCTCGCCCCTTTGGGGCTGCCCGCCCGCCATTGGCGGAAAGTTGCTGCACGTCACCGCGAGGGCAGTTCCCTAAAGTCCTGTGCACATAACGGGCAGCGCGCAATCCGGGGCGGCTTCTCCAGTGCGCAGGCTGGGTCCCACGGGCGCGGGGAGCCCAGAGCACCTCACAGGCTGAGTGCAGGACGCGCCCCAGCACAGCCACCCCACGGCCGCTGAATGAGGCTTCCCGGCGTCCGCTCGCTGCCCGCAGCGCCGCGCCGGAGGTCCGCCCGCTGAGGCGCGGCCGGTGCGCCGGCAGCCAGTGCGCTCACCTGCCAGCCTGCGCGCCATGGCGCAGCCCGGGAACCGCAGCGGCTTCTTGCTGGCGCCCAACGGAAGCCACGCGCCGGACCAGGACGGCTCGCAGGAACGAGACGAGGCGTGGGTGGTGGGCATGGGCATCGTCATGTCGCTCATCGTGTTGGCCATCGTGTTTGGAAACGTGCTGGTCATCACAGCCATCGCCAAATTCGAGCGTCTGCAGACGGTCACCAACTACTTCATCACCTCCCTGGCCTGTGCCGACCTGGTCATGGGCCTGGCGGTGGTGCCCTTTGGGGCCAGCCACATCCTCATGAGAATGTGGACCTTTGGCAACTTCTGGTGTGAGTTTTGGACTTCCATTGACGTGCTGTGCGTCACGGCCAGCATTGAGACCCTGTGCGTGATCGCAGTGGATCGCTACTTTGCTATCACATCGCCCTTCAAGTACCAGAGCCTGCTGACCAAGAATAAGGCCCGGGTGGTCATTTTGATGGTGTGGATCGTGTCGGGTCTTACCTCCTTCCTGCCCATCCAGATGCACTGGTACCGGGCCACCCACCAGGAAGCCATCAACTGCTATGCCAAGGAGACCTGCTGTGACTTCTTCACGAACCAAGCTTATGCCATTGCCTCCTCCATTGTGTCCTTCTACTTACCCCTGGTGGTCATGGTCTTCGTCTACTCCAGGGTCTTCCAGGTGGCCCAAAGGCAGCTCCAGAAGATCGACAAATCGGAGGGCCGCTTCCACGCCCAAAACCTCAGCCAAGTGGAGCAGGATGGGCGGAGCGGGCACGGACATCGCAGGGCCTCCAAGTTCTGCTTGAAGGAACACAAAGCCCTCAAAACTTTGGGCATCATCATGGGCACTTTCACCCTGTGCTGGCTGCCGTTCTTCATTGTCAACATAGTGCACGTGATCCAGGATAACCTCATCCCCAAGGAAGTTTACATCCTCCTCAACTGGGTGGGCTATGTCAACTCTGCTTTCAATCCCCTTATCTAC
Source organism: Cryptoprocta ferox (assembly GCA_028646485.1). Lineage (NCBI taxonomy): Eukaryota > Metazoa > Chordata > Mammalia > Carnivora > Eupleridae > Cryptoprocta > Cryptoprocta ferox. Next base: position 105,407,341 of record CM053572.1, on the reverse strand, counting down.
TGCCGGAGCCCAGACTTCAGGATTGCCTTCCAGGAGCTTCTGTGTCTGCGCAGGTCTTCTCTGAAGGCCTATGGGAATGGCTACTCCAACAACAGTAACAGCAGAACGGACTATGTTGGGGAACAGAGCGGAGGTCCCCTGGGGCAGGAGAAAGACAGCGAAGTGCTATGTGAGGACCCCCCAGGCACAGAAGACCTTGTGAACCGTCAAGGTACTGTGCCTAATGATAGCATTGATTCGCAAGGGAGGAATGAGAGTACAAAGGACTCACTGCTGTAATGCGGGTTTTTCTACTTTTTATCAACCCCCCCCCAACAAAACACTAAACAGGCTATTTAACTTGAGTGTAATAAACTTAGAATGAAATTGTATAGAGATGTGCAGGAGGAAGGACAGCCTTCTGCCTTTTTTTTTTATTTTTTTAAGCTGTAAAAAAAGAGAAAACATATTTGAGCAATTGTTTCTTGTACAGTTCAGTTCCTTTTTGCATGGAACGTGGAAGTTTGTGTCTGAAGGGCTTCAGTCCCAGAGGACCTGGGGCTGCTCTGTTTTGATGACTTTTCCATGGATCTACCTCATTGGCCAAGTATTAGGGGTAATATATATTGCTGCTAGTGATTTATATCCGAAGGAGTCCTTCCTTCCTGCACCCTTGCACTGGAGGACCTTGAGTATCTTGGACCTTTCAGCTGTGAACACGGACTCTCCCCTCCCGCTCCTCTTATTTGCTCAAACAGGGTGTTGTAGGCAGGGATTTGAGGGGCAGCTTCGGTTGTTTTCCTGAGCAAAGTCTCAAGTTTACAGTAAATAAATTGTTTGACCATGACTTCATTGCACCTGTTTCTCCAAAACCCCTTGACTGGAGTGTGGTCGCCTCCCCCACTGGAAACCGCAGGTAACTATTTGTATTAACTGCCCAGGGACTTAATTTGGAATGATACGAGAATGGCATGCACTGATTGCTTAACCCTTTCGTTTGCCTTTGAGTCGGCTGCCTCAAGCCGGTAGCCTTCCTGATCCAGCCCCTCAGAGCAGCTCTGCCTGCTGACAGCATAACTTGTCTCGCTGATCCTACGGTGATTATTCTGTGTTGTTACATCAGAAACACTGACTCACAGAAACGGAGTTACGGACATCTGTTTTGTCCCTCCACGCACCCTCACCACCCACCTGCCGGTTCTGATAGCTGCTTATATAGTCGCTGCAACTCGGAGCGGAGATCTTTGTACTCCACCAGGGTTTGGCAGTTTAAAGATGAAGGAGTCCTTATGAAAAAGCTCCTCGAACACAGCCCTCTAATTCCAAAGCAAACTGAGAGGGTATTGGTCATAGGGAGAAAACTGGAAAACACTTAACCAATGAATACCTCATGACCCGGGAAACAGGATTTTAACCCCTCCTCCTTCTTTACTTCTGTCTCTTTCCCCCTCCTCTCCCTTTGACCCTCCTCGCTTCAGTATAAAGGAAGTTTTCTCAGCCTCGGCACTATTAACATTTTGGGCCAGGTAGTTCTTTGTGGTGGGGGCTCTCCCCACATTGTCAGCCATTCAAGAGCACCCCCCGGCCTCTACCCATTAGATGCCAGGAGTCCCTTCTGAATGGTGACGACCAAAAATGTCTCCAGACCCTGCCAAATACTCCTTGAGGGGGGAGATCACCCGTGGTTGAGATCTGCAGATATCAGCTTCACCAATCTAAACAGATTTTTAGATTCTGTCTAATGCACTCGCTTGATTTTGCAAAGCATTCGAGAGGGATTTCCTATGGGTCTCCCAGTTAGTGACAGACCCCAGACCATCGCTCTTCCCTCCATCCCTCCCTCCCCCCCATGCTGCTTTCCGAACTGACCTTCCAGCTGCCCTGACAATGACTGTATTTGCGGGGAGGTGCATTGTTTGTTTGGTCGGGTTTATCAATGGAGGCGAGGCGGGTGAGTCTACTCCTGCCTTTTTGTGGAGAGATTCTAATACCCTTAAGAGGCACATGAGGGAAAATCACAAAAGTAAACACATTTCTTCTCCCACCCCCTTTCTATTTTTGCCCATGTGTGTGAGCCAGAGCTTGGCCCAGGTTTGACGGAGTGGACCATCCTCCTTGGCAACCTCAGCCTGGAGAGGATCAGGCTGCAAGTTCATTGCCATTTCACCCGCTCATGAAGCTGACTCCACTTCTCCCTTCCCTTCTGTCCCAGCCAAGATCCCCAACCAGAAAAGCATTGGCTTCCTCTGCTTCCTTTTAGCTCAGTGATGGGTGTCCCGGTGCACGCTCAGCTCTCGGGAGAAAGCTAGGTGCCCAAGGTTTTGGAACGTGCCATGGCGAATTGGAGAGTGTGTGCCTTTCGGCACTTTCACTTCTCCAAGGGCTTTCATGCGTGTTATCACATTCTCCTCCTGCTCTGGGCCCCACACCCAGAGGGGCAGGCAGCTTCTCCAGCTAATCTTCACCCTCCCGGTAGCCTCACAGGATCTTGGACTTGAAAGAGTCCATAGAAAGCATTTGGCATCCAAAGAGATGAAAAACCTGGGAGGGGGGATGACCTGCCCAAGGTAAGAAGGCAAGGATGTCAGAGATGGGGCTACAGCCGGGGAGCCCAGCTGTCACCTGTTATTCCAGGAACTGATGTGTTCTCTCCCCCTTTTGGTCATTGACTTCTGTACTCACCCTCCATTCGGGAAGCTTTTCCCTGGGGCTGTCCCCTGACAAATTCATTTCAGTGGATGTTCTTCCTGCTTTCGGGTCCTTAGCACAAATTCGGGCAAAGACCACATAATCTGCAGTAGGGACAAGAGAAAGAATTGTTCTTTTCCTCAGCAAGGGTCCACTAGGACATCCTCAGCATTTAGGGGGAAAATTCAAGGCTCCTTAATTCACCGGGAATTTCAAGCCACTCCAAGTAGAAATTTCAGGTAGAAAAAAAATGTTGTAAACTTTTCTGTCATTGTTGTAAGTCCCGTGGACAAATAAATGTTATTAACAACAACAAAAAAATGTTGTATATATATTCTTTTGGTTACAGAAGCATCTACTGTAATTTCCGTTAAAATTCAAGTACAAGGGAGTTAGCCATATCTGTGTTCCTTCAAGAATCCCTTAAATACAAGTGCTTTGATCAGTTTTAAGGGTCTTGCCAAGCAAGACCATTTTAGGCGTGTCTCAATCCCTTGCTTTCGGTCTCCTTTTGTTTTGCTTTTTTTGTGGGGAGGTAAGCGTCTTTTAGTGTCCCTCTGTCCCTCTTGCTGACAGGTTGGTTACATAAGGTTTGTGTTGGATTAACCATCATAAAGTTTTCTTTGCCTGGACAGCAAGTTCTCAGAGTCTGTCAGATGAGAACCTTATCCTGAGATGTAAGCTGACAGGTGTGCAAAGCGCCAGGCCAGGGTGGGCCTCCCCGCTGAGGTTACTGGGGGAAGGAATCTGGGGAAGAGGGGGCTTGGAAGTATAGGAAGTGTTATTATGCGATGCTTGGACTATTTCTGACGAGGATGGCTCAGTCGGTTAAGCGTCCGACTTTGCCTCGGGTCATGATCTTACGGTTCCGTGAGTTTGAGCCCCGTGCTGGGCTCTGTGCTGACAGCTCAGAGCCTGGAGCCTGCTTCAGATTCTGTGTCTCCCTCCACCTCTGCCCTTCCCTTGCTCACACTCTATCTCTCTATCTCTCAAGAATAAATAAACATTAAAAGAAAAAAAAGTTTTAAAGAATATTTCTGACAAAACTACTACCACAAGAAGCCCAGGCTAGAATCAGTCAGTGGGTATTTATGGGGCACGTACTGCGTGCAGCGTGAAAAGAGTATAGACATCAGTACCTTCTGGAGCATAAGGTGAATAATACTAAACAGATCCCTTTTAGTATCTTACTGAACGATACGAACAGTGCTAGACACCTTTGTAGGCATTATGTCATCTTATCAGCCCCATGATGTAGCAACATAACTGTCGTCTCTTGACAAATGAGACAACTGAGGCTTGGAGAGATTAAGTAACTTCCCAAAGCTACACAAACTGGCTAGCCGCAGAGTCAGGATTGGAACCCAGGTCCCTGGGAGTCCAAACCCATACAGACCAGGAAGCGGCACAGAGCAGCTCACAACCGGCGCCCGAATGAGTGTAAAACTGGAAACGCAATACCTCTCGGAGAGAAGAGGGAGGCTGCTGTGGGCTGGGGCAGGGAGGAATGTGCCCTTCGAAGCATGTGACTGTAGGGCTGCCGGGGCCTGAGATGGGAAGCCAATCACCCAAGTGTCTAGTTTGTCTCTGGGAGTCTTTGCTTTGTCTTTTCATCGGAGAATCAGGCCCAGCTGAAAGCAAAACAAAAAACAATCCGAAGCTTTAACACAAGCACTGGGGAGGGCAGAAACAGCCTGCTTCACATCCTGGCGGATTCATTTTTGGTTGCAAAGTTGGAAGTTCGCAATTCGGCGGGGCAGCTGGGCCTCGTGGGAAATGTGGCCGGCCGACGGGGCCCTGCAGGTGCGCTGCTCCTCTGGAGCTAGCATTCTCGGGCAGGGGGAGATGATCTTCTGATGGCAGAGAGCGAGGACGGTGACTGAGACTTGGCGTCAGACCTTTCACGGACGGCATAATGTCCACTAAATTCAGCCCTGTGCTAATCCCTCCTTCTCTGACAGTGCAAATATAATATGAAGGAGGCATTGTTGAAATACCTAAGAGAACAAACTTCCCAAGGGCTTGAGAAATGCTGGTGTCTTATGAATAATAGGAGGCAGGGTGAGGTGAAAAGAACCCTGCACTGGGATTTGTGCAGCTAGGTTTCAGGTCTCACCTCCGTCCCTCTCTCTCTCTCTCTCTCGCTCTCTCTCTCTCCCTGTCTCTCTCTCTCTCTCCCAATCTCATTCTCTCTCTCACATTGGGTCAGGCAGTTTTCCTCAGTGGATGTCAGTTTGCACATCTGTAAAATGAGACCAGTGCAGGTGGTCTTGAAGCTGTGCTCAGGTATGAGTTTATAGAGCCATTAATTTAGAAGCTAATTAGAGACAGTAGTTTATATTTCTAATTAGAGTTGATGACATTTGTCCTGTAAATAATAGTTGTCTATCCTGGGGGTGATCAGCTGGCAGAGGAGAATGTTTTGAAGACCTATTTGATGCATGATAACTGCCTTCAAATATTTAAGGACCATCTGGGGAAAGGAGGGTATCAATTTTATATGAATACCGGGAGGCGAACCGAAGCTTAGAGGAAGGTAGATTCCCAGCGCAGATGAAAAAAAAGCCTTTGAAATAGTTTGTCTATCCGAATAGTGAGCCTCCTGTCATTGGAAGCATTCAAGAGAAGCCCAAATGAAGCTCTATGTGCGACGAAGCACACAGGGTTCCCGCGCCGAGCAGGAGTCGGACAAAGCTCCTTCCAAATCTGTGCCTCTGTGTCCTTGAAAACAATAGACCTGAATGTTCTTAAAGAGTATTCAGACCGTTCCCTAATTCCGCTGGCCTTCTCCCCAATTCCTCTGAATTTCGGAGGTTTCACTGCATTCCTAAACAGGAAACCTCCGGGGGAAATCAGGATCTCAACAGTCCTTGGCCGTGGAGGGAAATCCAGAAATAGAGAAATAAGGTTAAGCAGTTTTCCAAACTATTAGACCTTTTCATCAGCTGCTCTTCCCATGCCTTTTGCAGATGACCTACTAACTCCCAGAGAGAGAATAATGAGAGCCGCAAAGTCCTCTCTGCAAAGGCAATTACATACTTCTCCACCCTCAGAATCCGTGCACTTCCTGTGGTTTTTCCGTCACCCTCGCAGGGCGGGAAGGAAGGGAGGCAGGTCCCTGGAAAGCACGGACGGAGCACTTCAAAGCCCCTCTGCTCCAGGAGCCCAGAGGCCTGGGGTCGCCTCACAGCCCAGCCACAAACCAGATGGGCAAGCTCGGGCAGGCCACTTTCCTTCTCTAGATCTGTTTTCATCGTCTCTAATGAAAGATCGCTTGGTTTCCATGAGTCTTGTGTTTCCTTTTTCCAGAATACAGTAAGATTTCAGGAAGTGTTCAGTGCTGCACATCTGGTCGCCGTGCTTTTATTTTAAAGGCACATTTTTTTTTCTCATTAAAAAGGTAACAGATGTTCTTTGTAGGACATTTAAAACTATAGGAAAGCACAAAATGAGATAAATCACACATAACATTACCACATTGTTAAACGTGATATAGATGCTTCCAGTCTTTGTCCTAAGTATGGCTATACAATGTGTATAAATATATATTTTTTAATTTTTAAAAAAAATTTTTAATGTTTATTTTTGAGAGAGAGAGAGAGAGAGAGAGGAAGCAGGGGAGGGGCAGAGAGAGAGGGAGACACAGGACTTGAAGCAGGCTCCAGGGTCTGAGCTGTCAGCACAGAGCCTGATGCAGGGCTCGAACCCATGAACTGTGAGATCACGACCTGAGCCAAAGTCGGACGCCCAACCGACTGAGCCACTCAGACTCCCCAAATATATTTTTAAATGAAAGTGAATTTGATTATTAATACGACTTTGGACCCACTGATAAAAATTTTACAAAAGCCTCCTTGAATATATTCTATTTATAATATGATCCAGGTATCATAATTGGCCTGGCGGTACACGGTGGCCAGCAGTTTTCAAACTTTAGGAGTACAAAGGAATCATCACTCTCAGAGCATCTGGATTGGGAAATCTGAGCTGGGACCCAAGAACCGCATTCTAGCAAGCTTCCCCCAGGTTTTTCTAATACAGGTGGTCCAACGATCACATTTTGATGAGTAAGTTTACAGAGATAAATTCTGTAAATTAAACAGAATGCCCCCCACTTCCTTGCTAGTTGGTGGAAAAAAAAAATTTCCATACTTGTCTCTTTGAAAGCATGCTTTCTGCAAATGGGCTCTAGTCTGGGGCGCCTGGGTGGCTCAGTCAGTTAAGTGTCCGACCTCAGCTCAGGTCATGATCCTACAGTTCGTGGGTTCAAGCCCCACATCAGGCTCTGTGCTGACAGCTCAGAGCCTGGAGGCTGCTTCAGATTCTGTGTCACCTTCTCTCTTCTGCCGCTCTCCTGCTCATGCTCTCCCTTGCTCTCGCTCTCAAAAATAAATAAACATTTAAAAAAATTAAAAAGAAAAAAATTGGCTCTAGTCTGCTTTCAGAGTGCAGGGAACTAACCACTGAACTCCTAGGGCAAGGTTCTTGTTGCATTGCTACATGCCTCTGACTCAGCCAGTTGACTTATGTTAAAATAAATCTATTCAAGTTATGTAGTGACCAGTACCTACTATTTGAAAAGTGTAACAGCAGATGTCTATTTCCTAGGGGACCTCTTGTGATAACAACGGCCCGTAGCTCCCGAGTGCTACTATGAACTCAGCGTTATGCTTGGCAGTTTTCATGCATGATCTCATTTAGTGCTCACAGTCACCCTACAAAATGGGTACAATTATGTTTGTCCCCATTTTATAAATAAGGAAACTGAGACTTGAAAGGGTTTACTCAGTTGCCAAAGATTGTCCGACCCACTGGAATGACAGGTATTCTGACCCTGTGCTTCACCACCAGGATAGGCCACCGTTCCCCCTTTGGGGGGGGGTCAGGTAAGAGACAAGCGGGGAGATGATGGTGACAAGAAATTTTTAATGGGTGCACTTTGTTTCATTCTCCAGGGGTTCTTTTCATGTGCCCTGATTAATTTCTGAGCCTTGCGACACAGAGGCAAGCCCAGGTCATCGAAGGTCGGCTGTGACTAAGTATCAACTAGGAATCCAGGTTGCACTGAAGAGGGTGGGCCACACACCACATCTTTCACCATTATTCGGGCAGTTAGAGTCAGCCTCCCCCACCAGGTAGGAAGTAGAGGTGGGCGCCTGGCACCAACACATTGGTTTGCACTGAGTCAAATCCTGACCATCATGGCAGGAAGCCCTTGACAGCTGGATTTGGGGTGCTTTCCCCATCTCTCTGCCCAGGTTTCACATTGGAGAATATCCACGGGGGATGGGCACTGAGCAAGCCCTTAACGTCCTTAGTGTACTAAGAAGCCCTAGGCTCCAAGAGGTGGGATCGGTGACAAGGTAGCCCAGGGGCGAGGAGAGGACCGTCTCTTCTGGCTTGTGTTATAATCATTTTTCCAGTGCTGAGAGGGGAAGGCTGCAGTTTCTGAATATAGTCACTTCTCCAGGAAGACAAAACAGTTTTTAAAATCACAACAGCAATACTCATGACAGAGCAGAATTGGAGTCCTAGGGAGCTCTTGCTTTCTTTTCAACTACAACTGCCTTTGTCTGTTGAGCTTTCTTCCTTGTGCCCATTCTGTCTCTGTTCTGCCTAGTGTTTCTCTTGCTGAAAGTCCTATCAGATGTTCCTAAACATTGCAGAGAACGCTGACAATCTGTTTGGTGTTTTGTTTTGTTGGAGAGGTACTCACAGTTCTCCTGAGATGCATGGCCGACTATAAGCCTGTTTTGCTCACAGCATTCAGACTTCTTTCCGGTTCCGGTTCCCAGCGTTTCTCCATAATTCCAAATGATCACCTGGTCTCCTCAACCTAACAGAACTGAGGGTCAGTCTCAAGGGCCAGAGGTGGCCAGCATCAGAAATCTCTTTCTATAGGATCATAGAAGGCTTAGTGGTGTCAGTGGAGGTATGAGTTTCTTGACGCTATTTTATTTAACTGCCGTGGGGTCCCAAACGTGATTTGGGGGAGCTTCTGAGAAAATGCACATTCCTGACCCCCGTCCCCGAGATTCTGATCTCCCAGGACTGTGGTTGGGAGCTGGCAATCTGCATTTTGCCCCAAGGTCCCCCAGGGGACTGTGGTGTGGGCGCTGTGAGGCAACCTGGGGACCTAAAGCTGAAGTGGGTTCCCTTCCCGCTAAAGAGCACAAAATGTAAGCATACGAAAGAAGTAATCTTGTACTCTTTCATGCATTCGGCAAAAAATCATCCTATCAAATAAATGGAATCCTAATTTTCCACCATTATCAAATAAAACAATGTAAATGAAACAATGTATAAATGATAAAGCATTACTCTGAATGATGATAAAATGCCTTGAGCAATTAGGCACTTAATTAAAAATGGGTTTTGTGACAGCCTGGCATCTACACCGTTATCCCCCCCAAAAGCATCACCGTCACCCTCTGCATGTAGCCTGGGAGGTAGTGGCACAGGGAGCAAAGGAATTTTGCTGCAGTGATAGACTCCCAGTACAGTGCTCCTTCCTCCCTGACACCATGCCCTGGTTAAGTCAAACATACCAAGGTCTGTATGAATCAATGTGCCTAATGTACATAAACCCTCCTACTTAGAAATCCCACGGGGGTCCCACCCAGCTGCAGAGAAGAGTATGATTCATACATATTCACACATACACCTCCACAGATGCACACACCCAAATAAACACACACACACACACACACACACACACACACACACACACACTTTCACCCTGATGCCTATACCTATATCCGCACAAATACTTGCATCCACATTTCCACATAGCTATGTGGCCACATCTAGGTTCTTTCGTGTGTACTCCCATGTGCATACGTACACACATACAGGACACAGACACACTCAGACTGAAACCTTAGAGAAATACACACGTGGGATTCTTAAGCACACTTTTGTGTGCTCCAAATGAGCAAACATGCCACGTTGTGTGATCACAGGGTCCCCCTGCTCCTTAAGTGTGCAGGTTCATATGCAGACTCCTTTTCTTTGGGAAGTATATACACCTTTCATGTAAAACATGTGTATTGAGTTCCTATTAAGTGCCAGGAATTGTAAGGCGTTGAGGAATGCAGTTTATCTTTGCCCTTATTGAGTTTGTGTGAAATGGAAGAGAGAAGTTTTTTTAAAAGGAATGCAAAGTTGCAACCATGGTATGTGCCAGGGAGGAGGTTTACGTGTTTTGAGGGAATCTAAGAGCTCAGGAGAGGTTTCCCCAAAGAAGTGAGGTTTCTTTTTTTTTTTTCTTAAGTTTATTCATTTATTTATTTAGAGAGAGAGAGACAGAGCACATGAGTGGGGGAGGGACAGACGGAGAGGGAGAGAAAGAAGCCCAAGCAGGCCCTGCACTGTCAGCACAGAGCCTCAATCCGGGCTCAAACTCACCAGCTGTGAGATCATGACCTGAGCCAAAACCAAGAGCCGGATGCTTAACCAACTGAACCACCCAGGTGCCCCAGAAATGAGGTTTCTACTGAAAGCTGAAGAGACTAGCTAGATAATTTCTTGAAAGAGAAAGGAAGATAGAAAAGCATGTGCAAATGTCCTGTGATGAGAGAAGACCTCATGCATAAGAAGACTGAGCAAAGGTCAATTTGGTGGGTGTGCAGAGAGGGAGAAGGAAGCAGAGAGGGAGAAGGAAGCAGGGTGCAGGACAGGCCTGCAAGAGGCAGCAGGGGCCACATGTGAAGGGACTTTTTAATTAATTTATTTTTTAATGTTTATTTATTTTTGAAAGAGAGAGACAAGAGCGCGAGCAGAGGAGGGGCAGAGAGAGGGGGAGACACAGAATCTGAAGCAGGCTCCAGACTCCGAGCTGTCAGCACAGAGCCTGACACGGGGCTTGAACTCACTAACCATGAGATCATGACCTGAGTCGAAGTCGGACACTTAACCGACTGAGCCACCCCAGGGCCCCCAGACCCTCTAACTTTGGAGCTCTGGGCTTTTACACTTGGCCTCCTGCCTGGGCCTGCTGCCCTGCTCCTACTCCTCTTGGCCCAGAGCACACCATGACAAGGTGGGGTTTCTTCCAGAACATGCTCATTGACTATTCTTGGCCTGGGCAAGGAGGGGAGGTTGGGCAGGTCGGGTTGCATAAAGATTGCCTTGTGCCCTCCCAGAGCTGTAAGCAGAGCCTCTGCCCAGCTCCAAGCCCAGAGTGCCCTTTGCACAGATCGGCAGTACCCAGAAGTAAACGTAAATGATGGCAAATGCGACGTCTGCAGGTCCTGCCGAGGACAGCAGTGGGACTCCAAGTATGCATTCCCTAAGTGACCACTGCACGAAATGTGACACTATAGGAAGACATAGACAAAGGCCAGCAGGAAAGCCTTTCAGGGCACAATGTCGGACTGTGTCCCTCACTGCCCAGGCCAGTACACAGATGTACACACATATTTACACACTAACAAGATTTTCCTCCGGTGTGTTGAAGCATCTCACAGCAGAGGAAGAAGCAGCGAGTAATCCATCAGCCACAACACTCTGCATTATTTCCCTCCGATGAACTGGAGTTACACGGGTGTGTATTTTGCTCCTGTTTATCAGCAAAGCCTGCAAGGTCCTTAACCAGAGCCAGTGACAGACTCCAGGGAGGTCAGTAGGAACATTCCTGTCGAATTAAAGGCTCACCTAGAGCCTTAAACATCTTAAGGCCATGAAGATGTTCCCAAGTGATTTTTTTAATATTCTGAAGACTCCTACCCACTGAGATTTTATGTTTTCCAGGGTGTGCTTGGAAAAGTTTTCTTCTATAATTAAAAAGAATTCTATACCGTAATTTGAAGCACTTTTTAGTTTGCTTCAGGCCGTGTCAACAACACCCTTTTTCTCTCCCAGTTGGGTGCTTTTTTATGCTGTTCGGGCAGAGGCTACCAGATGCATCAAGCGTTGCAGACCGCAGACCTTAGCCCTGTGCTTGAGGGGACACCGTGTCCTAACAATCCTTCATATTGATCGAGCACTTGGCAGGTCACAAAGGGCTTTATCTGATCCTTAGAACTCCAAAGCTCCCGACACTTTTTCCCATTTCACAGGTAAGAAGACTGAGGTTAAAAGATTTGCCCCAGGGCGTGAAGCCACCATGTGGTAGGCTTGGGGCTTGAACTCAGGTCCTCCTACTCACATTCAGGAAACACCACCAGTTTTACTGCGCTCAGCTACCCTCCTAGGATTCAGATTCTTCTCAATGTACCCCCTCAGCTTTCTGCGTCCCTGTATTGCATCCATTCAGTGTCCACACTCCCAAGCACCGAGCCACAGGTTCCAGGCTGCAGATGAGTGACTGCCCGCTCCAGGGACAGTCTCCAGGACGCTTTCAATATTGACAAGCCCCAAGCTAGGGTGAGCTCATGCTGGGAGGGGCCAGCGAGCAGCTTAGAGCAGAAGCTCTGGGCCTTTCGGGGATCCTTGCGGCTGTCACCAGATGCACTTTCCCCAGGGGAGGGCCATGGGCTCACGTAGCTGCCTCGCTGGCAGCTCGGGCCCGGCTGAAGCTGTGCTTGTTTGCTCTGCCCAGTTCCCTCTGGATCGGGATGTTTCTGTGGGAAGACCTGGTGTGACTGGCCCCAATCTCATGCCCATTTGGCACAGCCCAGCCTGCTTCCGAGGGCCAAGCCCCACACCTCAGTAAAAACTGCAGACTCCAGGAACTATTTCAGCTGCCTGAAAACAGCTTGTGTTTGGCGAAAATGTCCTGTTTTTGTCACGGCAATTTGATGTTCTTGTTTTGCACACACGTCTTCCAACAGAGCTGCCTTGGGCACAGGTGAACAGTATTTAAGGGGTCCGGGAAAGCCCGAGATGGAGGGCACATCCCAACCGTGATGAAAGCCCCCGTTGGCAATCTCTTCCCTTTGGAGGGTCAGCTGGCCGGCTCCAAATAACACGGATTCATTGATTCATTCGTTCATTCCTTGAAAAGATGTCTGAACGTTTATAAATGCCAGAGCCCATGCGAGCTACAACGGATGTCCCTATGACCAAGACTGATGTGGTCGGTCCCTGCGCTTTAGTTTCTCACAATCTAATGGGGGAGACAGACAATGAACAGGGAGTTAGAAATGGTTTTGGGATCAAGTTCATTTTTTTAAAATGTTTGTTTATTTCTGAGAAGGAGAGGGGGGAGGGGCAGAGAAAGAGGGAGACACAGAATCGGAAGAAGGTTCCAGGCTCCGAGCTGTCAGCACAGAGCCAGACACAGGGCTTGAGCCCATGAACTGTGAGATCATGACCTGAGCTGATGCTTAAGCAACTGAGAAAGAGCCCCTGGATCAAGTTCTTTAATTCTAACACCAGAGAAACTTAAATACACTTATATGAATGGGGCTAAGGGATGGGAAATTGGCTTCTGGATTTTGCTAGGAGAGTCAGGAACGTATCAGGTATCTGTCAACCTCAGACTGACTTTTAACCATCTATAAAAATATTACTGTCTTCCCTTTGAAAATGTCTCAGGGAGGGGCAGCTGGGTGGCTCAGTCAGTTAAACAGTCGCCTTCGGCTCAGATCATGAAATTACAGTTTGTGAGTTCAAGCCCCGCATCCGGCTCTGTGCCGACAGCTCAGAGCCTGGAGCCTGCTTCGAATTCTGTGTCTCCCTCTCTCTCTGCCCCTCCCCCACTCACACTCTGTCTCTCTCTGTCTCCTCAAAAAATGAATAAACATTTAAAAAAATAATAAAAGAAATAAAAATAAAAACATCTCAGGGAAAAGTGTAGTTGATGGTGGTTTCCAAGGTTATCAATCATCTCAGTCTTGGTACACATTTCGAATATTATGCCCAGTTCTGAGGGACACATTTTTCAAGGGAAGGGGGACATTTGGGGCCCTTCTAGGTTTGCCAGATTTAGCAAATAAAAACATAGGGCATTCCATTAAATTTAATTTCAGATAGCCAACAAATTCTTTTTCCATATAAATATGTACCAAATATTACATGGAACATACTTAAACCCTCCCTTCTTCAAATCTCATTGTTTATCTAAAATTCAAATTTAACTGGGCTTCCTGTATTTTAATCTGACGGCCTTACACTAGAGAACAAAAGCAAAGATAGTGAGGAAATCTCAATAATGTGTCTCAAAGGGAATCTTTGGAGGAGCCTGACTTTTTAGCTTAGAGATTTGTGTAGGGAAGCATTTTCCAAACATTTTTTCCAATAGTTCATACGGAAAAGAGCAAAAGGTACATTGGGAGGGGGAAAAAAAAGGTTTCAAGGTCAAAAGTTTGGGACACATCCTGTGGCCCGTGTTTCCATTTCAGAATTCACACTGCAGGACACATACCTGGTTGACCTGGTTTAACTTATCATGCCCACAGAATGCTATTTGTGGTCTTTTGTCTGTTTGTTCGGAGATGTTTGTTTTATAGAGGACACCCATTAACATCGTGCACTCTTATGACTCTGCCCAGCACACTTTGGGGAACACCGGCGTAAAAAAATGAAAGTTGTCTTTGAATCTTCAAAGTGCTGCTGGGTAGGGAAGAAGCAGAGCTAGTGTTTGTCAACCAAAGGGCAGAGCTGCGCCCAAGGCTTGGGCACATGTGGGAGACAGAATTCTGGCCCAGTATCAAGACTAGACATTTCTGACAGTTATAACAGTCTGAAAGGTAATGAGCTCCCTGTCTGGAGACATTAAAACAGCAATGAAATGCCATCGTGGACACTAGAGGAAATTTTTGGTTTGTGCAGGAAGTGCTCCAGGTCTTTGAGGAAAGGTATATTCACATAAAACACAGAGGGGCCTCCCCCAGCAAACTGACTTTAAAATTATGTCCCAGATTCTATATTTGTTATGCAGTCTGAGGCTATCCCTCTTGGATATGCTCTTACGGCATTCCTTTCCCATCTCTGGGCCAAACTTCTCCAGGATATTAGTCCTCTCAAATTAATGATCTTTGCTCTGATCTGGGCCTCTTCCGAGCCCCGCCAGCTACCTTGGGGTTTGGCTCTTTGGAAACCCAGCTTGAACCTCTGGGAGGGACTTATAGACCTCATGAGTAAACTAGAGCTCACAGTTGAGCTAAACACCCCAGAAGAGGATGTGGTCTGGAGAAACGTGGCCCCATACTCCTCCAGGACTGTGAGACTCCCCCAGGCAGTGCCCACCGTGTGGTACAGATCACCACATGCCTGAGGTGCTCCCCATAACAAAAGTCCGTAGAGGGTCAGATCCCAACTCTGCCTCTTCCTGAATGTATGACCTGGAGAAAATTGCTTGGCCTCTCCAAGTTGTATTTCCCTCTGTAACAAAAACAAAAAACAAAAAGAAACCCAGAGAACAAGGATACCCTGCATCATAAGATCATGAAAATTGGGGCGCCCGGGTGGCTCAGTCAGTTAAGCATCCAACTTCAGTTCAGGTCATGATCTTGTGGTCCATGAGTTCTAGCCCCGTGTCCAGCTCTGTGCTGACAGCTTGGAGCCTGGAACCTGCTTCCAGTTCTGTGTCTCCCTCTTTCTGTGTGTCTCCACCTCGTACTATCTCTGTCTCTTTAAAATTAAAAAAAAAAAAAAAAAGAGGTTCATGAAAACGAAAAGAGATTAAAAGTGCATTCAGAAGACCCAATAGAGTGCTGGTACCAAGTGGACATCCTTAAATGTTTCTTTAGCGGATGACTGTTATTGTTACCATCATGGTAAAGACTCTCGGAGAAGTTAAACGATTTCTGTAGAATTTCAACGATGTGTGTGCCAAGATTTCAGGCCCCAGACAAAGCAATACACTGGAAATGGCCTAGATCTCTAACACCTTCCTTTTGAGAACTTGTGCTTGAGAATGGAAAGTAATGCATGTGTATTAAAAATCACAGTTTTCCTTCCTGCAGGTCTCAGGCCCGTAGAAAGAGGGGCAATTGGGGGCAGGTAGCCCTGGTTCCTGGTTTAAGGGACTCCACCTCCGTATCCATTCTGGACTCCCGTCCTCATCTGTAAAATAAAGAGTCGGACTCAGATTTCTTCCTCACAGTTTCTGTGAACTGTGCCTTTGAACCGGGGGTGATGAAGACAGCTATGTAAGCCACAGTCCGTGGTACTTAATGAAAGGAAGATCTTGACAAACTGAAGCAACGCGTCTGTATGTGCGTGTGGACGCGTGTGGACGCGGCAACATGCAGTGTACGGGAGGGGTTTTGAAGTCACTCCAATTGCCCCCGGCTCTTGCGCCTGTCTGTAAGTTTGGTAAATAAAGAGTTCGGCCCAGAATTAGTTGTAAATGTGGGAGACAAGCACTGACCTCCAAATGGGGAGAGCTGGGTCCGAGTCCCGGTCCCGACTCTGCCGGAAGAGCCTATTCTCGTCTCCAGGGTGTGACACTCCCTTCCGTCCCCATCCCTGCCTCCCCATCTTCCACATGAGGCGTTCGGCTCCAGGATCTCCAAGCTCTGTGTCTCTTGGGAAAGTGTCTCTGATCTATTTTCGCTCGGGTCTGCGTGCTTTCCACCAGGATTATCCTCACCGGCTGACTCAAGTTTTGCTTATTTCTTGTGTTTGGTCTGCGCTGGTTTCCGAACACGTGCTCCACAGCCAACTTTAGCCTTTCTTGGATTATGGGAGTGCCCAAACGAAGGTACCAGAGCGTTTGTCTCCGTTTCCTCCCAGGATTCATCTCTCCCCCTTCCCCACCCGGTCCACCCGACAGACACTCCCTTCCATTCTGGCCACGTAGAGTCCCGCCTCCTCCGGGGATGATACACCAAGTGGAGCCTGCTTTTCACATTAGCCGAGCGGAGGCCCTGAAGTCAGAAATCCCTGGCCCGTGAGTCACTTTGTCTCTTTGTGCCTCATTTCCCCCGGTTATAAATAGGTGGGGTCTCACACTTTCTCACCTCCCAGGGCTTGCCCCTACCACCAGAGAGGGCTCTTTTGTGCAGATGAGTAGTCCCTGGTTCACTGATGAGCTCTCTCTCCGATATCACAGCCCAGAGGGCATTCTCTAAGAAAACAGTGTGTCTCTCTGCTTCCACTTTCGTTCCCCTCCAGACTTCCCTTCATTACTGCTCGAGACACAGAACTTCCTAAAACACAGAAGTCAAGCTTTGCTGAAAAGCCTTCAGTGGCTGCCTATTACCTCCAGGATAAAGACCTCGGCAGGTGAGCTCACCAGCAGCCCAGTAGAAGCTCAGATCCAATGACTCACCCCAACAAATACCGGACTGCAGCACACTCCGTCCCCGGGGCCTGTGAAGTGCAAGGCGCTGCCCTGGGAAGAAATAAAGAGGGGACGAAGACTTGGGCCCCATGGTCAAGAAGCTTACATGCTTTTCGAAAAGGTAAACAGGCTCACAAAAATAATTTTTAATTTTTAAGTACTGGAGGTGCTCTTAGAAGTCACTGACCTGGGGTGCCCCGGGGAGCTCAGTTGGTTGAGCATCTGACTCTTGATTTTGGCTCAGGTCATGATCTCACAGTTCATGAGTTCAAGCCCGGCATCGGGCTCTGTGCTGACAGTGTGGAGTCGGTTTGGGATTTGATCTCTCTCTCTCTCTCTCTCTCTCTCTCTCAGATAATAAATAAACTTAAAAAACAAACAAACAAAAAAAAAACCCCAGAAATCACTGACCTAGCCCAAGTGCCCCACTTTACAGTTGTGGAAACAGGCCACAGAATTGGCAAATTACAAGAAAACTTGTCTCGTGACAGGTCTCCCTGTTTCTACTCTGACTCTACTACCAGGGGCCCCTTTCCACTCTGCAGCCAGAGTCATCTCTCAGAGAGGCACGTGATGTGGTCACTCTCCGTGTGAAAGTTTTCTGTGGCCCCACTGCAGCTACTAAGGGAGCCGAGCATCTTCCTGGGCCCGGGGTACCGGCGTGGCTTGGTCCCTGCAATGCTGCCGTTCCCTCTGATGGGACCTCTCTTCTGCCAGATTGTCAGGCTTCCTTGTGTGAGTCGGTCTCAACTCTAACGTCACCTCCCCAGGACTGTGCTCCCGGATGTGAGTGCCAGGTGTGTGCACGGCCCCGCTCACTCTCCTCCTCATCACCCTGACTGGCCATATCACCACTGCCGGCACCGTCTTTCCTATCCATTCATGTTTCTTTTTTATCATCCGTGGCCACTCCCTGGAGGGGAAACTGCAGGAGGGCTGGGGTTCCCCTCTATGTCTAGCGCCTACAGCACCATGGCCCGCAGTGGACCCATAAGGAATATTTGCTAAATGACTCATCAAGCAAATGAGTACATATGGAAGGAAATTTGAAAATGCAGAATAGTATAAAGAAACCAGTAAAAACCACTCATACTTCCTCCTTCCAGGTATTACTTCTGTTAATTACTTCTGTTTTGGAGTATTTCTATTTTCAGGTCTTTTATTCCCTGCCTATATATATATGACATATAGTATATATCTAATAGAAAATAAGATTATGTTAAATTATGGTTTGTATCCTGCTTTTCTCCTATCAGTATAGTGTTTCTATATGAAACTATCTTTTAAAGTAATATTTTAAATGATGCATCAATTACATATGAAGTATCAAAATTAATTGAAGCATTTCCCTATCTTGGATACTAACAATGATTTTTTTTTTCTCTAAGTGATTTACTGTCTCTCTAAACCATTCTAATAGAAGCTGGCTTTTAAGATGCTTGTGGTAAATATTCCTTGCAATGAGTAGCTGGGTGGATGACATTACTTTCTTTCCAGCAAATTCAACAGACCAATCCTTAATTTTGTATGTTTTCTGTAGCCTCCTTCGGTTTGACTTTAGTTGATAATCTAGCTATAAAGTCAAAGACTTGTGGTGAGTATGGGGTTGTAATTCTATAACTTCCTGTTTGAAAGATAAACCAATGTAAGTGTTCACAACTGAATGGAGTCAATGGGGAAAACAGAGGCCAGACCCCAGTTATCTACTGCCTACTCTTAACTCAGAGACGATTGCCTGATGAAATTATTAACCCTCAGGGACGGAAGATTCAAGAGGTTCCAAATACTCACAGACTTATAAAATCTCTGTGAATGAAAAAGAATAGTAAAAATCATTGACACCCTCAAGTGAAGGAAAAGTAAACTGAGATCCAGACGGAATCTTTCGTGAACTAGATCTCAGAAAAGCTTTTACAGAACTGGAAGGGACCTTAGCAATGAACTACTCCAACCTTGTCATTTTTTAAAGATGAGGAAACAGAGGTCCAGACAAGGAAGGGCGTTGTAACAGGTCACCACACCGCCAGCTTGTGGCAGGGCTGAGATGAGAACCCACTTCCTCTTCCTTCCCATCCATCAGTCTTTCCACTGCCCTAGCTTTGTGGGGCCTTGTAAACCGTCAAAGCTCAGCAGAGTCTGCCCTTGGGCTCTATTTCCTGGAGGGCTAAGAAATGTCCTCGCATCACATAGAGACTGAGACGTCGGGGCTTTCAGTAAAGCCCTCCCTCCTTTACAGAGTATTGGCTGTGAGCACAGCACCCCAGTGACACCAGGCCTAAGACAATACGTACAGCTGAACACCCCTTTCTAGTCAGTCCCCACCCCCATCCAGCACTGTGTGTCCTCAGAGCACATGGACCCCTCCTTCCTCGCTCTTACCACATCCCTCCTACCACCAGTGAATGTCCATCTCTCCCCCAAGACTAGTAGCTTACTGAGAACAGAAGCTCTTCTCCGTCTTTGATTTTTTTCCACACTCTGTAGCAAATCAGTGCCTGGCATCTAATAGATGCTCTGTAA
This sequence comes from Cryptoprocta ferox, assembly GCA_028646485.1. NCBI lineage: Eukaryota > Metazoa > Chordata > Mammalia > Carnivora > Eupleridae > Cryptoprocta > Cryptoprocta ferox. The sequence continues at coordinate 105,387,981 of CM053572.1, read as the reverse complement.
ATATTTGCAAAATATATGAATAAAAACTTAGTTTCCATATTCGTTTGCTAGGGCTGCCATAACACAATAGGACAGGCTGAGTGCCTTCAATGGCAGATATCCATTTGTTCACAGTTGCAGAGGCTGGAAGTCTAAGATCAAGATGTTGGCAGGGCTGGTTTCCTCTAAAGCCATCCACCTGCTGCCTCTTCACAGGGTCTTTCCTCTGCACACCCAAATCCCTGCTGCTGTCTCCCCATGTGCCTAATCTCTCCTCAGACGGGCCCCAGCCAGATTAGGTTAGGGTCCACCCCAATGGTCTCAACTTAATCACCTCCTTAAAGGCCCCACCTCCAAATACAGCCACACTTCAATGTAGTGGGAGTTCAGGCTTCAGCATATGAATTGGGGGGACACAACTCCATCAATAACCATCCCCCGCTAGCTCACAGCTGAATAAGAGGGACGAGCACACAAAAGTGGAATGATACGTGCTGTAATACAGGGAAGTACAAGCCTGGTGGAACACAAATAATGGTTGATGACAATACTAGCTGCATTGCCAACCATCCCCGTGTGCCATGCACTCTTCTAGGCACAGGAGGCATGATCTAATATAATCCTCACCAGGATTAAATGCCAGCAAACATTCACTAACGCCTGTCGTGTCAATCACTATGCTAGAGCCTAAAGATCCAAAAATGTATAAGCTTAGACCACAGAAGAAAGACTCTGGCTGTTTCGTAAACACACACACACACACACACACACACACACACACATCCGGTGTGCTCTCAGCCCATTTCTGTTTATTGCTCCCATACTGGTTGTTATTCCCCAGCCAGGTAATATAGCCTGCATCCAACCAGGAAAATGATCAATATCTTGCAGATGAAGAAACTGAGACACAGCCAGTAAGTAACTTTCCCCCGTCTCATTAGTAAATTGCTAGTAAATTGCAGGCTCTGGGATGAAACACACTTTTTCTGGCCCCAGGGCACCACAGTCCGCTCTCTTACCCAGCACCCAATACTGCCTCTCCATGACAAGGCATCTTATTCCTTTTATCCCAACAGGAAGGCGAAATGAGACCACTGCAAACAGGAGGGAAATTTAAGCTGAGCTACGAAATGGGGTGAAGAGCAGAGAAGATACTTACAAATAGAGAAAATAGTATATCATAAAGGTCAAGGTCTATAACAGGATGGCTGAGCAGGTAGCATAGAAGGCTGGTGAGTGTGTTAAGGCTGGGGAGGTAAATTGCAGTCAGATTAGGTGAGGTCTTCTTATCATTGATATAATAATAAAATTGGGCTTGATTCTCTAGATACTGACATGCTATTGGACATTATAGCATAAGATCATTTCATCATACCTCTTCATTTTACCAACAAAGAAACCAAGGACCAGAGAGAAAGGACTTGCCCAAGGCCATATAGTTTAGTTAGAGTCAGAGTGGACACCAGAGCCCAGATCTCTCAGTCCCAGGCCAAAGCTACGCTCTGCTAAACTCCGCCTACAGAAGTGCGTGGAAACTGACGTAATTAAAAAGAATGGGGTTTTTTCCATGTTTCCCCATGTCTTTCATCCAGTTTTCACCCATTTTCTCTTTTGGGAAATTGGACATTTCTCCAAGTTTCAAGGAATTGATATTTTTCATCTAAAATAACCACTATGGTTCAGTCAGAAAGATCCCATGAAGTCATGAATGACGCCTATCCCTGTGTGGCTTTGTAGAGTGTGGCCAAACGGCTCACTGGTATGTTTTATAGACAGAAGGACCTGTATTTCTTATGTCTAATAGATACTTTGAGATAGAGCGATAAACTAAACAGCCACTCTGGCTGGGTTTGTTTTACCAAATATATGGGGTCAGCAAACATTTACTGGTGCCTCTTTCCATGCCAGGTGAGATCCAGAGATATGTAGGTTCAGTTCTCGGGCGAAAAAACGCTCACCATTTAATAGTGAACTGCACATAATTACCCATGCGCACACACGCACACACATGCACACACACACAGACCATACACACACGTCTTATAGCTTATACCTATAAGCCATACTTATAGCTCCTCATAGTAGTGATTTCCCAGCCAGGGCATTCAGGCTGCATCTAACTAGAAAAACAGAAAACATCTAGATCTTGCAACTTCAGAAATTTAATATAAGGCTGCACAGGTGATAGAAGGAGCTGCGAAGCCAAACAGGGAATGTAAGGAAGCAGAGATTAGCAAGAGTAGGAGGATGCTATTGCTCCTTAGTCTGGAGGGACACAGGAGAAAGTGGTGTTACAAGATCCCAGAAACCAGGGCATTACTTGGCAGGCGCTGGAGGCACAGAGCAGAGGACGCCGCTGTGGAAGACCAGAGGCAGAGAGAGAGGACAAACAGCGGCTTCTCCCCCATCTTTCCTCCAGTCTTCTGTCCTACACTCCCATTAGCCACACTGCAGCTTGTGGGCCCCCATGATGGGAAGGAGGCAGGGGAAGCGTGAGGAAAGGAGCAGAGAGCAGACAGGGGCTGACCAGCACCCCCGGGGAATCTCCGGCAAATCACTGGCTCTACATTCTAGCTTCCTTCTCGGTAATTTGAGAAGAATAATACCTCTCACGTTTGTTGTGAGATTTACATGAAATAAAATCTGTGAAAGCACTTTCTCAGCTTCAAAAGGCACATACCCAAACGAAAGCACTTTTGTTATTGGTTTTAATTCAAAGTGTTTCAGACTTCAGGCTCTGGGGGGGAAAGTGGGGTGGTGGTCAGGTGTCTTCAGGAACTTTGTAATGCCTGGCTCATTGCCTGAGTGAAAGACCTCTCTGCATTTCACCCCTTGGTACTTCATTCCGTCACTCTGGTCCATCAGCCTTTGAAAAGCACTGACTGGGGGCACCTGGGTGGCTCAGTCGGTTGAGCGTCCGACTTCGGCTCAGGTCATGATCTCACGGTTCGTGGGTTCGAGCCCCGTGTCGGGCTCTGTGCTGACAGCTAGCTCAGAGCCTGGAGCCTGTCTTCAGATTCTGTATCTCCCTCTCTCTCTGACCCTCCCCTGCTCATGCTCTCTCTCTCTCTCTCTCTCTCTCTCTCTCTCAAAAATAAATAAGACATTAAAATTTAAAAAAAAAAAAAGAAAAGCACTGACTGGCTTTGAATAACTGGCACATGACTGAAGGGATGTTGGAGCATGTTCTCGGTTCTATTTGGGGATCTGTCTGTGGTTTTGCATGAAAAAAGTGACAAATAGAACTCTAGAAATGACGCCAAGACCATTACTCCACCCTTTCTGTTTTACTGAGGACCAGAGAGGAGACAGGGTTGGCACACTGTTGCATGCCAAATGGTTGGCAGAGAGTGGCATACATCCCCGGAGAAGCCTCACCCCCTTCTCCAGCCCTCTGCCTTGGGCCATCGGGTTTCAAGTCAGCCCCATATAGCAGCTGGCCTGGCAATGTTTCCTTCTTCGTTTCCATGACCCTTCTTTCTTTCCTTTGAGTCTTTTGTCTCTTCTTCCTAATAATCTTTGACAGCTTGTTTTCACACGGTTCTTCTGTTCCACTCTGCTGATGGACATCAGAAGCAGAGCGCTAAGCCATTTCTATTTTAAGTTGAGAGTGTAAACTCTTCTAAATAACTCAATTCCCCTTCGATAGCGGGAGTGAGAAAGTATAATCACAAACTCTTAGAGACCAGCTTCTCTGCCAACCTCACGGCTTACGGTGAAAGTAATAAAGCCCAATCTCTTCCCTTCTACCAGCAGAAGGTACAGGCCATGGCCAGAACTTTTGACTAAGCACCAGGCCACTCAAACTGGCCCAGGAGAATGGCCGTACTTTTACCAATGGCACGAGGTGGTTTGACCCTCTTGGCAAGAATGGGCTTGTCTTCTGTATCTTTCAGTGCCAGATGAACTTGGGGAGTGGATGATAAAGTTCAAGGATAGATTCCTTATGTGTCCAATGAAGAGATCGTGCCTTGATTGTAAGTTCCCTTCTAGCACTGACATTTAAGAAATGAGTATCCTTCCACCAAAGATGGCCTATTATGGTCACAGAGGCACTAAGGCTATAATATCCCCCTGAGTGACTCATGGAATTCCCAGTGGCCCAGTGTGAGTTGACATTTTACTGGTGCAGAGTCTGCACTATCAAAAAATGTCAGAGCTGGAAGAGCATTAGCCATCCTCTAGCATGAGTACATTGAGGAGGCTGGGACCTGAAGCTTGTGAGTATTCATTTCCTGATCCCTTCAATAGAAATTGATTGTGCCCATGATGTGTGCCAAGCCCTGTGCTAGGTCCCAGGGGACAGTAATAGATAAGAGGAGGGATGTGCCCTCCCATACACTTGTGGGGCAAGAAGCATGTTAACAAGGAAACTAAAAAATGGACAAGATAATTATAGCTTCTCATAATCGCTTGAAAGGTAATAAAGAATGTAATAGACTCATTCACTTGATGCAATGGATAGTGAATAATGTGGGCTGGGGGAGGGTGGCTATTTGCAACATTGGCCCTTAAGATGAGCTCTGAAGCTTGAGAAGAAACCAGTGGTAGAAAACCAGGTTGTAAAAAATAAGCAGAGGGAATGACATGTGCAAAGGCCCTGAGGCAGAAACGCTTTGGGTATATTCAAGAGGTGGAAAGGCAGCCAGTCAAGTGGGAATGAAATGTGGGAAAAGTAGTTTGAAGAGTGGCTGGTGGAGTTGGCTGAAACCAGATTGGCCTCATAGACCCTCATAAGGACTTTGGGTTTTATTCTAAGAAAGGGAAACCATTGAAGGCGCTTAAGCAGGTATGCGACATATTCTGGTTTGCATTGCTTAAAGACTCCTCTGAATCCAGGAAGGAGACTGGATGATTGTAGAAGAGAAAATGTGACTGTTGCAATAGTCCAGATAAAAAACAATAGACAAAATGAGTAACTTGGAGATGGTAAGAAGTGGAGAGATTTGAGATACATTTAAACATAGAGCCTCTAAGACTTGTTCTCAGGCTCTATAACCTGAGAATCAGAGGAATCAAAAAAAAAAAAAAAAAGACTTTTAGGTGTTTGAGCAACTGGGTGAGTGGACGTGTCATTACGGTACAGTAACAAACGTTAGAGGTAGGTAGGATTAGAGAGACCTATTTACTGTAAAGGGAAACCGGGGGCCCCGGGGACACAAGGTTGGGGAGCACACAGGTATGAGGGTGGCCTGAGAATCACAATATTAGCAAATACCATCTATGCTTAAGAGAAAGTGAGACCATGAATTACCTTATAGCGGTGGTGCTCCGTGGGTGTGATTTGGGGCCCCAAAGGACATTTGGCAATGTCCTGAGACTCTTACTTGTCATGGCTTTTGCTGGGGGTGGAGGGATTGCAGTTTTTCTGGCATCTAGTGGATGGAGGCCAGGGATGCCGCTCGACAGCCTTCAATGTGCAAAGCAGCCCGTACATTAAAGACTTATCTGGCCCCCAACGTCAATAGCACCAAGTCTCAGAACTCTACAGGTTGCTTTTGGGGACTTAGACTAATGAATCATGCCCAGAGAGCAGTGTCGTGGGCAGATGGAGTGTTAGCAAGGAGCCCGGACTTGCTTCTGTGGCAGAGGCTGACCGCAGCGGGTGAGAATGAGGCTCTCAGATTCCCTGGGGGTGGGGCTGGGACCCCAAGAGAGGGCTCAGAACCCTGTGGGGGTCTTGGTAAGATCAGAACATTGACTGGATCCCACCAGAGAGCGCTAAGTCCACTGGGAGGCCAGATGGAGGGACCGCCAAGTGAGAGCTCACTTACTGAGCGAGAAGATTGATGCAGCTATGTCAGGGGGAAATCCGGGGTCTCCAGGGAGAGGGAAAGAGCCTCCAGGTCCTAAGGGGCAGGAGGGTAGGTAGTAAGTACCAGTTTCCAAACTAGAGACCCTCTAGAGTCTGCTGGCTCTCACAATTGCCTGCATGGTGAAGTCATCGGGGGGATGTTTTTTATTTGGAGCAGTAGGGGCTGGGGGAGAGAATCTCATGTAGGCTCCATGCTGTCTGCGTGGAGCCCGACAAGGGGCTCGACTGGGCTGGATCTCAAGAACCATGAGATATGACCTGAACTGAAATCAAGATTTGGATGCTTAACAGACCCACCCAGGCACCCCATCACCTAGGGAGATTTAAAAAATTGTTTTTAATGTTTATTTATTTTTAAGAGTGAGGGAGGGGCAGAGAGAGAAGGAGACACAGAACCCAAAGGAGGCTCTAGGCTCTGAGCTGTCAGCATGCAGCCCGATGTGGGGCTTGAACTCACAGACCCGAGATCGTGACCTGAGTCAAAGTAAGATGCTTAACTGACTGAGCCACCCAGATGCCCCACCTGGGGAGATTTTAAAAGTTCTGCAACCTAAGCCCCACCCCCAAGGATAGCTGTTAGATTAGCCTGGTTTAGGGCCCTAGTGCTGGAATTTTAAAGCCGTTCCGGGTATTCTGGGTTGAGAACCACTGATCTCATCCAAGCATTGCCCACAGATACCTCCAGAGCCAGACAAGCGAAAGAAACAGGGGGCAGGGAGTCCCCACCTCATGGGCAGCGCATACTCAGCTGCCACTCACT
>CM053572.1:105211427-105376427 GCA_028646485.1 Cryptoprocta ferox | reverse complement strand
ACATATCTGTGTGTATATGTATGTGTGTATGTATGTATATTTTATGTATACACCAAACTTCAAGAAATTCTTTTCTTTCATTGTAGGCTGTGTTCCTTGGTTACCACTTAGTCCATTATGACATTTAGTACCAGATGATTCTTTGTAATGGGGGCTGCCCTGTGCATGGTAGAATATCTAGCAGCCTCTCTGGCCTCTACCCACCAGATGCTTGTAGACTCGCATCTTCTTGTCCACCACTGTAACAACCGGAAATGTTTCCAGACATTGCAAAATGTCCCCTGCAGGAAAAATGCCCCCGACTTGAGAACCATGATTTATCCTCATGTCTCCCTTAGTCCTTTGGCAGACAGGGCTATGCTAATCGGTGAAGAGAGCAAATATCCAAAACTCCACCTGGGACCTCTAGCATAAGGAGTTCTGGCCTGAGATTTTAAAATATTCTCATGGCGTCCACGCATGGCATGCTTACTCTGCTCGACAGCAGCTAAGTAATTAAGACCACTTACACCTCTCCAAAACCCTGTGGGGCAGCATTATTGTTTCTATGTTACAGATGAGAAAACTGAGGCCCGCTGTGACTTGTCTCAAAAGTTACCCACCTAACTAGTGGCAGAGAAAATGTGCTCTTCACCTTTATGTGAGCTTTTCTGACTCCAGAAGGCCAGTTCGCATCAAGCACATGCTGTAATCTCCTGGGTGCTTGGGGGCAGAAATAGAGGTTGAGAGTCATTACTCTGCTTTTCACTGGTTCATTGTCCCCGAATCACCGAATATCAGCATTAGATGAGAACATCAGGCTAATCTGAACCAGTGAGCCATGAATCGGATCATCATGCCAAGAAATGTGCGGTGCAGCCATCGAGGGTGGTGGGTGGAGAAATCAGCAAGACATAACAAGCAGCAGGAGCCCTGAGGCGGCAGCAAGCAGGCAACTTGACCCAAGCTGGCTCTGCAGAGGGATTCCTCAGGGTTGGTGGAAACCCAGAAAGGGACACAGGATGTAGGGACTTGGAAGTCCTCTCGTGGTGGGTTGAGGGTCAGGACGACTGTCATAAAATCACAGAACAGCATCTAATCCCATCTCTCATTTTATAGAGGAAGAAACAGATCCAGGACACACCACTGGGAGATGGCAGCAGTGGCATGAGTACTTGGGTACCCTGCCTCTATAGCAATATTTCCCGCCACCGTATCACCTCCTCCTGTGACTGACCCCTTCCTCCTTCGCTCCAGAAGGAGTTCTCTACCTCTTAGAGCTTCCCACTTTGTCCAGAAGAGTGGTAAAAATGCTGTCATCAATCCAGTGTGCACCTTGAACACTGCCCATGGGACTATACCATAGGCAGTGGCACCTTCAAAAAGAGGGAGTCCAGGCTGGGCCTTTAGTATTGGATCAGCAACCAGGAACCCCGAAATATCTTCATGACCACAGAGGCAGAAGTTACAACATAGTCTACGGATCCGATCTGACTCATAGCTGTGTTTTGCTTGGCCATGCAATGTTTTCAGATGGTTTTGAAATGTATGGCCAACATTTGAAAATCAGATGTCATATCAAAATTCAGGTTTCTAGCCTGCACTCCTGCATGAGAACAATGACACCTGGAGCTGCTGCCTGTCCTTCCGTCCTTTCCCCAGGTGCCCATCTGCCCACTCTGCCGCCTGCAGCATGGCGGACCTACACGGTGCCTTGCACTGCCCTTCCCTATCCTGCCTTGCCTAGTCCCACAGCAACCTTTTAAAGACCTGCAGGCAGTGACCTTGGAGTGGCCACTAAAGTCTTTTGTCTGCTAGCCGGCCAACGCCAGTTCCTTCAGCTGTCACTCTGATTCAACCTCCAGGCTCCTACCTGTCCTGTCACCCTCTTTCTGGCCATACCCCCTACTTAAAGGGATACATTCAGAAGCCAGAACAATGCTCCCCACAGGGGCCGGTGGGGGCTGACCTGGACAGAGGATTTAAAGAAACTTCTTTATACCATACACCACTAGTTTTCAACCCAGCAACCAGACCAGCAGGCACCCTGTCAACCCCAATTGAAAGCAGCCTCAGAACATACAAAACTGATTCTCTTATGACTCTAGCTAAATAGAGGAAACCCCTGGGGGAAGACATCAGATCATTTCCTGAGACTCTGTACAGGCAAACCTGGAACAATGCAGGAGGAATGAGAAGCATCTTGAAACGTTTTTTCATTTATAAGTATCAACAGTGAGAAGAGTCTAAGGAAAATACTTGTAAAAGCCCTTGTAAAGTGACAGTGCTCTAACTGGCTATTTGAGGTTGCTATTGGTTCTCTCTGTTTCCAGAAGGAACCCAGGTAGATTCCTCCTTTTGCCTTCTGAGCTTGTAACTGCACAGGTAGAGAACAAGAAAATTAATGGGGCTATGGAAAACGCACTGGCCCAGGAGCTGCTGCCCTGGGGACTTTTGGCCCATGTGCTTCTGACTTAGTGGGAGCACTTAGGTAGGTCACTTAACCCTCTGGGCCTCAGTTGCCTCATCAATCGGTTTGGAGATTCCACAAACCAGGGCAGTGCATCCGAAACGTCCACCTGCGTTCAGCACTTTCCAGCCTTTTCTCCAGCTCGGGCCCCCTGAACCATGATCATTTACTAAATGCTCCCTTTAAAATCGTCTTCAATTCTAGTCATAATGTTTTTGTTAGTTTAGCCTCATCTCCAGAACATTTACAAGGTCATAGATTTAACATGCTAATGATGATCTAGGTACATGTTAAAATGACCACTCAGGGATTAAAATTGAAAACGATCTTTCTCCGCGCACCACCTAAAATCATCCTGTGTGCTTACAACACTGTAAGGTCATTGAACTTGGGGTTCATGGGTGGATATCAGGAAGCCCCTGAATATCCTAAGTTTGGACATTGAGCAGGACTTTTGTGGGGAGAGATTTTATAAACGTGCCATGGTTCTCAAAGGTCTGTCTGTTCCATACAAATGCTAAGAACCGCCATCTCCAGAGCCTGTCAGATCTTTCTTGAGGAGGGATGGGGACCAAAGGGTGACACCTTCTAAATAGCTGCCTGAGGGCACCTGAGGGGCTCAGTTGGTTAAGTGTCTGACTCTTGATTTCGGCTCAGGTAGCGATCTTACCATTCGTGAGTTCGAGCCCCACATCGTGCTCTGCTGAGAGCGTGAGGCCTGCTTGGGATTCTCTCTCTCCCTCTTCTCTCTGCCCCTCCCCTGCTTTCTCTCTCAAAAATAAATAAATAAACTTAAAAAAAAATAACTGCCTGGGCCTCCTTTAAAGGAATTTCCTCACATTCTTCTTTCTAGATGTCTTCTGATTGACTAAAGAAGTACCTTTAGGTCGCTTGGTGGGGAGGGAGTGGAACGGGCTTCTCTGGGACCTGTCTGAGCCTGGAAGTCTGACTGAGCACAGCCTGATGCAGGGTCCCTCTACATCCAGGCAGAGGAGTCTTAGAGACACCCGAATGACAGCACCCTGAGAAAAAAAGGCCTTCGTTTTAAGTGATTCCATAAACACTTGGCAAACTCCCCCAATGCCAGAATCCCACAGAGCACAGCTTAAGCAGATCGTCACTTTCTCCGGAGAGGACTCAGAAATTCAGCTCTGCAGGACTGTTGCAGGGAGAGGGGCAGGAATTATAAATGCCCCCCCTCCAGCACTGTTTGGCTGGCGGAACTCCCTGCGATTTTTCCAACTGCTTGTTTTGCGGCTCGCTGAATTTCCATATGTCTGACCTGAATTCTTAAGTGGCTTGGATAGTTTCTGGTTGTAACACCAAGTGAAAAGACCCAGGACTTCCTCGGGCCCTGGAAGCGATGGCGGCTACTTTAAGCAGACGTAATTGGGTACATGCCAGCTCTGGTGGCATGGTTAGCCTTGATCCTAATGGAACATGGGGCTTCCCTAGAGAAGAGGTAGTGGATATGCAGTAAACATGGAATGAATGAATGACAACGACTGCTCAGGGCAGCGAGGCGCACCATAGGCCAAGATGGACAAACCAATCAAGGAAAGCCTCTCAGTAGAGGTGACATTTGAAGGAGGCCTTGGAGTCGGGTAAAATTTTAACAGTAGAGTTGGCCATGCTCTGACATGGTTTAAACACAGGGGCTCCGGAGTCTGGCGTCCGGCTGGGTTTGAATTCCAACACTCCCGTGTGCTTGCTGTACCCTTGCGCAAATCCCCTAACTCCTTGAAGCCTGAGTGTCCTCACCTACAAAGGATATAGGACAAGGACTGTGGGCAAGCCTTAAATAAGAAATCACACAGCGCCCTTCGCACAGAGCCTTAGCGTGGGCTCCCTGGTGGTCCTCATGGGCACAGGCGTCAGAGAGGAGAGTGGCATGGGATGTCCCAACGCCGGGACTTGGGAGAGTGGAGCACGGAGGAGGCAGCCAGTTTACCTATGATCTTCACAGCACACTCAAGCTTGCAATCCCACCAGCAGACTTCAGACTTCGCTGTGGAAAGAAAGGTCCGCCCTCATGCATACCTGCAGGCTCTGTTCTGATTGGCCGCACAGCCTAGTGCTGTCCCATGGTCCAGCTCTGCTTTGCCTCCCCTGACAGTGGTGCCCTTGGCCCCAGGACAGAGCCTCCAGAGTCCAGCTCCCAGGCGCTCCTTCATCCACGGATGCAAATCCTTCTCGGGGCTGCTGCATTTCCTTGGGAGAGAGCTAAACGGGAAGGCCCAGCAGCCACAGTGTCAAGATGAACATCAAAGGAGTCAGGATGCAGGAGGAGCCACGGAACAGCCAGAGGCTGTTCCTGAACTTTTGTTACTGGGCGGGTCCAGCTAGGCCTGCACATGTCTGGAGCATGTGTCCCTTGATGCCTGGTGGGCCGTGTTCACTCTTCACGTGAATTTATCACATCCGGCGAAGCAGATTCAGCCGGTTTATACTTTCTTCACGGCACGGACATTACGTCGCCGCTGCGAATGTTGTGTCTCTTACATCAGAGCAGTGCCTGCCACACGGTAAGCACTCAAGGAGCATTTGCCAGAAGTTGGAAGAATGCATGAATGAGTATCCACAGTGCCTGGGGCATAATAGATGTCCCGTAAACAGTTGTCAAGTGGGGAGGCCTGTGGCTAAGGAACTGAGAGGGGAAGAGTTTGGTCAGGGAAGCCTTTCAAGAGGTGGCTTTTGAGCCGGCCCTTAAAAGAGGGAGTGCAATTTCACAAGAAAGGCTGAACACCAGAGCATTCCAAAGAGAAGGGACAGGCATCTAGACACGGAAAGCACTGGGAACGTTTGAGACATTGGGAATAGTTTGGTTTGACTGGAGGGCTGGAAATGTCAAGAGAGTTGCAGAAAGCAATGCCTGGAGAAATGTCCCTAACATCGTATAGCATCTCAAAGGCCATGCCAAAGAAGGGGAGCCTGCCTCCACCAGGCAGTGGAGGGCCAGCAGAAGGAGGGGGTAATGCGATCTGACCAATGATTTAAGAAGATTAGTATGGCAATGCCTCAAAGGGCAGGTTTGAGCTGGGAGGAAGACAGAAGACAAAGGTCTGAAACCAGAAACGTGGAGAAAGGATGAACAGGATTCGGTGTACGGTTGGATGTTGGTTGAAAACAATGAGCAGGGGAGGGGAGACTCGGTGATGAGGTCAAAGTGCTTGTGTGGCTGCAGGATGAGCTGAGAAGTCGGGAGGAACAGAAGGGGTTGGGAATCTGGAAAGGAGGATAAAGCCAAGTCCACTCTGGTCTGTTACTCACATTCCCCATTTGGTAAATACCTGCTGACGTGTAAGCGCCAAAATCCCTCTGCCCATTGGAAGCAGAGACTAAAACTCCAAATGTAGAAAAGGGATGGAGAAACTTTGAGAGTTATCTTCATGAACGTTCTCTCCATGAACAGAGTCTATCCACGTCTTGGAATCAGCATAGTGTCTAGAGTCGGGAAAATCTGATTCTGCTTCATCTTATGTATGTGATCTTGGACAAATCTCTGCACTTAAGTGAGCCTCTACGTTCCATCTGTAAAATAGGAATGATAATGAATTGACCTCAGAGGCCTTTAGTGAGTATTAAATAGCATACATGTGTGAAGTCCCTAGCGTGGTGTCCACTAGAGGTAAGGTACTCAATACACCGCAATAATTATCAATATCATTTTATTAGCTTTCATTAAGACAGAGGTTGCAAATACAAATGTCTACAGGGGCTCGGCTGGAAAGAGAAATGGATTAAGCCTGAAAGGAACAGTGGCTATTCACCTTCAACAGATTTCTGCCACATGGGAATGGCGATCTAGGTTACCACTTACACAATTTCTCAAGAGAAGTTAGAAATCTAAAGTCTTGGGGGCTGAAATTTGTCATTTAAGAATTAAATTTTAAATTAAAATTACAAAACAGTGTCGTGGCATCCCACAGTGTATGGACCAAACAAAACATGTCTGAGGGGCAGATGCAATCCAAGAGTCACCGTTTGTGCAATCGGAATTCAGACAGACTTCCAGCGTGATGCAGAGATCTTGTGTGCCTCTTTAGAAGCTAGAAATGCCACTTCCCCCTTGCTGAGATATTGGGCACCCACCTCTCCCCCGTGTAAGATAGGCGAAGGATGACTCAGTCCCCTCCAGCTCTACACCTCTGAGATCTTGAGTACCTAAGGATATGGAGTCTGGGCTTGATGATGTTGAGGAGATGGGCACTGAGAAGGGTCCTTGGCTGGGAAGGTTCTGAGGACACCAGGCCTGGCTGCCCGGCTGCAGTGTGAAGGCCATGGTTATTCTCTTATGGTAGAAAAAGACAAGCAGGGGAGGTGATAAAGTCTGGCTCAGAGGCAGACAAGCAGGATATCTTATCTGACTAGTTAAACCACTTTACTAAGAACTACAGCTGAACTAAACCTGAATCTGATTCCGTGCATGCGTGTGTGTGTGTGTGTGTGTGTACACATGCCTGCCTGCCCGTTTTGGGGACGCTCTGAGGAAACAGAAGAGAGAGGAGAACCGGCCCAAATATATAGCTGCTTCATCTGTTTGCTTTTCTTAAGTTTGTTCCTGCGTGAAGGGACTTTCCTAATCCCTTGTGCTCACAGAGAAGGAAACAGCAGCTCTAGTTGTGTTTCCAGAAGACTTCACAGCACCCCCTCCCTGGTAACCCTTGCCTCTGGGTATCCAGGGCCAGATTCTGCGACCAGGACTCTGGACTCTCGAACCCAGAGTGGAAATGTAGAGAATCCTGTAGGCCGGGCCAGGAGTAAGAGCCACCAGCAAGCTCAGACCCTCTTGCCAAAGGGTAGCTGGCCATTCCGAGGCTCTGTCACAGAGAACGGGCAGGTCAATGCATGCCCAGCAGAGACAGAGGAAACACTGCCCTGCCATTGTCCCAGCAGATGGAGGAGTGGATGCTGGGAAGGCGGGATCACCTTTCAGCAAGGTACTTGGTTTGCCCAAGGTGAAGATTTGGTTTCCTCCACTTTGCTGGGATATTTGGCTTTGATTCATGATTACTTTCTACCCCCAAGCAGATGTATTCTGTGGCTCAGGGACCCATGACATCTGAGAAAATGAGATTTGCTATCTTTTGTAGCAGCAGAATGCCTTCTTTAAATGACGTCTTGCACTAAATTCCAATATAAAAAATATTTTTTTACACGAGTGGTTAACATGTTCCTTAGTCAGACTGAGTCTTTATTTTTGGGTGGCAAAGATGATATTACTTTCAAAATCTCGGAAGTGGGTACAGGAAACCTGGGGTTTCTTTGAGGCACAATGGCAAAACCATTGACCAAAGCCAGTCTTTCTGGGGCATCGGGATCCTGAGAATCCTTCACATATGAGGACACAAGGCCATTGCCATCATGTTTCACAAAGTGAGGTAAAGACATCAGAAAGGCATTGCATCATTTCATCGCATTTTACTGATTAAACTGGAATAGGAGGGAACCAGCATTGTGTGTCCGGAAGAGAAAAGGACGATGCAGAAAAAACAGTCTGGGCCCTGTGTTCTCCTTTGGGCTCTGGAGAGTTCGGGCTGTAGTCTCTTGAGAGTTAGCTGTCACCGTGTGACAGTGGAGAAGTCCCTTCTTGTCTGAATACTCAAATCCCGCATTGGTGGGAGTCATTTCACCCGAGGGTCTAGGCTGTGCCTGATGCTCACTGCATTTGGCACAGAAGGGTGTGAGATCATAAAACCATACAGGTGCACCCAGTGTGCCTCAGAATGCACCCAGCCCCCTCCACACACCCAAACTGACATATGATACTCAGCTCTGTAGGGTGATTTCAGACCAAGTAATTCAAATGAACTCTTAGAAGATTTCCAATGGTTCCATGAGGGGCAGAAAAACAGCAAACGAGCCCACAGTTCAGAAGCACTGGAGCCAAACTTAGCTTTCAGTCCTCACTGTATAAGTCACCAGCTATGTGATCCTGGGTCAGCCGCTTACCCTCTTGCTCCCACCAGCTGTAAAATGGGAACAGCACAGTGACTTCCTGGAAGGGCTGCTGGTTTACAGTATGAGATCTCCCAGAGAGGACAGGCTGACTGCACCCACACTTGGATTCAGGTCCCTTCTCTTCCACTAAGGAGCAGAGTGACTGTAAGGCTCAGTTTTCTTCTTTGTCAAATGGGGATAACAATGAAATCAGACAATGCTGGTAAAACACTTTTGTTAGCTCTGTGCTTGGAATGTAGTAAACACCCAGAAAATATTGGTATGGCCAAATGTAAGGGAAACTGGGGGGAATAGTGCCAGTTGTTGTATGAAGAATGGGGAGGGTTGGATGATGCTCTGGAGGAAGACTGGCTGGCACCCTGGCCATGCCCTACTTCCTGGGTAACCATCAGAATGGCTCTTCCTCTTTCTGGGCTGCCATCTCTCCATCTGTACTAAGAGCACCTTGCACCATAAAATCAGAGGCTAATAGTCTTTGATTTTATGGTGTACTCTTAGCTCCCAGTTACAGCCCGATGTAGGGATCCTGGAGTCAGTGCCCAGGGCCTCAGCTCAAATGCCTTTAGGATGAGGCACACATTAAGCATGAGTAAAGTGAGCCATCTTGAGTTTGTTGTTTTCAAAATAATCACAAAGTTGACTTATTAAGCACGAAGGAATATTCTTCACATCCACCAAGAAATGTGTTCATTTCCATTTTTCCTGAACCACTGGCACAGGTTCAGATTTGGAGAGACTACAGGCAAGGGGGGCCCTGAAGTCATAAGGGCACTCAAGCCCCATCTAAAGGTGGCAACTACTCTTTAGTAATAGCCAATTATTGCCAAACAGAATGAAGGCTCAATGCTGCTAGATCTTCCAGATTTTCAAGGAAAGCCAGAAGTCAGATTTTGTGTGTATGTGAAATCTTTTGATAATGAAGATTAGCACTTCATACAAAATCTCTAAAAAATAATACTTTGGGATGCCTGGGTGGCTCAGTTGGTTAAGCGTCCGAGTCTTGATTTTGGCTCAGGTCATGATCTCGTGGTTTGTGGGTTCAAGCCCATGGACAGCCCAGAGCCTGCTTAGGATTCTCTCTCTCTCCCTCCCTCTTTTCTCCTCCCTCCACTTCAAAATAAATAAATAAACTTAAAAAAATAAAAATAAAAAATAATACTTTGGCAATCTGCAAATTCAGCTCATGGATGGCATTTTGCAATCTCAGGTGTAATCCATTCCTAAGACATAATAACAAGTGTTAGCCACTATGACCCAGTACTTTCCCTCTACAATTCCCCCCAACAGAAGATAGGTTCACTCTCCATGGAATACATGCTCACCACGTTTGGTAGAACCTGAGATGAGTATCTATCCCAAAAGCAGTTCTCCATGACCATTGTTTTCAGACTTCAGTATCCATCAAAAATTATTTGAGAATAAAAGCATTCAAAGAGTTTGGGGATGTGCCTTCCCTAGACACCACCCATAAAAGTTCTGATTCAGTGGATTTGAAGTGGACCTCAGGAATCTGCCCAGAATGTCCCTAGGTCTCCCTTTGGGAGACTGGTCTCAGGTCTAGCCAAGGGCTGCTGAAATGGAGAACTACAGGAGTCCTGGCTGATGTGGGTGTGGGGTATGGCTGGGAGGATGGCCAGCTGAGCTGATGATAGTGCCTGAAGGGACCCAGACTGAGAAGGGTCACTTGCCCCTTCCAGGGAGCATGAACAGAGAGCCACTTATGTTATTCATCTACCAGAGGATTATTTTAAGAATTCACAGAAAAGTAAAGAAGAAAAGAGCCAAACCCCATGGAGGCCAGATTACTGTTCACTTAGATAGTTTTTCACTCTGAGTGACCAGATTATCTCACATGTCCATAAGCATTGGGCATCTGTTGCTGCCTCCTCTGATTATGAGCACTGTTCCATGACTTCACCCTGTCTTACTGCTCTCCAAGAGACAAGGTCCCATAAGTTCAGTGAGTCCCCAGACTGTTGGTCAGAGTGTTCACACAATACCTGCCAACCCATAGTTGGCTGTCTTTGGGTCAAGCTACCGTTCTGAATTGTATCACCTGTGGCCAAGGTGTCAAGGTCAGGTGAGGCTAAGCATGCCAACTTATGTGTCAAGAACCTCCAGGAAAAGGGCTGGGCTGGAGGAGAGTAGGCTCCTGGCCTGGTCTACTTGCTATGATAATGGAGATAAGGAAAGTAACCAAAAAGGCTGAAGACATAGAGGCTAGTAACCAAAATGGCCGAAGACATAGAGGCTCCCACAGGAGCACTCTGCCCTGGCTGGTGGCCAGTGCTGTACCTGAAGAACTGACGAGCCTATCACATGAGAGTACAGGCTCTGGAGTCACGCTGCCTGGGTTCTTATTCCAGCTCGACCATCCATTCTCTGTCTGTGTAAACTTGGGCAAGTTATTCAACCTCTCTGAATTTGGGCTTCCCAGTGTTTCAATAAGAATGGTTATAACAACACCTCACAAAAGGGTTGTGCGTTAAATGAAATCCTGAGTTTAAAGCCTTTATCACAGAGGCTGGCATGGAGCAAAAGATAATATTTAGTTTAAAAGAGAAAAAAAAAGAAACCTACAGAGAGTTTCCCTTCTCAGAAAATGTCCTCAGAGAAGAACAGAACAACACTGAAAGAGGAAACCAGAGTTCTGGAGAAACATGGACTATTATTGTTATTCTCTAAGTATAGAAAATAGCTGTGGGACAGCGGTGTTATCTGCTGTGGGATGGGGTGGGGGTGGAAGGAGAAAGAGCACTGTATCAGTGGGACATCTGGGCAAGGGCCCCACCAAGCCATTTTTGTAACTAATCTTGTGACCAGCCATTAGCAAGGCCATTCCTATGCCCGGGCCTTACCTTCTACATCTCTAAAGTGAAAGGGTCAGGGCATCTGAGCTTAGAGGGCACTGCCAACTCAGAAGTTCTGGACTCTGTGAGGATCAAGAATGGCAGAAGAAGAAACAAAGACTTGGTCAGCTAACCCCAGATTCTAGAATGGCTGTTTGGGGAAGGCTTTTTAAGGGAAGGTTACCATGAAAAGTAACTCTGGGGTGAAAAACCAGCCAGATTTGCTGAGACATGAAGGTTGAATTGGGAGAAGGGGTGGCTGGGTGGCTCACTTGGTTAAGCATCCTAGTCTTTTTAAAAAATTTTTTAATGTTAATTTATTTATTTTTGAGAGAGAGAGAGACAGAGTGCAAGTGGGGGAGAGCCAGAAAGAGGGAGAGACACAGAATCTGAAGCAGGGTCCAGGCTCTGAGCTGTCAGCACAGAGCCCGATGCAGGGCTTGAACCCACGAACTGTGAGATCATGACCTGAGCTGAAGTCGGACACTTAACCAACTGAGCCACTCAGGTGCCCCCAAGCATCCTAGTCTTGATTTTGTCTCAGGTCATGATCTTACAGTTCATGAGATGGAGCCCCTCATCGGACTCTGCACTGAAAGCACGGACCCTGTTTGGGATTTTCTCTCTCCCTCTCACTCTGCCCCTCCCCCACTCGCTCACTTGTGCTCTTTCCCTCAAAAGAAATAAACACTAAAAGAAGGAGAAGGAGAAGAAGAAGAAGAAGAAGAAGAAGAAGAAGAAGAAGAAGAAGAAGAAGGAGAAGAAGAAGAAGGAGAAGAATGGGAGGAGGAGGAAGAGGAGGGAAGTTGAATTGGGACCTAAGAATGGTCTTCAAGAATGTGGAGGAGGATATCACTGAGAAGCAGAAGGAAGCTGGTCCTGTGCTATCCATGGGTGGAGGGCATTTTTGTGGTGACCATTCTGGCAAGTAGAAGTGTCTTCCTCGAATGATTTCAGGGCACATCCTCTCGCTTCCTTCTGGTGTCTTCCTTCTGGTGTCTCACCTTCAGGTCAAATACCACCTCCTCCACCCTCTCCTCCTGACCTTGGTCCTAACTAAACCCATCCTAATGACCCAGTCTAAACAGTCCTTCTGCCACATTCTAGGCCCTTCACCCACACTCTGCTCCACACACGGCCTGACATCCCATTACCCACTGTCAGCTCCACCAGAGAATTTGTTTGCTTCTTTCACTGCTGAATCCCCAGCTCTAAAAACAGGGCCTTGAACATAGGTGATTCTCAATAAATACCTGTGGACAAAAGGAGAAGGAAGAGGGGGAGGAGGAAGGAGAGCACAAGGGGGAGCAGGGGGAGGAGGGGGACACTTCCCTACAATTCCACCCTTTGCTCTGGTGAACAAAACCTGAAGTTGAAGAATTCAAATTCCAAACTCAGCCTGCTAACGAGGAAAGGAGCCAGGGGACCAGGTGATCTTTCCCTTATTCCTGGGAAGGTTTCTCTACACCAAGTCTTCACTGGAAGGCCAGGAGCGGGGGCACGGCACTGGGGCAGGGACACCAGCAAGAATGCCAAGCTGAGAACAGGCATTCCATCTGGAGTGGACCCTGACTCGGGGAGGATTTCACCCTTGATTCTGGAGGCTGTTTGCTGGCCTTGCATGGGGCTTTGAAGGTTTGGACGTTAAGGAACTGTCCTGAAACTTCCCCTCTTCCGCGTCCAGGAGGCCTGTTAATTCTCAGGAACTGTGGATTGTCTAGGGAATATAAACAAAAGAACAAAGGCAAAATCGACTCATTGAAAGGGAAAGAATGTCAGAGTGAGCTCAACATAAAGCCCGCCTGGAATTTAAACTTGCAGAGCCGTACACAGAAGGAACACGATCAGGAACCCCGGGGGGATGGCCTGAGAAGCCAAAGAAATTCCATCCTAGTTCTCAGCCCCTGTTGGCAAGAGTTTTGTAGAAGAAGCACTGGTCCCCAGAGCTTGAGCTTCTCCTTACAAAGCAAACTTGGCTACCAGTTGCGCCTCTGTTTGCTCTGAGACAGCAGAATGGAGGCACAGGCAAGCTTGCTTTTATTTATGAAAACATCATCTCTTTTCTGAAAGTGCTGTAAATCAAGCATCGGCGTTTTTACCAGCTGTGCGACTTTCGACAAGTTCCTTCTTCTCTGTGGGACTCAGTTTCTCCTTTGATAGAAAGGGGGATTTGAGCTACATTTGGGGACCTTTTTCTCTGTTCCTCCAAACCTCCTTGTCAGTGGCCTCAAAGTCTTCAGTGTACTTTTCCAGCCTTTTCTCTCCCACACCCCTCCATGCCTCCTTTTCTGTTGGGAGATAGTTTCTGGCTTCAAGAAAATTGTACCCTCCCCCCCAGAATGGGGACCCCTTTGAGTCTCAGTCACAGATCCCAAGGTGAGGAGGGCTCACTCTCACCGCTGACAAGACCAGTGCCTGGAGCTCGATCACTTTCCCTTATGGACATGGGCTAATGGGCCCGCCCTTCCTTTCTTGCGCTCTCTCTCTAGAAGCAAAAGCACTGCACTGCTTAGTCTGCCAAGTTCCCCTCCAAGGCATGTGACAGCAGGACACCCCAAAGGGGAAAGGCTGCCAAGAAGGGCCTTGGGTCCTTGGCATTGGCTGAGAAGGTAGAGCCCTCCCAATGTATGACTCTGGGGCTACAAAGGGATCCTTCTCTGCTAGATAGAGTCAACTTCCTTACCTATAGAATGGAAATAAGAACCCTCACCAGCCAACTCAGCCAGCCTTTGTGAGAATCATATGGGAAAAGAGATTTGGAGGAAACCTTTGAATTGCTACTTAGAGCCTTGGGTCCAAGAGTCTCAATCACTACTCTGACCTCCTGCCCCTTTGACGTGTTGTTTCTTCACTTTGCCCATCCTGTTAGCCTCTCCAGCAATAACAAAGCAGCTCAGAGCATGGGCCCTGGAGTCAGACTGACGAGAGTTTCATGTTGGCTCTCCTCCTCCCCAGCTGTGTGTTCTTCAAGTTAATTCACCTCTCTGATCCTCAGTTCCCTCATCTAAAAGTGGGATACAACAAAAACTACTCGAGGGCTGCTGTGAGATAACGTGTGAAGAGCATCTGAAGCAGCATCTAGGATACATTAGTGCCTAATGCGATTAGTACTGTATCCTTGAAAACCCCCAACATGTTGATGGCAACCCAGTCACCACTGATGGAATGAGTGTAAGACTCAAGATAACCAATGAAACTAGTAGTCATCCTGGAAACAGTTTGTTCTCAAGCTGTGGTCCACAGACCCTTGGAAATCCTTGAAATACTTTCAAGGGATCCACAAAGCCAAAACTAGTTTCAGGATACTACATTGTCTTTTTCATTTTGTTGATATTTACACTGATGATACGAAAACAATGGCGAGTGAAACTGCTGGTGCCTCAGCATGGATCACTGTACAATTCATCACTGTATTTTTCACTGCTACACACTACCTACTGGAAAGAAAGGAAAAAAGAAGGAAGGAAAGAAAGAAAGAAAGAAAGAAAGAAAGAAAGAAAGAAAGAAAGAAAGAAAGTTAGTTTTGCACTTAACACTGTGCTTCATGATGCAGTGAATATTGTTAATCTTATTAAGTCTTGACCCTTGAATATACTTCTTGGTTATATTCTGCGTGACAAAATCCAGACAGGCAGAAAGTCCTCCTGCCAGGCACCACAGTGTGATCGTTGTCTGGAGGAAAAACACACCCACTGTTCCAGGTTTAGCTGCCTTAGTCATGAAAAAACATTTTCATTTGAAAGAATGGCTAACTGACAAACTATGTTATTTGGATGTGGACATATGGCAGACATTGTCTCAAAAATGAAATGATGTGAGCCTGTTTCTTCAAGGAAAATCACTACCAATGGTTGTGGCCAATGATAAAATTCAAGTTTCAAGGGAATTTTGAAAGATTTCTATCTGCTGCCATGAGCTTGCCAGCTTCCCAGTACTTAAGGATTGATGGTTGTATTAATGAATGTGATTATTTTTGGTATTGTAGCATGAAATGTGTCAACAGTTAGAACATCGGCGTAACTCAGTAAGCTAACATTTCCCCAACGACCAATGCGCGAAGTTATAAAACCATGCGTGGGTGAAAGATCCATTTAAATAAAGTATAAGTTAGACTGATAAATTATATGTTATAAAATATGAAATGTTCATTTGTACGGCTCCAGATTCCACGCTGCAACCTTTCAGAAATTACCACTTGTCCAGTTTCGTGTCCTATCAAAGATTATCCACAATGATCTGAAAAGACCATTAAAATATTCCTCTATTTTCCAAACCAAACCCATGAGCAAGGCCAGACTTTATTTGCATACTTCAACAAAAGATGCATTGCAACCTTGCAACTAAATGCAGAATCAGATGAGAACCAAGTTGTCGTCTATTAAGCCGGATGTTAAAAAGATATATAAAACAATGCTGTTTTTCCCCGTATTATTTTTTGTTTCTGAAAATCTTTCAAAAAGATATGCTAATTATGTTAACATGCAATGGGTTCATTTTTGAATGATTAATAAATTGAGATTTCCAAAACGAATGTGTTTTCATTTCTTATCTGGTTCGTATTAGTAGATGTCACCTACATAAACAAAATCTATCTGTAGTCCTCATCAATTTTTTTGAGAGCAAAGAGATCTAAGACCAAGACACTTTAGGATTGCTGCTGTAAATGTTTGAGAAAAAGGCAGAGAGCTAAAGGGAGTAAAGAGAAGTTTCACGAGCCCAGCACAGGAAGTGACAGTGTCTTGCACATTGTTCATCGGCTCACACCAAGAACATTTGGGAATACCCTGTCCAGCTCTGAGTCACACTTTAATAGGGATGCTGACAAACTGAACACCACCCAAAAAGGGGAATGGACTATTTTTTTAATGTTTATTTATTTTCGACAGAGAGGGAAAGTGTGAGCAGGGGAGGGCCAGAGAGAGAGGGAGACAGAGGATCCGAAGCAGGCTCTGCCCCATGCAGGGCTTGAACTCACAGACCATGAAGTCACGAGCTGAGCTGAAGTCAGATGCTTAGCCAATCAAGCCACTCTAGCACCTCAAAGGGGAATGGACTATTGACGGGTATGGAAATTATGTCCCCAGAAAGACAATATATAGAATTAGGTCAATTTACCCTGGAGAAAAGCAAAATAAAAATAAAAACTACTCTTACGGAATCACGGTAGCTTCTTCAAATCTCTGAAAAGTTTCCAGACAAAATGTAAACTACAGGGATGTGTAAGGCCCCAGATGTATACTTTGCTACAGCAGGGCTTTTTTTTTCTTTTTCTTTTTTTCCTTTCTGGTTCTCTAATTATTCGTCTTTTCCTAAAATGTTATTTCTGGTCATTTCTCATCTTCTCATTCGCTTTCTCTTTCTCTTTCTAGTTTTTCTTCTTTCTCTCACTCTTTCCTCTTTCTCTTCTTCCCTTCTTTTCATGATTTTTCTCCCTTAATGACCCACAATATATAACAAATACATCTTTGTTATTTTTTTCAAAGAGTTTTATCTTCTCTTTTTTAAGACAGCCACATGCAAAAGAATGAAGTTGGACCACTTTCTTCCATCATACACAAAAATAAACTCAAAATGGATTAAAGATATAAATGTGAAACCTGAAGCCATAAAAATCCTTGAAAAGAGCACAGGCAGTAACTTCTCTGACATCGGTCATAGCAACATTTTTCTAGGTAGGTCTCCAGAGGCAAGGGAAACGAAAGCAAAAATAAACTATGGGAACTACATCAATATAAAAATCTCCTGCACAGAGAGGGAAACAATCAACAGAACTAAAAGACAACTTACTGCATGTGAGAAAATATTTGCAAATGACATAACCGATAAAGGGCTAGTATCCAAAATATATAAAGAACTTACACAACTCAGCACCCAAAAAACACATAATCCAGTTCCAATTTAAAAAATGGGCAGAAGACAGGAACAGAAATTTCTTCAAGGAAGACATCCAGATGGCCAACAGACACATGAAAAGATGCTTAACATCACTCATCATCAGGAAAATGCAACCAAAAACTGTGATGAGATATCACCTCACACCTGTCAGAATGGCTAAAATAAAAAACACAAGCAACAAGTGTTGGTGAGGATGTGGAGGAAAGGAACCCTTGTGCACTGCTGGTGGGAATGCACACTGGTGCAGCCACCGTGGAGAGCAGTACGGAAGTTTCTCAAAAAATTAAAAATAGAACTACCCTACAATCCAGTAATCACACTACTGGGTACTTACCCAAAGAATACAAAAACACGAATTCAAAGGGATACATGGACTCTTATGTTTCTTGCAGCATTATCTACGATAGCCGAGAAATGGAAGCAACTTAAGTATCCACAGATGGATGAATGGATAAAGATGTAGTATATACATGAAATATTATTCAGCCATTAAAATAATAAAACCTTGCCATTTGCAACACCATGGATAGAACCAGAGAATATAATGCTAAGCGAAAGGAGCCAGTCGGAGAAAGACAAATACCATATGATTTCACTCAAATGTGGAATTTAAGAAACAAAACAGATGGGCAAAGGGGGAAGAGAGAGAGAGAGAGAGAGAGAGAAGAAAACCAAGAAACAGACTCTTAACTATAGAAAAAAAACTGGTTACCAAAGGGGAGGGGGTGATGGAATGGGGGAAGTAGGTGATGGGGACTACAGAGTACAATCATCATGATAAAAATAAACACATAATAGATGGGGGCGGGGGGAAAGACAGAGGTCACACTTGGTAACTCCCAGTGTAGGTGCAAGAACATGTACTCCTAGCACGGAGGGCAGGAGAGGTGAGTAAGGCTGAGCCTTGGGGCTGGGTATTATTTATCTCAAAGCCATCAGAGAGAAAAAGTCACAGAACAGTAAGTGTGAATGTTTTCCAAGCAGTGAAGGGAAATAAAGTAGACAGTTCTAGAACATTTTCAATAGAAGATGTTAAGATTCCACTTCTAGAAAAGGACTTTAAGGAAATGAAACAAGATGCAGCTGTAATATTATACACCAGAATGTCTGTCACAACATTATTTAAAATAATCAGGAATTGAAATAGCCTTAATATCCAACAATAAATGAAAAGTTAAACCATTTCTGAGACACTTATGCAATAGACTATTTAGCAACCAACAGAAAACAATTCATAAAGAAATATGGAATTGCGTGGGAAATGTAAGATAATGCTGATTTTTTTAATCATCAAAATACAAAATCACATTTAGTCATTTATTCAATGTCTTTTATTGAGGGGCTACCTTCAAGAGAGCAGTGGACATTCAGTAGTGGACATAGTCCCTGCCTTTATACAGCTTAAATTCAAATCAAAATATAAAGAGTTTAAACAATCAGTTATACAAATAATGAATTGAATGCCATTTAATCCCTATTTCAATGAAAAAACACACAATTCTGTAGAATAGATTCTATTATTAGACCCATTTTACAGATAAGGAAACTGAGGCTCAATGGTTTAAAAAGGAGCAGCAGGTGGCAGAACTGGAATTACCAAGCGATGTTACTACTAATCAGGAACCACTGACCTCCTAAGTCACTTGATTTCCCTAAGAAGAAAATGCCAGAAAGAAAGGCTATGGAGACTATCACAACATTTGATTTGGACACTAAGGGAGCTGCAATTGGCCTTTTGCTTCCATAGGAATAATAAAAATTATTCTTACTATACCAGTATCAGCTAACACTTGCTGATCACTCATTGAGCACTGTGCACTGTTTTAAAGCCCTGACTGACACAGAGAGCTCACTTAATCCTCACAACAGCCTCATGAAGTAAATCCTAATCCCCACTTTGCAGATGCAGAAACTGAGATGCAGACCAGTGCAATAACTTGTCCACGTTCACACAGCAAGTGAGTGTTGGAGTCAAGATTCTTGAGTCGTGTTTCTCCCTGACGTGCCCTAGGGACAAAGGAGAAAAAATAAATCGAAAGGGTCGAGG
This sequence comes from Cryptoprocta ferox, assembly GCA_028646485.1. Lineage (NCBI taxonomy): Eukaryota > Metazoa > Chordata > Mammalia > Carnivora > Eupleridae > Cryptoprocta > Cryptoprocta ferox. The sequence goes on along the minus strand of CM053572.1, from coordinate 105,357,226 downwards.
ACAGGAAAGGTGAAGTAATTCTGAGGTTGCCAGGACACTTTCATTCCAGAAAAGTCCTGGCATGAAAGGAGAACAAACTGGTCTTTAGGTACTCTCAGTTCCTTTTTCCTCATGGCTCAGCAGCAAACAATGGCTTTCTCTGAGCCAAATGCTCTAGGCCCTGCTGGCACGAACCACATAATTATGTTCTTTGAAATTCTAGTTGTCTGATGACTGAGGACAGAGGTGAGCTGGACATCCCAGAGAACTACGGAAGAGCAGAAGGCAGAAAGTCTTATTGATAAATGGTCCTCCCAATGTGATTTCATAGTCGCACGTCTTCATACCATGGACCGAGTGCCTTCATACTTACTATCTCATTTAACTTCCAGAAAGAGGAGTTGTGACCTCTGGAGCTTTGCACATCCTCTACCCACTTCTTGAAACCTCCTTCCTCCTCTCCCTTTTTCTTCTGTTATTGCTTAGTTATCTGGCTTATCATTTCCTGTGTTTTGGTCTACTGACTTGAGGGAGGGGAGAAAAGTCAGAGTCTCAAACAAATATCTTTTGTTGCTTTTGGTGGTGCTGGTGGTTCTAAACTAAGTGAGATTATGATCTATGCCTCTTTTTAAAGGCATGAAACAGCAGTATCTGTCCATCTTTGGCTGCCTGAGTACATCAGAATTATGCAAAAATAAGTGAAATCAAACTTAGGACTTTATGAGCCTGTATCAGTCAGGGTTCATTTGGGGGTAGATTCATTGTAAGTATTATAGAACAAGAGAGTTATTATAAAAATTGGACCTTACCCAATTAGGAGAGAGGCTGGGGAAGTAAAAGACTTGAAGGCATTTTTGAAGGATATTTGAAGGATCAAAAATAGAGTCACAGATAATCTGCAAAGTCAAGTGCATCCAGCCACCAAAAGGGGCTCACAGAGGGATAGTGCATAAAGAGGTCTGCGGGAGGCCATGACCTCTCAGCGGTATAGCCTCTGGGGGTCCAAAGATGAGGTAGTGAACCTGGAGCCGCTGGTTGTCAAGAGGAGGAGCTGGATGCGGTGGGGACAACTTGGCTCCCACCATGCCATGACTCGGGTACCTTACCAGGTACCTCTGTGCCTGTAATAACATAATAATGGTTACTACTTCACTCTCACCTTCCAAATCTTGTACAAGTTCCTTTTTTACACAACTCTGGCCTAAAACCAAAAAGGGAACCGTATGTAGTTCCCAACTAAACAAACTTGACACAGCAAAATCCAACACACACCCTAGAGAAGGAGAAGACAAATGGAAGTAAGGGTTCACTGGCGTGGGAAAGGATATCCCATTACAGTCACCAGTAACTCCTCTTCTGTCTCCCACATGCCCAGTTGTCATCAAATTCTATAGCTTTTATCTCCACAGTGATGCTCACATTTATCCTCCCTTCTCTATCTCTATGCTCATCACCCTAGTTCTGCTTCTCCTTACCTTTTGTCATAAAAGATTGAACATCTCACAAGTTCTCCACTCACCTTGCTCTCTCTGGCCTGTGTACGCCTCCTTCACCCTTGCTACTTCTACCTATAATGCTCCTCCTCTCCTTTATACTTCAGGTCTCCATTTAAATATCACTTCTTTCTGGAAAAAATCTTTGCATCCCTCAAAAAATCTGAGTTAGACGCTTCTCTCCTGTAGCACTTATTGCACTTTAGGCATTATTTAACCATCTTTCTCGATACCCTCACCAACTAGGGTCTGGCGTGTAGGGGCTCTATAATTATCAAATGACTGACAGAATGAATGAAATGAATGATGTCTCTCCATTTCCAGTGTCTTCTCTTCAATATCTTCTATATTCTACATTGAAATGATCTTTTGGAAAACCTGAGATCCTTTGGTGGATTATCATCACCAGTGGAATAAAATTCAAAATCCTCACTTGGGCAACTCAAGAATCATCACATATGATCCCAGTCTATCTTCCTAAACATCTCCCAGCATTCTTCTACATGTTTTCTCTGTATACCAATCAAACTGATATGCGGGTTATTCCCTGAAGAAGAGGGATTATTTGTCATAATAATTTTAAAAACAACTTTTATCTATTGAACGTATATCATACACTAGGCACCATGATAAACATTTTCTATATTATATCCTACTGAATCATCACAGTAAGGGATCAAGTTCTCATCTCTTACCATCATTCTAGAGAACACTGAGGCTCAAAAAGGATATCCTTTGCCCAAGGTCACACAGTTCGTAGATGATGAAACTAGTATTTAAACTCATGTATTATCTGAATCCAAAGTCAAGATTATAACCACTCCATTCCACATGTTCCTGTAAACAGTTCTTCATGGCCATTTGTTTAATTAATTAATCAGGTGCTTGCCATAACCTAGACACTTTGAATAGTTGGTCTCATTTGAATTCTCAAAACAGCTTTATGAGGGAAAAACTATTTTCCCCAGATTATAGATGACAAAAGTGAGACCAAAAGAGGTGAAGTAACCTACCCAAGTTCACAGAGATCAAAAGGAGCAAAGCTGGACTTGTGGCTACTAACTGGACCACTAACAGAATCACCATCACTGTACCTGGGGCAGCCTTAGTCACCCTCTTGTCTAAGTGCCCTTGCTTTGTGGGTAAGCAGACTATTCCCAGACAGGCTAAGGGACAGCTCCAATGGTGGTAAACCAGAGCTCTGGCTTGCAGTCTAGGGTGTTTTCCATCGTAAGATCTGTCTCTTTCCCTGACCAGAAATTGATCCCAAGTCATGGCATGATGACAGCCAAGTTGTCCCCACCAAATGACAGACAGCACACCCAGCCCACTCAATCTTTGCTCATTTTGTACCCTCTGCCTATTAAAATTCAGCTTCCCTCTGCTGGTCCTTAGGCCATCTGTTTCCTGTTTTCTAAGAATATAGAGGAGAAATGAGTCAGAGAGATCGTGCCTGCCTTCCAGGAGCTTCAAAGTACATAGTGACAATACTGATAGGGACATTCTGACCGTTAGACAAAGGTTCCATAAAAACAAGCACTCAAGACTTTCCATTCATATAAGCAATGGATTCAGTGAGTCCTGAAAGCTGCGTGTTTATCTGGGTGGATTCTAGGGAAAATTATCACCTTCCTGGAAGAGATGGAATTTTAGAAAGAGTCAAAATGCTACAAGATACGTAGCCCATCTGCCCAGAAACTAGATAATTGAGTAGGGCTGGGGTGCATCGTGAGAAGCCATGGAGATGGGAAAAGAGTTTCAGACTGAAGGGGTAGTGAATTTTCTCATTCAGTCAATCATTTCTTTTTTCAAACTATACCTCTGGCCCACCTACTATGAGCCAGGAATTGTATGAGAGCTTGAAACAGAAGAGCTTCCCCTTAGCTAGTCCTGGGAGAGGTCTTTTATGCTGAGCTCTTAAACCAGGACATTGAGTAAATATGGGGAAAGGATTCTGGGTGGGTGCAAATAGCAGGTGCAATAGCCCTGAGGTGAAAGAGAGAACATAGTACATTGGAGGAACTGAAAGAAGGCCATTGTACACAGACAGCTATTATCATGAAATGAGATAAAGGATTGGTTAATAAGTGCCAAATCATGGAAAGACCTTTAGTTCGTTTTATGAATTTTTTATAGTTAAGATGTGGCACTTCTAACACTCGACCCAAGAAAGGAGCTCTAGGTCACTCACCTTGAATCTGAGCTCTCTGATGCTGTGCTAGATCCTGGGGTTAGGTCTTAAGAAATGGTACCTTCCACTTCTTGTCTTTGGGGACACTTTTAGAACCCAGCCACCATGTCGTGAGGAAGCCCAAGCAGACTACGGGGAGGCCCACATGGAGAGGCCATATGGACAGGAGCTGAGGTCCTGGCCCCTGGCCCCAGCTGAGCCTTGCAGATGATAGCCAGCAATAACTTGACAGCTGTAAGAGTGAGCTTTCTTGGAAGTAGATTCTCCCCAAAGTCAAGGGACTGTAGTTGACATTGCAAGGAACAGTGATAAGCCCTCTCTGATGAGCCCTGCCCAAATTGTAGACATTTTAATGTGTTTTTTTTTTGGAAGGGAGGGGCAGAGAAAGAGGGAGACCCAGGATCTGAAGCAGGCTCCAGTCTCTGAGCTGTCAGCCCAGAGCCCGATGCAGGACTCAGACTCAAGAACCTGAGATCATGAGCTGAGCCGAAGTCAGATGCTTAACCGACTGAGCCACCCAGGCACCCCCAGGTGCCCTTGTAGATTCTTAATGTACACAAATGGTTGTATTGTTTTCAAGAGGATTGTGTTGGGGAGTAGTTTATTCCATCATAATAGATATCAGGAGTGTAGGGAAATGGGAAGGCATTGAAGAGTTTGGAGTACTAAGAAATGGGGACTATCAGAGTTATTTACTTCACAGAGTTGTTCTGAGAACTGAATGAGATAGTGACAGTACAGTGCTTTGCCAGTGTTGGGTATTCAGTAAGTCCTCAACAAATGTTAGTTATTATTGCTGTTGTTTTTAGAGTTCAGAGAAAAGGCAGAGGGCTTAAGGAAATATTTCAGGAGTTAATGGATGAGTTAATGTTCACTTGGACTGGCATGGTGGCAGTAGTGATACAGTGAATAGGTTAGGAAGCTATTCAGGATGTGAAATTGATGGACTGTCACAAACGATGGAGATGGAGGATGAGGAATAATAAAAGCTTAGGAATAATTCCAACGTTTCTAGCCTTAGTACCGGGGCAACAAGTGTCGTAGACAATTGCTGGAGTTGCTTTCCAGCACCTTTCACCATCCAGGTAATTTTACCCCCATTCTGAAGAATCAACCTGCCTCCACTTGTCCATTTGACTTGAACACGGCTGATCCACCCCACCTCCTCCTGCAGGTTGGACGTACGACCCAGGGCTAAGCTCGTCTCCTGTGTGAGTGGTTCCAGGACCAGCATATGACCCAAACAGGCCATCAGAGCCAGCAAGACTCAATCTGGGGGCTTTTTTGTTTGTTTGACTGTGGAGAAGAAGTCTCTTTCCTTACTTTGGACCTTGAACCTGACCACCGTACAGAACTAGAGTCACTACACCATCTCACATGTGAACAAAGAGTCAACACAGTGGGCGGCAGAACCAGTGATGACAGTATTTGAGTAGACTCTAATTCAGAGTTCAAAAACTAAAAGCGCACGCGTGAGGAGTCCAGGTACAGGAGATTAAAGGAAGCTCCTTATTTATGAGAGGCAGTGAGACTCAAGGAGAAAGCTCCCAGGTTCCAGGTCAGAAGACTCCAATGCCTTAGACTTTTGCCCAGCAAGACTCTCCTAAATTTACCAAAATGATTCTTGAAAGACTTACCTCCAATCCTAGAAGGAATCCTGGCGGATCACACCACCCTGGCCGCAGTGACCATGCAACCTCCTAGAGGAGATAGAAACTGAAGGAGCCGATGGAGCCATATGGATTTCAAGACTGGACTCCTGATTTCCAACTTTGTCTTCAGCCTCACCATCCTTCCCATGCTCAGCTCAGGCCCTGTTCTGCCTCTGGAAGACTGGGTGATCCCAGCCTCCCAGCGTCATGCGTTACAACTCTCCATGCAAAGGGCAGTCAGAAAGGTCCTTCTAGCTTGCAAATCCAACTGCACTACCCTTGGCTTGGGTTTCAGTCAAGCATCATCAAGAGACACAAGACCCGTGACGCGGCCCTTGACCACCTGTCCCAAATCATCTCTGGCCTCCTGGCCACCTTCACAGTTCAATTGCATCAGCCACATTAAACATCCCAGACAGTGTGTAAGTGCTCATTGTGGAGGTGATTTCACACCTCTGTGTCCTTATCCCAAACAGCCATTGTCTATCTGTTTTATACTCATTTATCCTTTCAGACCATATTCAGGCATCACTTCTTCTGGGAGGTCTTTCCAGAGAGCCCCCCCCCCCACCTTCTTCTTGTTCTGATTTTATACTTTCTTTAACTGCATATGTTATATGGTGCTGTATTTGTCCCCTGTGTGTGTCTTCCCTACTAAAAGTCCAGATGCTGGGTGGCAGGGTGGTGGTGATTGTGTCTTGTTCACCTTCATTCCCAACTCTTATAATAGCATTTGGTGTGTGGTACATTCTCAGTAAGGGTTTGATGACTTGGACCCTTCAAAGTGTACCTCTATTGTTAACATTAAACTATAACCCTCAGGAGACTTTCTTATCATTATTATCATTTGTGTGCAATACATGAGTTAACCAACTATAATCATAAACATAACTAAGGTCTTATGACTGCTTTATGAAGGATGCCATTTCATTTGATCTTTGCAGCAGGGGACCTGATAAAACAGCCTTTCTCTTTTCTTTTTAATGTTTATTTATTTATTTTGTGAGAGAGAATGAGCAGGAAAGGGGCAGAGAGAGAGGGAGAGAGAGAATCCCAAGCCGGCTCTGCACGGTCAGCACAGAGCCTGACGTGGGGCTTGATCTCACGAACCATGAGATCATGACCTGAGCCTATATCAAGAGTCAGATGCTTAACTGACTGAGCCCCCCAGATGCCCCCGGAACAGCCTCTCTTAAGCCCCCAGTTCCACCAATCGCAAAGCACTGAGGTCACCAAAAAGGAAGGAAATATTAGAGCTTCTCTTGACATTTACTTTTATTTTAGTTTTTTAAAACTTTTATGTGTTTTACAATGTACTTGATAGTATATTGGTAGATGTATGCAATTTACAAATAAGGAAATACATTTCATTATGAAGAAACACTTACAATTATTTTGCTGACAGAGTACATGATCAAAAATGTTTAGAGATACTGTGTGAGGGAACATGGGCTCCGTGTTCCAGCTTTCAAGAAAGAAAGGCGATGGGATCTGCCAGCCAAGCTGCTGGCTGCATATTTTATAGTGTGGTGAGAAATATCTGACTGGGTTACATACCAGAGTTTGATTCCCATCTCCCCATTTTTCCTATTTCTGTTTCCCAGTTCCTAGGAGTGGCAGTAGCAGCAGTGGTTACACGTGGCGAGCGCTTGGTCTGGGCCAGGTGCTCTATTAAACACGTGTATGCATTATCTCACTTAGTATTCGTACAACTTTCTGAGGTAGGCACTACTGTTCCTGATCTACAAATGAGAAACTAAGGTGAAAATACTTGCCCCCGACTACAGAGCTACAAGTTGCAGAGCCAAGATTCCATCCCAACCCACGAGGGGCTCCTTGAATGAGTCGGGCATAGTCGAAGGGTAGTTCTGGATTCAAACACAGACTTTATCGTGTATGAGGGCTGTGCAACTGTGTCCTCTCTACTTAGAGATCAGTGATCATTACATTGTGGTCATGTCTGGTCCAAATCCCGTAATGGCCCTCCTGGCCAGAGGGAAGCAAAATGTGGTGCATACAGGATCCTGCCCTTCCAAAGGATGTTGTGTGCCTCCTAGTACCAACGGGAAACTGCTCTTATAAACAGCTTCATTCTTCACCACCACTACCCCCCACCACTGCCCCTTCATGGCAAGATGCTTTAAGTCATCAGTGTTTAAAGGGAGTCTCAAATGAAAAGCAGAGCAAACCAGCGAGCCTTGCCTTCCCACGGCATGACCTCACTGAATCGTTTACTCAAAGCCAGCAACTGAGAGAAAGCCAGGGACGTGAAAGATGTCTCAAGGTGGGTAGCAAAGCAGCCCCTGGCACGGGTCCTAGAGCATCGCTCGCCGTGTCTTGGTGTACTTGCTTCAGGCCTTGAGACTCCCCAGGGATCCCACTCTCTCAAGGGTAACACCAAACAAGGCTCTCCTTCCCACTTAACATCTGTGTCTTGCACATTGTTTGCCAGCTTTCCCATCCCCAACTGCCTATTGGCATATGACACCACCACCCCCATCACCACTCCCTTGAGGAGGGAGAGAAGAGGGCTGTGAACCCAGATTCCCTGTGATCATGAAACAATGACTTGGCCAAGGTCCCTCGATGACTGAACTAAAAAGGAAAGTCAAGGTTGATGTCTGCCTGCTGGCGTCTATACAGGACTCCACTAAGTTCAGAACATGACTTGGATGCCTTAAGAGTATCAGGTTCATAGTTGAGGAACTAGGCTGAGACAGAATATTCTCTTTTTCTTCCCTCTTCTCCTCGAGGAATGTGGTTCTGCCCAGGGGGCTGTGGGGGGGTGGGGTACTTTCCTAGGCACTCAGCCTTGGGTTGGCTCATTTCTGGCGGGCAGGCCTGAAGACTCCACTAGGTTAGAAATATAATTAGGAAGCATTCCATCTCCCACCAAGCAACAAAGCCTGGCACAAACATAGAACATCAGAGTAGAAAGAGCCCTCGGCAAGAATGGTGACGTTGATGATGATGATGACAAAGGAAATGATGGCAGTAACAGCCACTAGCATTGATTGAAGCTTGGTTGCCTGTCAGGCACCGTAAGAAATGTTTTACATGAATTATCTCAGATAATCTACTGGTGTTATTATTGCTGCCATATTTATGTCTTTGATGAAACAAAGGCACAAAATGATTAACTCACTTGCCCAAACTCATACAGACTGAAGGTAGCAGAGCTCAAAATCCCGTATCTGACATAAAAAATGTTTCAAAACTATTTTTTTATACAGCAGAGACATCTTTTTTTTTTCCAATGCAATCCAATCCAGTACTAGATATCTCGATGCCAGTCTATAAGGTAGACAAAACCAGAAACTAGTTGGAGGTGGGGCTGGCAAAGGAGGGGACCCAGAAACCTATTCTCTTGGCCTCTCCCCCCCATGCTACATTTGATGAGGGAGGGATGCTTCTGTGGAACAGAGTTTATAAACCACTGATTTATCGTCACCGGCACCCCTCAATTTTTTAAAGAATAGATACATATATTTTGAGGTATTTCAATAGTAACACAACAAGGAAACAGATGCACTATTGCTACATGTAACAATATATATGAATTACATAGAAATAACATGGAGTGGAAAGGCTAGATATGAAAATGTAGCGAATGTTTGTTTTCATTTATAGGAATTTCAGAAACAGGGCAAAGCCAACTAAGGTGATAGAGGACACAAGAGTGGCTAATGTTGCAAGCAATTCTCATTTTAAAAAGTAGGGAAATAACGATGAGATACCACCTCACACCTGTAGGAATGGCTAAAATGAACAACTCAGGCAACAACAGATGTTGGCGAGGATGCAGAGAAAGGGGAACCTTTTTGCACTGCTAGTGGGAATGCAAACTGGTGCAGTCAGTCTGGAAAACAGTGTGGAGCTTCCTCAAAAAAATTAAAAATAGAACTACCCTACAGTAATTGCATTCCTAGATATTTAACCAAAGGACCCAAAAATGCTGATTCAAAGGGGCACATGCACCCCAATGTTTATAGCAGCACTATCAACAATAGCCAAAGGATGGAAAGAGCCCAAATGTCCATTGACAGATGAATGGATAGAGAAGATGTGGTATATATATTTAGTGGAATATTACTCAGCAATTAAAAAATGAAGTCTTGCCATTTGCAACAATGTGGGTTAGAACTAAAGTGTATTATGCTAAGCAAAATAAGTCAGTCAGAAAAAGACAAATATCATATGATTTCACTCATATGTGGAATTTAAGATACAAAACAGATGAACAGAAGGGAAGGGAAGCAAAAATAATAAAAAACAGAGAAGGAGGCAAACCATGAGAGACTCCTAAATACAGAGAACAAACTTAGGGTTGCTGACGAGGTGTTGGTGGGGAGGGCTATAGGGTGAGGGGCATAAGGAGGACACTTGTTGGGATGAGCACTGGGTGTTATATATATGAATCACTAAATTCTATTCCTGAAAAAATAAAAATAAATATATTTTGATTTTTTTAAAGAATTAAATGAGATAGTATATGCAGGAAAGCGCTGGAAATCAAGAATTTTGGAATTGCAAAAAAATTAATTAAAAAATAAAATCACCTTTTTACACCAAAAAAATTTAAAAATAAAAAGTAAGGAAACAAAGATCTGAAAAAGGAAATGGCTTGATATCTGACTTATAGCCACGTGGAATTTTAGGTTCCATCTCTTAGAGCATTTTTAGAAATATCGAATCTTTTACAAATATCTATTGAAACCCTACTTTGTGCCACCTACTGTTTTTGACACCAGGCATACAGAAATAAACAAGACAGACAAGTCCCCACTCTCATGTTGTCTACATTCTAATCAGGGGACCCTGGCCCTAGGAAAATGAATGAGAGAATGAATGAATGAGTGAGTGAAGGAATGAATGACATGCCAGGGAGTGATAAGTGATATACAGAGAATTAGAATAGGGTGGTAGATAATGAGTGGCTGGGTGGCTACTTTAGATGATCAGGAATGGTCTCTCTGAAGAGGTGACCTTCAAGCTGAGGGCTGCCGGACAAGAAGTGACAGGTCATGTGAAAAGAAAGAGGCGTTGTTGGCAAAAGGAGCAAAGCGCCAGAACCCCAAGGTGAGAAGGAACTTTCTGTTTGAGGAGCAGCACTCATCCTTAGCGGGGAGCAGAGAGGGCTGGCAGAGAGTGTTACAAGCTGAAATCAGGACGGTTGATGGGGGCCAGAATCCCTGGGGCTTGCTAGACGGTGGAAGGAGTTTGTATTTTTTTCTAAGCTGAGTAGAAAGCCACCAAAGGATTTTAAGCAGGTGGGGATGGTGAGCTGACCTGACCGCTCATTGCCTGCCATGGAGAGAAGGAAGCACGGACAGGGGGAGACTTGTTGGAAAACCAAAGCCCCAACCCAGGCAAGTGGAAATGGTGGCATGAACTAGGGAATACTAGGTGTGTTTGGGATGTAATCTGGAGGCATTCGCTTATGGAGCAGATATGGGGAGGATGGGAAAGAGGACTCCATGACAACTCCAAGACTTTGGTCTTGAACCGCTGAGGGAGTGCGGAGCACCAGAAAAGAGCACGTTTAAGGGAAGAAGATGAAAGCAAAGCGCTCCACCGTGGCAGGTCATTAACTCTAGGATGACTGGTGGCAAGAAAGTCATCTCCCTTCTCGAGCCAGTTTCTCTGTCTGTGAAGGGAGAGCCTTGGGCCAGCTCCCAATGGCCCTGCCAGCTTCAGCCTGTCTACACTCGCACAGGGTAGCACTAGCATCAGCTAGGTCCCTAGCAGCGAGGGCGAGTGAGATGCGGAGCCCGTGCCATGGGCTGCATTGGCCGCACGGTCAGACACAGCTGCACGTGGCCAGCCTCTCACTGTGAGTCCAGTCTCTGCAGCCATCGGTTAGAATTGCTGGTAACCCGCAGCACCATTCTGAGAAAATGCAAGCTTCTCTCTTCGGCAACAGGGGCCCTGTGTGAGAGGAGGCTTGGGTAAGGCCTGGGGACACCTGCCTGCAGCCAAGTCCCAGATAAATAAGACTTCAGTGCTCTGGGCCTATAGAGCCCATCCTTTCCAAGGAGAGGCCTGATGTCTCAAGTGCACCGCCACTGACTGCAAGCACTCCATTTCCTACCCTCTGGGATCCCATTTCTTCTATGCTGGGGCCCGTAGTGGCCAAAACAAGTTTAGAATAAGCTCCCTGTCTGCGGACCTGGAACTTTCAAAAGGCTGTGAGCTGTGGCAGGTGGAAACGTATCCCTCTGGGAGGTCTGAAGCCAAGGCCGACACCTGCCCATGCGCATAACTCAGCTAGAATGTGTCCCCGAGGGTAGACCTGGCCCTTTCTAGGCCTCAGTTCCTTCACCTATGAAATAAGCGTGTTGCTCAATTGTCCTCTGGCTCTAACATTCTCAGATTCTATGACAACTTTGAAGATGGTCCCTGACTACCTTCAAAACGAAGCCCAGAGGAGCATGAATGTTATGAATGCTTCGATCTTCCCCTTGCCCACCATCATTTACTGTCTTTTCTCATGGCTGTTGGAGCTGAGCCTCCAAACAGTCCTGCGGGATCAATGAAAGGGTACATAGAATAAACCATTTAATTTATGTTTCTTATAAAATAGTTGGCTCCCGAGCTTGTAGAGCATCCAACTGCACTTCATACGTGCAGCGGACCGAAGTGTAGTATACTTCATTGGGGCAGATTAGAGAAGTTCAGAGAGCACCAGCCTACATTCCAGATGCTGATCCCAGCCTCGTCACAGCCTCGGGCACGTGGCCTTGGGCAGGCACCTCTGCAGGTTGACCTCAGCTTTGCCACCTGTCCAATGTGTCTCTGAGTTCCTCTGGGCTCTGCTCTTCTGGAATGCAGCCTGCAGGATAAGTCTTCGCAAAGCTATGTGAGCCTTCCCCTGCTAGATGTGGACAGTCTTTTATGTGTGTGTTTTGTGGTTTGGTGGTGTTGTCGTCATTCCTGTGTTGTATATCCTGCCGATGCAGGGAGTCCGTACTTCCCGCAGATAGTAAGCCAGGAATCAATTGGTTCTTCCCAGTCAGATCAGAGACTCGCATCTCAGTAGGCAGGTCGGATTCTTAATTGTATTAAAATGTCACAAGGTCAGTGCCCAAGAAGCCTTTCAGAGCTGTCCGAGCCCTGTGCTCTACCCTAAGGGCAGAGGATAGGTTCACGCCTTGCTCAAGGCCCCTGATCGATCACCAGCTCTACCTTCCAAACTGGAAACAGACCCCACAGGTGGTCTGAGATCCAGATAACATCCCCCGGACACTTACCAGGGACACCGGGGCTAATCACCCTATTTCTCAAGTTCTTTGAGGGGAAAATAAGACACAAAGGCATGAGGGCTTTTGGGAGACTCAAGGACCACATCTGTGTTCTCTACCCCACAAATGAGGGTTCAGTGTCAAGAGCACTTATAAGGGAGATTTAACAAGAAAGGAGGCTGATTGGAGAAAACATAGGGAAGGAGAAGAGAGAAAAAAGGGAAAAACTAGAAGTTAAGAGAAGGTGTACCATGGAACATCTGGGTGCTGAGATGAGTCTCTGAATAAAGAGCATGGACGGTTCAATGTCCAAATAAGTTTAGACAATGCTGACTATTTTATCTTTCATCCTGGAGATTTCTAGGATGCAATAGCATGGTAAAATCCTTGTAAAGTTCTGCAGTTAAAAATATATATATATTTAGGTTTAACCTAATCCTAACCAAACTTGGGCCCAGAATCCAGCTTTCTTGTAATGTGTATTAACATTCCTGGAATATAAAGTCCGAAAAACTGATCTAAAGAAACCCAGTCTGCTGGGGAGAAAAAATATAAGTGGGGGAAGTGGGGGACTGGTTCCTGTTTTCAGGCAACTCACACAATAGTGGTATTAGACTTTTCCAGATAGCGACTTTCACAAGATTTAATGAACAATTGAACATAATGGGACAGGATTGTTACTCTCCAGATAAGTGGTAGATCGTGTTGGGCATTCATCGGTTAATCCACAAGTGTCTAGGGCACCTAGTATGTACCAGACACCATGCTAGGCTCTAGGGATATATGTGCAAGCCAGACATAAATGTCCACTTCCAGGGCTTAACAGTCAGTAGGGAGGGACAAAAAAGTGCACAAGGAAGTAAACCTAGAATCGTAAGTGATGAGGAGCTCCCTGAAGGGAATGAACAGGGTTCTCTGAAAAAATAATGGATGGGGACATCTGCTTGATTTGGAATCGGCACTGATGGCTGTCCCAAAGCAGCGACATTTAAATTTCAACTTGAAAGGTGACAAGAATCCAGGAGTGATGTGATGGGGGGAAAGGATCAAACCACACCTTAGGGGCAAACTGGGGGTATGGGCTAGGCTCCAGAGCAAGAGTAGAGAGGAGGGAGAAAAGGATATTTGGGCACTTGTTAATTTAAGCTCAGCAATATCGAGCCCCATGCATGATTCACAGAGCTAGGGATGCAGCAGTGAGCAAGCTGACACACGCTGGCTCTTTCTGGAACATTCCAGTGGGGGAGGCACAGAAGCAGCATAAATAAGGAAGGGAGGGAGTTTCTTTCAGATAGTGAGAAAATGCTATGAGGAAAATAAAGCAGGGTGATGTGATGGGGTGGATTCGAGGGCGTATTCGAGAACTTGACTGGAGAAGGCCTCTCTTAGCATTTGGTCTTAGAAATGAGATCTGAATGACAGAAAAGAGAGGGCTAGGTGCAAAGCTGTCTGGGGAAATCACGTTCCAGAAGGATGAAGTAGCAAGAGCCTTGAAGTGGAGAGAGAGCCCAGGATATAGGAGGAATCCAGAGAAGATTCTAAGTGAAGAAGGAAACATGAAAGATTACGGGGAGGGAAGAAAGTTAAGATTTGTTGAAGACCTCCTCCCACCCCTTTGGTCAAACAGAGCCCTCAGGTATGGAAATGGAGGATGAAAAGTTTGGAAAAGTACGCAAGTGGCCACTTGAACATCATGGCAAAAAATTGAGACTAGCCTTCACCCTGTCTTCCTGTACACATCTAAGACATCATTCCCATCTATAGCACACTCCGACTGGCAGGCTCACTTTTATTAACCACAAAATGCTGTAGGGTGTAAGAAATTACAATAGTTTGAGAATAACTATTAATGATATTTCAATAATGGCAATATGTCAGAAATTGCTTCATGCCCCCCAATATCCACTCTTCCCTCCTTCCGTCAGTCATCCAATTTCAGGTAGCAATGGGACTACATTTCCCAGGATTCCTTGTTGCTAGGTTTGGCCATGTGACTAAATTCAGGCCAATGGGATGTAAGCAAACATAGCAAAGTAAAGCTCTGGAATGTGTCCTTAAGGGAGGGAGTGTGTCCTTCCTTCCTCTCCCCACCCCACATTTCCCCTGCTATCTGGATTGTGGATAAGATGGTAGGATTTTCATCCTTGATCTCAAGGACAGGGGACACTCCTGAGGATGGTGATAAGAAAGCTGAAAGAAGCCTACCTTCCAGATGACTATGAAGGTTCCGTACCAGCCACAAACTGTCCCATGGAGTGTTTTACATGACAGAGAAAGAAACTTCTCTCTTGTTTAAGCCACTGTTCTTGGGGTCTTTGCTATACAGAGCTCAAGCCAGATGCTAATTTAGCCATTTACCACAAGCTATAGCAACGGATAAGTAAATGTAACATTTACTACCAGTTGTCAGAATGCAGGTGAATGAAAATGTGAGTGTTGTAAAGATAGCCTAAAACCCTACAGGTACATACACTTTGATTCTACATACACATAGCTTCTATGTATCCACATATTTTTCATAGCAAATCTTTCACAAACATCAGGACTGCTAAATATTTTTTTATCACGGGTAACTCACAACAGAACTTGGCTCCTAACAATGTTTTTGTCATGACACTAAGAGAGAGAAGTCCATGTGAAATTTGACTTTGTAAGTCCATGAAGCAGGGCACTATTGATCCCCCGGAGCCAGGGGACGAGGGGTCCAATGAGAAATCATGTGATTCCCATCAAAAGAGACATGGCTTGTGGATAATTTGGTTTCTCGTCAAGTTAAATGTAATCTCTATACGACCCAGCGATCTTACCACGAAGTACTTGGGAAGGGAAATGAAAACATTTGTCCAAAGACTTGTACATGAATGTTCAGGGGACTTCCTTCAAGTAGCCTAAACCTGGAAACGGCCCAGATATCTATCAACAGGAGAAAGGATAAACAAATTGTGGCTCATACAATGGAATGCTTCTCAGCAAGGACAAGGCTTGAACTGAGATACAATAGAACATCATAGATGAATCTCAGAATCTCAGAGTAAAAGTAACCAGGCGTCAGAGTACATTCTGGATGATCCCATTTACTTGCAATTCTAGAAAAAGACAAACTAATCTGTAGTAACAGGAAGCAGATCAGGTATTGCCTCTCACTGCTGTGGAAGTTGGGGATTGACTACAAAGGAAACTTGCGAGGAGGGAGCGCTTTCACGTAATGGGGCTGGTGATCTAACCAGTGTATTCATTGGTCAAAATTCATCAAACCGTACACTGAAACTAAGTGCACTTTATTGTATGCAACTTGTATTTCAGTAAAGTTGGTTTTAAAGCTGCTCTTTTAATTACCAAGCTAAATAGAAAAATAAATGCTTTAGAGAGAGAAGACCAGAAAAAAAGAGGATTTGAAATAAGAATCCCAAATTTAACGTGAAAAGGCAGATATTCTGATTGCTGGTGTCTTTTTTGAGACAAGCTGCTTCTTCCACAAGCATTACAGAGAACGGTGCTCTCCAAGAAGAGAAACCGCAGGGATGGATTTCATGAAAAAGCAACTTCAGTGGATAATCGGGAGCTGGTGAGGCTCTGAGGGGCCAGACTTGTGGCATAGGAGACACCCCTAGGGTAGTGCCTCTCAAATCACCTGTGGTGAAGAACCAGGTGCTTTTTATTGTTGTTCCTTGTTTATTTGTTTGTTCTACAAAATTAAAAAAATCACATACGCCAGAGGTCACAGCATGTCACCTTGCTAGGAACGTCTCTCAACGCTTCTCAGTACATGTGCTGACCTCGTCGAAAACAGTTAGCAAACATGCACAGCCTGGCCTAGATGCTCAGAGCGCAGCCCCGGGGGCCCTGGAACTACATGTGATACACTTGGGAGAGACTGGAGTCCCGTGCAAGCAGACAGGCAGGAGCCAAAGACAAGCAGGTGATGAATATGAACATGGCCTTGTCTGCACATAGTGGACCGTGAGGTCTAAGGAAATGTGCTCACAAGGATTTCAGAACAGGTGCATGAGGTCAACAAATCAGTGCTTTGGGAAACTTCATCTGGCAGTGGCCACGGGAAAGTGAGGAACAGGGAAGCCTGAATCACGGGGTTGGTGAGAAGATTGTTGCAACCAACCAGGTGGGCGATGACTGAGACCTGAACCATGGCAGTGGGTGGGGAGCTGGTAAAGGTGGGGGTAGAAGCCAGAGGGCTGGGGAGGGATTGCAGTGATTGATCAGGTGTGGAGAGGGGGCTGTGGAATGAAGGCAGGGTCAGAGCTGGGTTTTTAATACAGGAGGATGTAGGTGTTTTGACACATGAGAAGGAAAGGGAAGAATCTCGTGTCTGGGCCTCCCTATTTGTTCTGGGGGAAGGAAATAAGCTTCTCGGTGCACCCGGGCTCCCTGGGACTGGAAGTCGGCTGACTCTGCCTGCCTTGGCCTCTGGCCCTGCAATCCCTGACCCACTGCTGCCCACAGTGCCACCCACAGTGAATGACAAAGGGAGACCGTCAGTAGGGGTGGGAGAAAGCTCATGCCTTCATGGGTGCTATTTTCCAATCCTGGCATGCCTGCTTCCTCCCACCGATCCTCCACCTGAAGCCCCTCCTCCCCTTCCAGGCCCAGCCCAGGTGTCACCCCGGGGCAGAATGAATCACCCTCCTCTGTGCTGCCATGGCCGTCGAATGTATTAGAGCACACAAGTCACATCACGCACTGTAGCATCACCATAGCGGTCGTAGCCAGCTTTTATGTCCCCAACAGTGCCTGATGCAAGTGACAGGGCTCAGGACACACCAACGGAAGGACCAGAACAGGCAGGGGGCTCACGTCAGTGAGATGGCCACAGTGGGTGTGGAGGCGAACGGGAGCCAGAAGGCACGTGACTTGTCTTTCCTCTGCCCTTTGATATGTGTACAGTAACCATTATTTGAGACTTTAACCTTCCTCAGTCCCAATTGTTTCAGGGGCTCCTGTCTGAATGACAAAACACTGGGCGGCCGATGAGGGTAGAAATTATTTTCTGGGGTTATCGGCAGTGCCAAGAGCAATGTCACCTTTAAGGACCATAAGAAACTAGACTGAGGTTGATCTGACCAGTGAACTGAGGAGTCTCCACCTCTTGTTTGAGAATAAGAATCAAAGGAGGAGCTGGGTAATCCTTCAGATCTATTGGTCCTGAAGCCACTGGCGTGACTACAGAAAGAGGTGAAATTATCACAGACCTGGGGATGGAAGGCCAACTTCAAAGTGGGGGTGACCGCCCCAGGGGCCGAGAGCCAGACAGCACAACCCAGGCTAGTTCAGTCCATTCTGATGAGTGGGCACCTTGCTGTAGAAGATATTATGTGTTTTGAGTGTCACATCTGACCACACCTTTTTAGCAGAAGGAATTCGCCCAGGGATTTTCGAAAGAGAAGTAGCATGTACAGCATGGAGAGTAAGGGGATTGGGACCCCAGAGGGAAGCAACAAGAGCCCTCAGCAAGGGGAGATTTCAGTTGGAAACAGGGATTCCTAGACATGAAATGTTCCACAGGAAAACCAGGAAAGCCATGGGCACTGAGATGGTCGGTCAGCCCAGTTGGAAGGGACCTTAGGGATCCTTGCCTAACCTTCTTTCGTAAAATGTAGTCCCAGAGAGAGCAAACGATTGGGCCAAGTTTACACAGAAGCCAGTGGAGGAGCTGGGACTGGAGCCCAGGTCACCAACTATCCCCACGGGTCTTTCCCTCAATGATGTTTCCTTGCAGCACCATCTGGACGTTGGCCTTTGTCACTTCCATGACTACAGTTACTTACATGGTGCCCCCCTTAGCAGGGGATTTTCCGACAGTAGATGAACTGCTAATTGTTAGATGGGAGGGATGTCAACATTCCCTGACACTCCTGTGTCCATGAAGGGTAGGTGTCAAAGTGGGGGGATGCTGAGAGAGCCCCCCTGTGCCCCTCTGTCCCTTCTGCCTTGTCGGAGGCAGGCGGCGTCTCGGGAGTCCTTTCGACGTGTTCTCTGGCAGCCTCTGTTCCATGTCTAAGAAATGCTCTGGTCTCCAGCCTGGAGTAGGGGACCTGCTTCCTCTCTCCCCCCTTGGGCCCTAAACTTAGACACACACCAAGTCTCAAAAGAAAGAAGATCATCTTCCTGCGCCCCCCCACCCTGGCCCAACTGGGCCAGAGGAGAAATAATAAATGCACAGCGGAGAAACAGTGGCAAATGGTGCAGACGTCCCTCCACCTGCCGATGGCATCTTCAGTCCCCATCTTTCATTCCTCAGTGGTTAAGGCAGTGATCCAACCCCCGCCCAACCCTCCTGGAACCCATGGTCCCAGAGGGCGAGGCCCTGGGGTGGGGCTGTCTGCAGATGGGTGACGGCGCGTGCTTCCAGAAGGGCGATAAGATCCAGGGATGGGCGGATAGCTGCTCCGCCGTGGCGGACTTTCGACACAAGTGCCCAGAAAACGAACATCATCGTCTCCTGTCTCTCGTAAGCCCCAGGCTGTCTGTTTACAAACGCCGTGTTTTCTTCTTCTCGCTTCTCATGCCTCAATCTGTTCAGGAATGTCGCATTCCAGCCTTGCCGGGTGGCCTCGTGTCGCAGCAGCAGGCATCGCCGTGCGGCACATCTCGGAATGTGGCATTTCTGAATGAGTCAGGCAGGAGTGCCGGGTGCTCAGAAGCAGCCACCGCCTCACACTCCTTTGTAGCAGGACCCCAGGGCTCCAGCCCTTCCATGGGGTCTTTAAGATTCTCGAAGGCAGCGGGCAAATTACTGCCCAGTTTGCTCAGTGACAAAAACAGACAGGTTTCTATCCTAGTAAGACTGAGTCTGCTTTCATCACTTTCTAATTATGAAGTCCCTTCGGAGCCACGCTCTCAGTTGATTTTTACAATACCCTCGTGAGGAAAGCAAAGTTGGAAAAGTTCAGCGTGTGCAAATGCCTCAGATCCTGTGACTGGCGAGGGCCAGGCAGCTCCAAAAGCTGAGTTCTGGGAGGTGAACGTCCTTCGGGGCTTTTCCCACTACCCTGTCCAAGGTCTGTCTGCTCCATCCTCCTTCAGAAGTGGATAGGCGCGTTAATCCATGATGTGGACTGGCAAACACACGGGGGCTTTTCTAAAGCACTGAGGTAGAAACTTTGCAATAAAGCAGAGGAGGATTTAAACAAGGATTAAATAGAATAAGGTTTGGGAAAAGGCAGAGTGGAGAGGCTGAGAGCCGTAGCTCTGGATTCCCCGGACCTGGAAAGCAAGCCCCAGGTTTGCCCTAGGTTAGCTGTGTGACCCGAGGTAAGTCCCAGCACCTCTCTGAGTTTCAGCGTCTTCAACGGTGAAGCGTGGATACAGTTAGTATCTGCGTCATAGGGCCCGGAGGATTACATGCAATAATGTATGTAAAGTAGGTGAGCGCAGTGCCTGGCGCAAAATAGGCACCTGATAAATATTTGCTGAATAATGAACTGAAATGGTTGGGAAGGTGGCGATGTCCAAGAAGGGCTGGCTACCTCGGAAGCCCAGGCTCTTCACTTTTGTGGGACACGACTGTCCAAACATGCCAAGCATCCGGCCCCAGACACTTGGTGCAAGAGGCATTCTTGAAATAGCTGGGTGATTCTCCTCGAAGCCCTTTCCAAGCCTCAAACATCCATGCCACCCACCTGCTTTCTTGGGTCCATCCCAAAGGCCTTCCCAAGGGAGAAGCTCGGGAAGGAAATTCAAGTCCCAGAACTAGGTCACCACACAAGGGAAGAACTGGACTATTCAAGATAAAAATGGGCAGGGCGCGCCTGGGTGGCTCAGTCGGTTAAGCATCTGACTTCAGCTCAGGTCATGATCTCGCAGTTCATGGGTTCGGGCCCCGAGTCAGGCTCTGTGCTGACAGCTAGCTCAGAGCCTGGAGCCTGTCTTCAGATTCTGTGTCTCCCTCTCTCTCTCTGACCCTCCCCTGCTCACGCTGTCTCTCTCTGTCTCTCAAAAATAAATAAAAGACATTAAAAATATTTTTCAAAATAAATGGGCAGACCTGGCTCCGTCCTTCACCCAAGATGGGATGTTTCTTTTTTGGAGCGTAGAGTCAGGGTGTGCCAGGGCTGAATGAAGCCACAGAGAGATGCTGCTTCAGAGGACACTGAGGCCCAGAGAGGTGAAGCAGCTTGCCCGAGAATGCACAGTCTGGTGGTGGCAAAGCCAAGCCCAGAACCCAAGTCTCCTGACAGGCAGTCCCAGCCTCCCCGCCACCGCCTCCCTAATTACACAGAGTTTCAAAATCATTAGGACACAGAATCAGCTCAGCACTAAGCTTTCTAAATCCCCTCGGGTCTTCCCACAGTTCCTCTTGAGGACAAAATCACCCAGGGAGAAAACTGTATTAAGAAGTCTTTTGAAACGGCAGAGGAGGGTGTTCCTCAGACAGCTCCTGAGAGAAACAGCGTTGAGATGCTGGTTTGATCAGTGCATCACCTGGGCTCCACGTCTGGAGCAATTTTTATCTTTTCCGGCATTCAGACGGTGAAGTGTCAGGTTCATGAGCCCGATGCTCTCTGATAAGTACATTCCAAATGACTCTGCGGCGATGCCAAAGGAGGGGCAGGCCTCACTCAGCCTTCGGCAGGTTCGGAGAACAGGCACTCCAGTCCCCAGTCAGGCTTAGTGGGAGGTGCCCCGCCCACCCCACCCATGAATCCCAAACAACGGCTCTGTTTTCATCATCCTTCACAACTAGGTCAGCGGCCTGGCTTGGAGAACGGATTCTGGAACCCCAGGATTGATTTAGAAATGCTCGGTGAAACTCCTTACCTCTCGGCTGGGGGAACCGAGGCCCAGAGAGAGAAGGGGCGTGTCCAAAGTCGCACTGTGGGCTCAAGGTGAGAGTTTTGGCCATTTGTCCACGGTCTCCTTTGATTTAGAATGGTGGCCTGAGCAGTTCAGAAATCAGAGCACCTGACAGAGAAGCCAGAGCTCCAGGGCAGCAGGGAACAAGCAGAAGCACCCAGCAGAACCAGCTGCTAGGAGCACCCAGCAGACGGCCCAGGAGGCCTGTCACCTGAGAGTGCAGACAGCCTAGCCCGGCAGTCAGGTGCTTGCATAACTCGGAGCCACGCCTACTTCAGACACTCCCCGAGATAAGTGAGCCTTTCCCCCTTCATGTCCGCCTGCATCCCTCCAGCTGGATTTCCTGAACAGACACGTCACCTGGAGAAGGGACACCTTCGTTTGCAATAGCAGGCGCGTAAGTTAGTCACAAGGAGAGACAGCCCTAAGTTTTGGAGCTGAGGGATTTCCTCCTTGCGAGGTGATGTTATGAAAACGGTAGGCACGAAAACATATACTTCGGGAATTGGATAATCCATCCATAGATTACATCTTGCACTTGGACTTGGACTGAGTCATTCATTTTTGATGAGGTTTGCGTTTTGGGGTTGGGGGACATTTTTTGTTTGGGCTTCAGTTCCCTTCCAAATATAATCTTTGGGAAGACCCAGGTGAACACAAACAAAACAAGTCCAAGTCCCTAACAAATTGGTACCAGGATGTGAGTAGGAAGCACGCACAGAATCACAAAATAAATGCTGGTTCCTAAAGTCAACTTCAGGAGCTGCTGATATAGGAAAGCTTTTTGCCTCTGAGAACAAAGATAGCACAGGCGCCTCTCTGGATCGATCTTGAAGCTATAGATTCCTTCATGCATCAAGGTGCAACACCTCTAGACGTTCATGAGAAATGTTTGAAAACCAGTCCTTGAAGTTGGAAAAGAAAAAGAGAGGTGTGTTTTCTAGAGAATCAAGCAATGTTCTCAGCCGCAAAAAGCAGACAGAAGGCACTCCGTGAATGTTTGTTTTGCAAGAAAGGGTAAGAAAAAGAATTGGTTTTTGTTGTAGAAATTGAAAGTAAAGAAATCGTCCTGACCAAAGCTTTGGAGAATGATAAAGGAAATAAAGGCTGGATCGATTTCACTTCAAATAAAGACTGAGAGAGATTAATGGTGCAACTAACATGTACCTCGTGCCTTCTGTAGGCCAGGTACGGTGCTCAGCACTTCACATCAACCTCTTCCAATCCTCACCATCACCCTCTCCATAGCAACGATCATTAGTTCCATTTTCCTAGTTGGGTAACTGAGGATTATAGAAGCTGGGAAAGCTGCCTAATAAATGGCAGAGCTGGGATCAGAACTTTTTATTGCAGAGCCTTTTTTTATATCCTTGTGTTCTGCTGCCTGCTGATCCAAAGAGCTTCTTGTAATTTAGTTAATGAGGGCCCTAGGTGGAGGCTCCGTATTTTATTTTCATGAATTAGCAGAAAATAAACTTCAAGTTGAGCACGTGTTAGGAAGTGCCGAAGTCTGCCTCCTTGAGCTGGTTCTGGGAGCGCTGGGATTCTTCATTCAGCAAATGCAGTTTCATTCGTTCACTCAAACCCGCATCATACGGCAGCTTCTGTCCTCAATACGGGCGATGCAGAAAGAAGGAACAGAGTGTCCACCCTGGGGAGTTCCCAGCCGAGCGAAGGGAACAGACTCGTTCCTGCACTACCACGACTCAATATGAGAGGTGCCTACGGAGGTGCACATGCGGGATCCCGTGAGCACCGGAGCCCAAGGGACAGTGGGCCGTGGTGGTTATGCGAATTCATGGATTATGGGGTAGGAAAGCCCTGAGATTGAATCCTGCCTCCTCTATTTACAAGGTGGGTGACCTGGACAAGTTCCTCAGTTTTCTGAGCTTCAGTTTTTATCACTTTTTTAAAGTTTCATTTATTTATTTTGAGAGAGAGAGAGAGAGAGAGAGAGAGAGAGAGAGCATGTGCATGATTGAGAGAAAGGCAGAGAGAGAGGGAGAGAGAGAATCCCGAGCAGGATCTGCGCTGTCAGCGCAGAGCCCTACATGAGGCTCCATCCCACAAACTGCGAGATCATGACCTGAGTCATGGGGCCTGAATCAGGAGTTAGGGGCTTAACTGACTGAGCCCCCCAGGCACCCCCAGTTTTTAGCACTTTTAAATGCTGACAGCAATATAGTCGCTGCCCCACACCACTGTTTCAGCATCGAACGATACAATGCCTGCTCTCGCACATGGCCTCAAGCATAGTAAGCCCTATATAAATGGAAGCCATTAGGGAAAACTGGTCTGGGGAATCAGGGATGGTGGTACACAAGACTTGCGCAAGAAAGCTGAGTAGAAAGTGGTCATTTCAGATGGAGAGACTTTGGACAGAAGCAAGAAGGGGTAAACCAGCATTGTGTGCTCAGAAAAAAAAGAGGGGTTTACAGAAGAGAACCAAGGCAACAGCTGGATATACAAGAAGGATCAAAAAAGAAAGTGATGGTCAGTGTTCAGGACTCTGAGCAAAAGTATGCAGAAATGTGTGTAAAAGGAATTCGTCACAGCATTATTTATAACAAAAGGGAACACATGTGTGAATGAATATGCAAATACATACATACACAAATAGAAAGAATCTCAGAATCCATCAAAGGAAGATTGGCTAAATAAATTGTGAGATTGCCCTATAATGGGACACTGGATATTTTTCAATGTCTTGTATCTGTATGTGCTTACATGGACCAAGGAGCCAGAGGAGAGAAGAAAGTAGGGGTGCTGCAGCAGCCCTGAAGGAAGGTCCAGGGAGGGACAAGAGAAGATTAGGGTCAATCTGGTGAAAGGGATACATTTAGGGAAGAGGAAAGGAAGGAAGGAAGGAAGGAAGGAAGGAAGGAAGGAAGAAAGGAAGGAAGGAAGGAAGGAGGGAGGGGAGGGGGGAGGGAGGGGAGAGGAAGGAAGGAAGGGAGAGAAGAAGGGGGGAGGAGGGAGGGGAGGAGGAAGGTAAGGAGGAGGAGAAGGAGATGGTGGTTGGCAATCCTAAGAGTTCTGAGAAAACAGTGGGTGGCCTCAAACCATCAGTGATGTGGGCAGGACGTTTCCTGATTGGGAGAGGTGGAGTGGGGCGGTGGTGAGCTCAGGTTGGGGGCAGGAGATTAGGGGACCTGATTTCTGATGGCACCCGGAAGAGATGGGAGGGGCTTCTCCTCAATACCCCCGCTAAGGCCTTCTGGCTGGCAGAGCCAGGGCCCCCCCACCCATTCCTGGACCCTGCCCCCCAGGTTTCCAGGCTTCCCTGTGCCAACCCACCCTGGGCTCTCTCCAGTCACAAGTCTTTGTTTTCTATAGAGTCCCTGGGGATGTGAAGGTGAGGAAGGG
This sequence comes from Cryptoprocta ferox, assembly GCA_028646485.1. Lineage (NCBI taxonomy): Eukaryota > Metazoa > Chordata > Mammalia > Carnivora > Eupleridae > Cryptoprocta > Cryptoprocta ferox. The sequence goes on along the minus strand of CM053572.1, from coordinate 105,332,493 downwards.
CCAGAGGGTGGGTGGCCGGTGGCCACAGCTACTAACAATGCCGCTTCCGGGTATTTTGTCCCTGGTGGAATAGGAATTTTTTTTTTTCTTTTTGTTAAGGGCGGGAGAAGGGCCGTGGCTCTCTAGAGTATACTAGTAACGCCTGAAGGTTCTCAGAGCCAAAGTCTTTCCTCACACCCTGGGTCAGCCTGCATTTCTTGGACCATGTGTCTTGATTTTTCTGTCTGAAACTATAACCAGCAACTTGTTAGTATTGATGATTTTATGTTTCTTTTTTTTAAATTTTTTAATGTTTTATTTATTTTTGAGAGAGAGAGAGAGAGAGAGACAGTGTGAGCAAGGGAGGGTCAAAGAAAGACAGAGACACAAAATTGGAAGACAGGCTCCAGGCTCTGAGCTGTCAGCACAGAGCCTGACACGGGGCTCGAACCCACGAATCGCGAGATCATGACCTGAGCTGAAGTCGGACGCTTAACCAACCGAGCCACCCAGGCGCCCCAATGATTTCATTATTTCTTAAATTTTTTTGTTTTATGTTTATTCATTTTTAAGAGAGAGAGAGAGAGAGAGAGAGAAAGAGAGAGAGAGAGAAACAGAGCATGAGCAGGGAAGGGGCAGAGAGAGAGGGAGACATCAAATCTGAAGCAGGCTCCAGGCTCCGAGCTGTCAGCACAGAGCCCGACGCAGGACCGGAACCCACGAACCTTGAGATCATGACCTGAGCTGAAGTTGGACGCTTAACTGACTAAGCCACCCAGGCGCCCCTTGTTGAGTTCTTTACTGTTGAATCATCCTCAGCCAGGGGTCTGTGGAATGTGGAAAGAGAGTAGGATGGGGAAAAAGAAGGAAGGGAGAAATGGGAAGAGAGGAGAAGGGGAGTCTTTAAATCTCAGAACGTGAAGGGGGGAAGCTGATAAAGTGGAATGTGAACCCTCAGCCAAACTGGAGGGTTTAGGATGTTGGGTGAAGACTTGTGGTTATTCCCCGTAGGCTGCTGAGAAGCCCGAGAAGGCTGAGGGTTCCGTGCAGGGACCCAGCCACATCCTCTCACGCTTTGGAGGCTGGCTCAGGAGAAGGAATGACAGGCACACAGTTCCTACTCCACTCTAGCCAAAAACCTAGGGTTCAGGAGGGGGTTCTCCCCCTACTTGGGGGTCTAGGGCAGGATAACCCTGCTGGGCTGGGCCAGACGATGCTCAGTCAAGAGGAGATCAGCTGACGGTCACCTAGACCCAATGACAGCAACACTGGACCTTCTCTGCTGTTCTGGGAATCAGAAGGCCAACAGCAGCGAGAAGGCCAGACCCTAAAGGCACAGTGTCTAAAAATACCAGCGCTGGAAGGAATCTTAAAGATCCTCCAGAAAGAATTCATGACTTCCTCCTCTCTGCCTCTGTAGCCCTTTTCACAGATAGCATGCTGTGCTCTAATTTACAGTCATGCATCTATCAAAAAAACCCTCTTTTATTCGCATTGCATTGCCGAAGCATGACGTCTCACTCAGGGTCCTTTCAGGGAACGCTTGCGAGTGTTTGTTGACCCTAACTCTTTCCCTCTCGTTTTACCGATGAGAAAAAAATGAGTCCAAAGAAATTGGAGAGACGTTCCGAGCTATTAACCTGCTCAGGCTATAGACACGCTGGCCCAAGCCTTAACTCCGGGCTGTAGAGATCAGGCCAAAACATGAAGGCTTTCCATGGTGTGCAACCAGGCGGAGAGAACTCAGTCCCAAGACACAGTGTGTCCTGCGTGGGCACTGCCCGGCAGCTACGTTTTGGAAGCTGCCTTGTAAGCAAAAGGGATTTACAAGAGTTTCCGGCTAAGGAGGCCAAGTCCCCAAAAGATGCTCTGACCCTAAATGTAGAGTGTATGAGATCCATTTTGCATTAAGAAGGGACTCCATCTCCTGCCCTTTGAACCTTCTCAGATGTGTTCAGAAAGCTTCTTAAGTGCAGTTAGGTGTCCAGGTGCGTGGCTGGGTTGTGTATCAGGGACTGTGAAGGCTCAATCTTTGGATTACCTTTTGGTATAACAGCCTTTTCACTTAGACAAGAAGAGAGAAGATGAAATCTTTCTGACACAGGAACTGCTAAAGTGTTTTCTCAGAATACTAGTCCCTACATGTTCTTGGAAAGAAAACAGGGCTTTGTGTGACCAGGAAAGATGGATAAATGCTGCATTTATCTCAACCTGCTCTGGGAGACCCATCATGTGCATTTGTACATTAAAGGCACTGAGAAGTCCTGCAGTGAGGAATTAGGTCGAACTCTGTTCAACCCAGTATTGCACAAAATTATGTCATCAGAAAATACTTTTTCCGTGTCATGCTTAGGACAATGGCCTTCAGATTTGTTTGTTCACAGTACACTTTCAAAGTTTGGAATTTGGGGCAGCACACTTGAAATCACTAATATGGGCGTGTAGGAACAGGTCTAATGTTTAACAAGGTGTCTGCACGGGACAATTAGACTGCATTGTTCACTCCATGCCCCTCAGTTCTGAGCTGAAGGTTGACTTGAATGTGGCTCTGCCCTGATCAAGCTTTCTTATAAACCCCCAAAACCAAGTTGCCATCTCTTCTAGACAAGTCTTTCTTGGAATGCCTTGGCATCCCACCACACCTTTCTGCAACCAGTTGACCCCACTCTGGAGGATACTGTGTCATCCACTTAGCTCAGAGTTCTCCCCAACAGGCATGCAATAGTGTGATGTGCAGCTGAAGCAAAAATAAATGTTACGCACATCAAAGTTTGGCAGCACATTTGTAAATGCCTTAAACCACACAAGCTGAGAGCACGGGCCCTGAAACTGGTATTCCAAGAAGAAGGAGTGTGGAGAAGAGGCACTCGTGTGAGGTTATCTGGGGCCAGCTCTTGCTCCTCAAGAGGCCTGCAGGGCTGGGTGGGGGAGAGGGGCAGGGCTGCCGGACCCTTGGAAGCCAGGGTCTGAAGTCCCCTGAAACACAGAGATAGGAAGTCGCGCGTAAATCCCATTTTCCTGTTTCCGATGATTTAAGCAACAAATTTCATGGAAAGGGTTTCAGTGTTCATTTATTTAATTACATGCTTGTGATTTGTTATTTTTGAAAAGCAACCGACCAGAAAAACACAGTAACCTTTAATTAATCCTCATTGGGGAAAGCAGGATGGACGAAAGGACGTCAGACAAAAGCAAAGATGCCTGCGTTCTCTTCCTGGTTCTACCACTGGATGAGCAAGTGATTTCACCCCTCTGAGGTTCAACGTCCTTAGCGGCGAAAAGACGGGTTAGATTTGGAAACTCCTAGAATACTTTCGACGCCAATATTATTCTGGTTTCTAAAAAGTGCAAAAGTCAGTTTTAAAATTAACCCATTAATAAAAGTATTAATAATTTTAAATGGGACGTTTATGGATAAATTGGCAAAATCGATTAAAAGGTAAATGAGGGATCATGAACAAAATAGCTATTTAATGATTATTTACCATTGCCATTTATTGAAAACAACACGCCAGGCATTGTTCTAAGTTCTTTGTGTGTCATTATCTAGTTAGTCTTACAGCATTCCTCCCTGTGAACTAGATGTGCTTCATAGCTTGTTTTACAGACATTAAGATACTAATCTACTTACAGCAATTAAGCGGCTTGGCCAGGGCAACAGCGATAGTAGTGGAGCTGGGATTTGAACACGGCAGCCTGGCTCTACACCACTATGCTGTTGATTATCCAAACGAACAAGCTTAGAAGTGTAATAGCAGATGCTGGTGTGTGTACTTCTTTATCGTATGAAATGTGCGTGACATAGAAATGTAGGAAAGTACACGCAGACACCTAATGCCAAAAGGTTCCTAAAAGGAGCTGGTGTGATAACAAAACTGAATTGTCCAACCAGAGCACAGACTGGGATCTATTTCACGCATGCCCAGCGACACGCCGGACCCAGGATGGCTGAGTTTCGAGGCTGGGTTCAGGAAGGAGTGAGGCGTGCAGCGTGAGCCCCGGAGGGAGGGAGCTGGCCGACGTCCAAGGGAAGGTGGTGGGAGCCTGACAGCGGAAGCTTAGAATCCTTGCATCTTCCAGCTACTTGGAAGCCTAGAGGTCGTCCCATCAAACCCCCACCCAAAGCAGGCATTCCCGGTACAGCCCTCCGGTGGGTGTTTCCCAGCCTTGCCCGAGCGTTCCCAGAGAAACCTGCTCTGTTTACCAGACAGCGTTTTCTATTGCTGGACACCCTAACATATCAGGAAGCCCCGTTCCTTCTAATGAGACAAAATATGTCTTCTGGTGATTTCTATCCCGGGCCCTGGTCTTGCCTCAGGGGGACCCAAAAGTGACATGTGACCCTCTTTCCTATGATAAGCTTCAGAAACTAGGAGGCTCACTTTCACCACCTAGCTAAGGAGTCTGATTCCTGCAGAGGTTCCTCACGAGACAGATCTTGCCCGTCACACCTCATCCCTGTCCTGTGGGCCTTGTCAAACCAGCCATGGCCACAGCTTATCCACTCTGGTGTCCTTTGTAGGACCCAGCCCAGGGCCTGCCGCTTAGTAGTAGGCACAGCGTGATTGGTTATTTGAATTAAACTGAGCAAGGAAACGGCAAGAGGAAAATATGGCAGAAAAGGAGAGTCTGGTCCCTTGACAGCACCCATAGCCAGCTCCCAGATCTGTCTCTAGATCTGTGTTCATTTTCCAGATTCTTCCTGGGAGAGACCATCTTCCCCACATGCTGTAGTTGGGGTAGGGGGGGAACTGATCCCTGCCCAAGACTTGAAAGGGATGTTTTGGGGATCAGCATTATGACCCCAGTGCCTTAACTCAGGGCCTGGCCCACAGTAGCTACCAGATAAACATGGAACAGATGAATGAACAATAGTAGCGTGTTGTGCCCCTACTGTATACTATATTCTTATGTGCACTACACACATGATCTGATTCAAACCTTCCAGAGCCATGAATAAAATATGAATATACCTATTTTACAGGCAAGGGAAACCACGAATCCAAGAGGTTAGGAAACATGCCCAAGGTGACTCAATCGCTAGATGGAAAAGTCACAGTTCAAACCCAGACTTGCCCAGCTCTAAGGCCCAGGCTTAACTGCATCTTACTGCCTCCTGAAGGAGACACAGAAGAAAACAAGGACGCGGACAGAAAGACCAAGAGACGGGAAAAAGAAAGAGCTTGTGAAACAGCTTTGTGAACTGTCAAGCTCTCTGTAAAAGGAAGCTTCAGGCCCAGTGTGAGAGGAGGGCCCCGTTCTAGACCAGTCACATCCAGGTTTCTAACCTCGACACCAGGGGGTGGAAAATTCCAGATTCTGATGTCCCTACCGGGCAGGCAGACGTGGTTTTGGAGTTGGGTTTTCAGGGCTCCGGGGCTCCCTGAATTCACGGGCACGTGAAGACGTGGATCTCTTCTAACTGCACTTGGCAAAAATAACTATTTGCTCCCATCCCCAAGTCGAGAGATCAGTGAGGCCAGTCCAGGCCCCAAATCCCACCAGGGTGCACCCTGGCTCCCTGGTATTCCCTGCTCTATCCTGAACATTCTTGTAGGTCTTGCTAGCTTCCACTGCACCCCTCACATACAAACACTGCCTGGCTTTTGCCCCAATTCAGGGCACATAGTCTGTGCCCCGTTTTGTGCAGAGCACCTTCACTAAAAGAAATCATAGCTGAAATTTCCTATCCCAGCTGGGCATCCACGGATGAGGGATGTGGAGGCATGGGAGCCACATGCACAGGGCATGAGCCATTCTCTATATGAAGAGACCTGCGCTCCCCAGCCCATCCCCTTCAACCCGGCCGGAGAGATCTTACATAAAAAGCAAACAGAAACTCATCACTTTCTTAGTCTTCTGCTTGAAACTTTCATGCCTCTCCACTGTGTTTAGAATATGGATTAAAAGTCCCGTGAAGCCCATCAGATCTCCTACCCACCCTCCCTTCCCAGCCTCGCCTTGGGTCCCCTGCTCCTGCACGGGACAATTTCTGAACCTCAAGGTACATGCTGGTCCTTTTGCCCAGACAAGCTCTTTCCTGTTTTTTCTGAACCCCATGGCCTCAAGGCAGGCATCACTCAACACCAAGTTATGCCCCTTATATAAGGCCTCCAAAGCAGCTTGACTCCTTCACTGATCACTCTTACCTATTTGTTTAAAGTCTATATCCCCCGATAGACTCTAAGCTCCATGAAGTCACAAGACTGCATCTACTGTGCTCACCATTCTCTCCCAGAGCTGTGGTAACCATGGAGGAAAGATTTGGTCATATGCAAGCATTGGAGCCCCACCACAGGCTCTAGCTGGTGGAGGTCGCCCAAACACTAGGCCTCAGTTTCACCAACTACAATGAGGCAGTTGGCCAAGGTACCTCCGAGGCCGTTCAGCATCCTGATGCCTCGATTCAACTTGAGAACACTTACTTGGAGCATCGGCCTGAAGCACAATAATTTTAGAGCAGCATGAAGGAAGACCCTGGGAATGTAACTCCCTCCTGTGGTACGGGCTGTGTTTACAAAACAAACCCCAGAAATCATCATAAATCATTCCAAGCAGAGCTGCCTGGGTTGAAGCAATAAGACAAAAATACCTCTGGGCACAGCTCCTCCGGGCCCCCACCCAGCTGAAGAGACGTGGGGCCAGACAGGCTGTGCTCTCTGAAGAGGCAGTTGCTGGGTTTTTCTTTCCACCTTGGGTCCCTCAGTGGGGACTTCTCTCCCACCCTTCAGACTTTTAATCCCTTCCAGTACTTGTAGCGTTCAAGTGCCTTGCAAAGGGGAAATGACCCAAGTAGACCAGGGACTCAGTTCTAGGTCAGCCACTTCTGAGACATGGGTAACCCTCCATAAATTTTTCTTTCGTTCTGATCCGATCTGTCGGATAATGGATGTAACATCTGCTCTAATGACCTTTGAAAAACACAGAGGAGAAATGCTTTGAAAATCTCGAAGGGCCACACAAAGGCAGGCTTACTTTTGGCCATCATTTCTGACTGGCTCACTAACTAAAACGTGGTCACTGAGAGTCTTAGCATTTTCTCTCTAACTGGGGAATGGAAGGCCTGGTCCCCAGATCAAAGAATCTCAGGCATCCGAGTAGCAGGTGGTTGAATCACTCTGGACTGGCTGAGCTTGCCCTGATGGTAAACCTAATTCAAGCCTTCCACAGTGTCCCTGACTTGGGGTCAAGGGGCCTTAGCTCTGAGCCAGATCTAGTCCCAGGACCTGTCGCTGGATGTAAGAAGGCTTGGGTCCCTGTGATCCTGGCTTTGGAGTCTTGATGTAGTTGAGGGTTTCCAGGGTGTACCTTTCCAGACAGGCTTTGGTTGAGTTTCTGCTGCCTATGGTTTCCTAAGCTTCAGTTTTCTCCTCACGGAAACAGAGAGAGTTGATTGACCTCCGTATTAAAAGTTACGATGCACATAAAACATTTAGTTTTGTGAACATGTCACATGTTAGGCATTTAAAAAATACTATTATTGTTATTGTTGTTGTTGTCATTTATATTCCAGGGCACACGCACACCCTGGTCCTCTCTGAATTCCCTGAGTGCTTTTTCCACTTCCTGCCCTGTCTAGCCTTGCCTTGTCCTTCCTGTTTTCCTCTAACAACACTGCTAGACAAAGATTTCTAAATTTACCTTATAATTTACCTAATTTCACTCAGTATTGCTCAGTAAATACCTCTGGAAACAAAAGTCCTAGACAAACAAGACTCTTGGTCAACAAGTGTACCAAATTCAAGTGCCATTACGGACATACCTGGCATCCCGGCAACATGGCGCAGAAAATAGAGTCCCGGGCTACTTGGAGTTGAGATTTTTAGACCTGGCTTGGCCATCGATGACAATTGCCAAAGGATTCAATATCCCTGAAATCTTAGTCTTCCTTTCTATAAAACAAAAACATCTAGTTTTTGTTGGTTTGTTCATAAGCCTTTTCGCCTAGCTACATAAAACCCTGTTTCTCTAAGAAATCTTTGGCAGAAGCCCAATATATAAAACATTTAACAGAATAACAACCCTGGATATAGGAGGGGGCCAGATCGCCTTTCTTGCCTTCCCACAATCTTGCCCCTTCTGTTCATCTCCGGAACAGCCAAGATGCTCCTGTGTGCACCCATAAGGCTTCATAGAGTCCCGCTTACATAACTCTTTGTGCCTCATTTTCCTCTGTGGTTGAGTGGGGATAGTAACTACCTCCCTCAAACAGGGCTGGTGGTAAGAATTGAATGAGTTAACACAGATAAAGATAAAGCCCTCAGTGGGACTTTATCTTTAGACTATTGAGTTCTATTAGACTAAAGAACTCAATAACTGTTAAACATCACTATTATCACTACGGCCACTTGATTGCTAAGGTGACTCTTACTCAGAAGCATTAGGAATCTGTGATCGTGTGGACACGTCATAAAAATGCACCCACATAGAAAATTATAAATTATCCTCAGGCCCCATGATGCCTCCTCTACTGTTTTTATGGACACAGGAGGAGATAAGATGTTATTTCACATGATAGACAAATTCTGCTTCTACTGAAAACATGTTTTATAAAGCAATGCTTAATATTTCTTTCACTCCTGGGTTCATGTGACAGAGCCCCATCCGGGAATAAAAATAGAAGGCACAAGCAAAGAAAAAGAGACCTCACATGAACAAGGCAGCCAGTCTGTGTTTAGCGCCTAGTGGCCCATGCAGTCATTTGTCTGACAAATATTTATTGTACAATTACTATGGCCAGGCAGCATGCTGAAGAAAAACGAAGAAAAACCAGGCCCCGGCCCTGTGGAGCTTGCTTTCTAAGGGGTATCGATAGGAATTACATGGAAGGAAGGATCCACGGGAGCTGAGGGTGCAGGAGGTGGGGGAGGGGGAGGAAGGGCAACCAGTGTGCAGAGAATAAGATAAGACTTACTTCAGCGGAGTGGATTCGAGCGCAGAACAAGGCTGTAATCCCAGGTGAGGTGGGGCTAAAGGGAACAGCATGTACAAAATTATTTATCCAAGGGATTTCCAAGAACACTACTGTTTGCTCCGATTAATTCGCTCCTAGGAGGATACATACTGCTTTTTTTGGGAACCAACTTTTTGTGTTTTAAATAAGCTCTTTTATAAACAGTTACTGAAGGGACACTGTCAAGCAACATGATTTTAAGTGATCCTGGCATTAATATTCTCTTCATGAGTAATAGGTCAGAGTCTTGTTTCACAGAACTTTTCATTCTGGGAAGTTAGTTTGAAAAAAACTTAATCTCCTATAAGGGACACTGAGCATGACTTTCAATACAGTGCCCAGGAAAGAGCTAAAGATAGGAGGAAGACGTGAGTCTGAACCCTAGATTCTTACTACTCTCACTTCTTCTCTCTCAACCCATTTCCTCTCTGGTAAAAGGTGGACCTGACACTCACCGCTAAACGAGACTATCAGGTAAGACAACAGATGTTAAATTGACGTGTAGACATTAGGGCATGTAGAACCCATTTGTATTTATTTTAATAACTTCCTTTCTCTCTTTGTTGTCCTTGTTCCTAAGCATAAAGAAATTGAATTATTTTTGTGGCTCCTGTTTGCTTTGTGTTCAGAAGGAAGGATCGATATCTAACAATGCCATTGCAATTCTCTTGGGCTCATGTGTCACTAAGGCATCTCCAATACAATCTGTCAGGGAAGCCCGTTCAAGCAAAGAGCCTCCTCGAGCTGCTGCTAAGAACCTAAGCTCTGAGGTGAGTAGGCCCCTCCAACCCTTGTCTGCTAAAGACGGCCGCTCAGAGCCAGAGTCCAGCTTCCGGAACCTTCTGTCTGCCTCACACATCCTGGAAATTTTAAGCCTATAGACTCCATCTCTGTCCTTCTTCCCATGGTCCCATATTCCTCCATCCCAACCACCAAACCCGCTCTTCCCCTCCCCTGCTCCTCACGACTGAATCCACCGCTTACCACCTGTGTGTCCTTAGATTGGTTAAGATCTCTGTAACTCATTTTCCATAAAAAGGACATGATAAAAGAATCTAACCCTAGGATTGTTTTCAAGATTCCAGGGGATTATGTCTTTTAAATACTTCACACGGGGGCACTTGGGTGGCTCAGTCAGTTAAGCGTCCGACTTCGGCTCAGGTCACGATCTCACGGTCCGTGGGTTCAAGCCCCATGTCGGGCTCTGTGCTGACAGCTCAGAGCCTGGAGCCTGCTTCGGATTCTGTGTCTCCCTCCCTCTCTGATCCTCCCCAGCTCATGCTCTGTCTCTGTCTCTCAAAAATGATTCAACATTAAAAAAAATTTATAAAGCCTTCATACAATTCAAGGCAATTTTCAATACTCAGAGAGTATCTATCATTGTTGCTATTAGCCCTATTTCCTTTCTTCCCTCCCCCTTCTTTTCTTCCTTCCTCCCTCCCTCCCTGTCTTTTCCTTATTCCCTATTCTGTCACCACCTCTGGTGCCCTCCTTCCTTCCCTGGCCCCTTCCTCCTGCCTGTCCCTCGTTCCCTGCCCTTGCCCTCATGTGCCCCTACCTCCCCTCACCCCGACAGCTTCCCCAGCCATGAGTCATAGAAGTTTGCTCCCACACTGGCTCCCGAAAGGCTCTGGCGAGCAAGCTGGCAGGCTGCAGAGGCAGACACGGCTGCCAGGGCCAGAATTTGCCAGATGGAGCCAGCCTGGTACTTGACTTCAGTCTACTTCTAGGACCTGCCCATGCATTTATGGAACCACCGGCCATTATTTTTGGGAACCATAAGAGACTGGAAGTCCCTGAGGATGACGAGAGGATAAATGTTGCAGTGCCCATCTTTGCTACAAGGGGAGGAAGATTGATTTCTGGTCATTTTAAGACGTTCTTTTAATATCTGGGAAAACTCTCCACTGAGTCCTCGCCCAGTTTGAATTTGGCATCCTACGCTGACACCCACTGACTTTTTCTCTCTCCTCTGCTGGACTCCGGGCTCCTGAAGGCCAATCCGCTGCCCCATTACACTGAATTGTCTTATCTCTTTGCCATGGGGGTTAGGACCATGTGATTTGGACTCAGACAGACCTAGGATTCAAGCCTATCTTTGCCACTTTGTTCTTGTGACCTTGCACAGATTAGTCAACGTCCAGAGACTCGTTTGCCCACGTGCTCATCCAACAAATAAAATCATTGAGCACCTACTATGTCCCAGGTGCTGTTGCCAGGTGTTGGTGGTAGAGCAGTGAAGGAGGCAGGCAGCCTTTGCCCTCATGCAGCTTAGTGGGGGAGAAAGAACAAGTGAAATCACAAAGGAACATAAGAAAATAATACATGAATCCATTGTGGTGAGCACTATACAGGAGACACTGAGGAACTGAGCAAAACAACAGTGGACGTGGGGAGAGGAGATCTATTGAATACGATGGACACAATGACCTAGAGCAGTGCTTCTCAACCTCAGCGCCTTTGATCTTGGGGGCCCAATCCCTGGGGTGGGGGGCTGCTTGGTGCACTGCAAGATGTTTAGTAGCATCCGTGGCCTCTCCCCACTGGCTGCCGGTAGCCGACCCCCTCCCACAACCACAAACGCCCCCAAGAATTGCCAGTGTCCCCTGGAGTACAGCCGGACGGGCCCAAACCACCCCCAATGGAGGGTGGGTCACACACATTTGTGTCTGAGTCTCCCCGCATCCATTTACTTGCCAAAGTGACTCTGAATAGGTAATAACACTCTCGGACCCATTTCCTCATGTGCGAAATGGGGGTGTTACTGGAAAGAATAACACTCAGCAGTTGTTATAAGGAGTAAATGAGATAACCCCAGTCCATAGGGACCAGAGGTCTCTTGGGGACGGAACTGGCCCGGGATCTCGTTTATGTCCCCAGTGCACAGTACAGAAGCCAGGACTCCTTATCTACCTTGTGCACTTCTGCAGCATAAATTGTAGCAGTCCCCACACACAGACGGGACAGCGGAGACACTGCGGTTTTGATTTTATCCCAGGTAATCCCTGTTCTCAGTGATTTGATATCTGTCCAGAGCGAGGCTTTTTTTAGTGACGAAGGAGGTGGCTCCTTGCTGCCCCGCTAAGAGAAGTCTGAGCGCTTTGGAAAGCTCATTCCCCCACAGGGAGTGGCTGATGAAAGATAATATTGCCTTTGGTCTTCCTCTTCTCCCTTAAACAATTGAAGGGGCCTTTCCTTTTCCCGTTTGGCTGGTTTGAAGCCCCTGATGTGCTGTTGCGCATTAGCTCTCACCTCCGTGCAGGCTGGACGGCTCAACCAGCAGCCCGGCGCACGTTTGTTTTCAGATTTCCGTGCCAATCTGGGGTGAGCGGGTTGGCATCTTGCTGTCTCTCCCACTCTTCCGGAACACTTCATGGGGACAAGCTTCCATCCCCCACAGAACCGGATTGGAGGGAGTCACAGTGTCCAACTTTCTCCAGGGCCCTATTCTTCTTTCTCAGGGAATGTGCGATCTTGGACCCTAAGCGCAAACTCCAGGCCCGTCCCCACCTCATCGTCCTGAAACCCTTTACGGATCTCATCGGCTAGGATTCATTCAGCTTTCCGGAACCCCGAGTGATTCCTCCATGGGATAGATCAAAGCAAATCTAGTGGGGCATCTCCCTTAGCAGTGTCCTCTCCTTAGGAATTATTTCAAATACCATCTGAGACCTTGCTCGCCCCGTGCGTCTGGCAATACCTGCTCAAGGCCCTCACAGCTTCCAGATCCTTCACTGAAGCCATTTTGGCAAAAGAAAGTAGGGTCTAATTTTAAAAATGGTATTTTCCTAGAAACTCTAACATTTCCCTAGAAACATGGTGGCTGCAAGAGTGAAGAAGTCCCACTCTCGCGTGAGTGCCGTGTGATACTCGCACAGAAGTGCTCCTGGGGGAGCCTGGTGGCCTGGTCAATTGAGTGTCTGACTTCAGTTCAGGTCATGATCTCGTGGTTCATGAGTTCAAGCCCTGTGTCAGGCTCTGTGCTGACAGCTCAGAGCCTGGAGCCTGCTTTGGGTTCTGTGTCTCCCTCTCTCTGTGCCCCTCCCCTGCTCATGCTCTCTCTCTCGGTCTCTCAAATATAAATAAACATTAAAAAAATTCAAAAGTGCTCAGTGAATATTTGTTGAACAGGGACAAGGCCTCGATGGGGAGATGAGAGGACAAACATCGTTGAACACCTGTCGTGTCCCGGCACCTCCCTGGGTGCCCTGGGCACCAAAGGGAACAAGACGCAGCCCTGCAGACACACTCAGTCCTGGTGGACACAGGGCTCCCTGTAGAAAACATGATCACTCAGTAAGTGCTATCTGTGCACGCAGTGGGGTAGTGCCCAGGCTGGGGGTCGGGGAGCCCTTCTTAAAAGAGGTAATGTGCAAGCTAAGCATGAGAAACCAGAGTTAGCAGAAAGAATGTTCTAGACCAGGGTGGGAGGTGTGAAAGGCATGGGATCTGTAAGCACTTTAGCAATCGGGCATGACTAGAATGGCCCAAAGAGTGCAAAGGGCAAGACAGCGGGCAGAGGGTGGGAAATGAAGGATCTGTGTGGTAGACACGCAGAGGAGCGGGCCAGATCCTGCTGCCCACCGCCGGCTCCTTCAGGGTCTGCCTCAGTTGCACAACCCCGCAGCCTGAAATTCCCCCTGAAAGCCACGGAGGGAGTCTGCTCCCAAAGTTCTGGCCATTTGGGCTCACGGTGGGGTGATGCTGAAGGGCAATGCTCACTCCCGAAATCCACACCACGCTGTCTGCAGTTTTGACTTCTTTTTTAAAGATTATTTATTTATTTTGAGAGAGAGAGAGAGAGAGAGAGAGAGCATGAGCAGGGGAGGGGCAGAAAGAGAGGGAGACAGAATCTGAAGCAGGCTCTATGCTCTGTGCTACCTGCAAAGAGCCCCATGCAGGGATCGAACTCACAAGCCATGAGATCATGACCTGAGCCAAAGTCAGACACCCCCAAGTATCCCCACTCAATGCAGGGCTCGAACACTGAGATCACGACCTGAGCCAAAATCAAGAGCCCAACTCACTGAGCCACCCAGGAGCCCCAAGGGGTTTTGACTTCTGCCTCTGCCCAGTCCTGCATCTGCCCTTTTCCTTACCCAGGTGTCAATCCTGTATAAACATCTAACACCCCAAACTCCATCCCCATGTCTGCTTCCAGTGACCCCAGCTCGCTCCACCCTGGGATGTCAAACTGAAAGCTGGACTGTGTTCTGTCGCCAACAGCATTCAACCATTTTCCCTTTGCAATGCAGACATTCCAGATGCGTGCTTACCCAGATTCTAACATCCTTCAATACATAAAGGCTACCTAGTCCGGGAGCTGTGAACAATTCCCAGAGAACTGGCTGGAACTAGCTTTGTGTCTGCTTGCCCCTTTCTCACTGTTAGTGGGGGAAATCTTCTCCAATACCCATACATCCACGTGGAAGAACGTCATCTCGAAAACACTCCCATCATCGTTCAGCCATCCTCGTGGGAGGAAGAGGGGATCTCTCTGCGTGCAGCAGACCCCGGCTTCTGGGCCCACCCTCTTTTTCCTCAAGACGGTCTCCAGCTGACAGGGGACACTGTCCAGTCTGTGCTTGAGGCCATACAGGAAGCTTTGTGAAGCCGATTCTGGGCTTGCTGGAAAGGTTTGGTGGGCCTGTCCTTCGGGCTCTGGCGAAAAGCAGCTGCGAGCCCATTCTGCTCCATGTGCAAACCGAAGCCCCCGCCCAGCTTTAATCAGTAAGAATGCCAGCATTTTTTAAAATGTTTATTTATTTTGAGAGAGAGAGAGGTAGAAAAGTGAGCAGGGAAGAGGCAGAGAGAGAGGGAGATAGAGACTCTCAAGCAGGCTCTGCACTGCCAGTGCGGAGCCTGAAGTGGGGCTCAAACTCATGAACCGTGAGGTCATGACCTGAGCCAAAATCAGGAGTCAGACACTCAGGGCGCTTGGGTGGCTCAGTCAGTTAAGCGTCCGACTTCGGCTCAGGTCATGATCTCGCTCACGGGTTCAACGCTGCATCAGGCTCTGTGCTGGAGCCTGCTTCGGAATCTGTCTCCCTCTCTCTCTGCCGCTTCCCTGCTCGCTCGCTCTCTCAAAAGTAAATAAATATTAAAAAAAAAAAAAAAAAGAGACAGATGCGTAACCGACTAAGGCACCCAGGCACCCCAAGAATGCTAGCATTTTGATCTTCGCCTATCTGACCCTCAGTTAGGTCTGAACTTGGGCAGGGAAGAAAGCTGCTATTTTTCAAGGCCTCTAAAATACCCCCACACTCACAATCCAACCCTTTGAAACGTCTTGATGTATCAGTTTCTCAGCACTCAAAGAATATCAGGGATCGCTATGGAAGAAATAAATGGTCAAACAAATTGTGGTTCTATCAGAAAGATATAATCCCACCAAAAGAAATATGGCTGTATAATTTGGGGGGGGGTTTCTACACACTCACCGGGGATATGGACAGAAGCCTCAATTTAATTACTGCTTCAAACTGTGTAAAATTGCTGTGGTGAGCCACAGCATGTTTATACAAAGAAGAAGCCCGTGAACTTAACCTTGGGGTATTTTGCATTAGGAATTCAGCCGAATGTTTTGAACCTGAAACCTACAGGACATTCCAAAAAAAGATTAAAGGATTTTTTCCTCTAATGTAAGTTAAAAAAAATCAGATGAGCATCTTTCTTGGATTGCCCGCTAGAAGTGTCCACTTAATGGAAATGAAAAGGCGTCCACTTAAGAAGCGAAAGGTTAGACCTTGTTCCTGACCTGCTACCACCACGGACTTACTGAATGACCTCACTCCAGACATTTTAACTCTCTCGGCTCATTTCCATAACTATAAAATGGCTGTGAAAATATCTGATATGCTTTCCTCACAAGGGGCTTAGAATTGACTGTGGTGTTTTATTATAAATCATACTAAGAGATATCACGTATTGGGTGCTATATGCTAAAAGCAATGCTAAACACTGTTTGTGGATTTTCGCACTTTAAGGTTGCTACTGTTGTCCCCATTTAACAGATGAGGAACCTGAGGTCCAGAGAGCTTATGTCATTTTCCCAGGTTCTCACAGCTAGTAAAAGGAGAGCTAGACTTTGAACCCAGACCACAGAACCCAGATCTATCTAACCCCTAAGCCCATGCTTTTAACCACCCAGCTGTATGTCTTCTACGCTGAAAACAGGGTGAGGGAGTAGAAAAATACAAAGTGTCAAATGCATCCCCAACTCTGTCTCAAGTGAGTCATTCACCCTCCCCGAGAAGATAGAATAATAGTCCCCAAAGACGTGCACACCCTAAGTCCTGGAACTTATGAATATGTTACAATACATGACAGAGAGAAATGTAGGTGGCAGATGGAACTAAGGCTGGTCATCAGCTGAGCTTAACATAGAGAGAGTATTCTAGATTTTCCAGCTGGGCCGAAGGTGATCACAGGGTCCCTGAGAGTGGAAGGGAGGGCGCACAGGAGGTCAGGAGCTGAGATGTGAGAAGGGCTCATCCCACCCGGCTGACTTTGAAGCTGGAAAGGGGCCACGAGCCAAGGAATGCAGGAAACTCTGGAAAGGAATGCAGCCCCGCTGGCATCTTGAGTTGAGTCCAGTGAAGCCCGTGTTGGATGTCGAACCCACAGAGCTGTAAGATCATAAACTCGCGTTGTTTCAAGCCAGTACGTCTGTAGCAATGTGTTACGGCAGCATTAGAGACCAACTCACCACGAACCTGTTTGTAAATGGAAGGGTTGGGCTTGAAGCTGATGGCTCGGGCTTTTCAACCTCCAACATCCTCTGCGTGTGCCCTCTGTACAATTCTTTCTAAAGCATGGGGAGAAGCACAGGAATAAGTGGCAAGAAGTGACTTGCCCCGGAACATAAGTGGCAGCCAGCCCAGGGCCAGAGTCTCAGCTCATGCCCATCCTCCCCACTGTCCTCTCACCCCACCCCTGCCACCAGCAGAGGCCCCTGCCAGGCTCCTCGGGCTGTCAGGTGGCTCATGGGTCTGGAGCCAGCAGTAGAATGGAAAAACAGCAGAATGGAAAAGCTTTGATCCTCATAGCTTCAGTTCCTGCAAAGTTGCCTTGTTTGTGCTGCTTGACGGACATGGGTCCAAAGTGGCTATTGACTTTACACTATAAGGAATGAGAAGAAACATGAAGAACGGAGGGTGAGGGGCAGGGATTCTACCCCTCCTCCTTTTCTTCCCCCTGCAGCTGCTCCGTGCTCTGGCCACATTCCAAAGCTTCTTGAAACAGAACCCTTCCAAGCAACACGTGAGCCTCTTGGTGGTCCCATGTCACATTTTCAGGAGCCAGAAGAGATTTGGGTGGAAGGAGTCAGCCAGGTGCTAAGGCTGCTGGTGATCAGCAAGGGGTCATTACGTAGGGCCAAGGTCTCCAGGTATTTGGGGGAAGGGGGAGTCTTAAGAAGGAAGACTGGAGGTGGACTGAGAAGGGATGGGTACTGAGGTCTCTGGGCAGAGAGGAGAGGAGACTTGAGGGCTGTGTCCCTCCAGGCTGGAGAGCTAGGCTGGGGGCACCTGCAGGGGCCTGGGTATGTCCTCAGGAAGAGACCTATAGCCTCTGTCACAAACCCTGACAATGCATAAGGGCACAGCATAACAGACTTGCAGGCTGCAAAGTCCATTCTTCCACCATCTTCTCTATTTCTGCCGGAAGCCGAAGCCCTCCATGTCGTTCTTTTTTCTTTAAATGACTCCAAATTTCCTTCAAGAAATTTATTTTTTAAAGGCCATTTTCTAAATCACTCTCTGCGGTATGAAGTGCCAGTGCTCGCCCTTTTCAGTCTTCCTCTCTCTCTGAGCACATGGGAAGATGATAATCCCAGAAGCTCCCTCCCCCTCCACGCATGGCTGAATGGAGCCTCATGATGAGTTTAGCCCATGGATTCTGGAGGAAGTGGTGTGTGCATATTTAAAAAAACATAAAACGGGGGCACCTGGGTGGCTCAGTCAGTTAAGCAGCCAACTTCGGCTCAGGTCATGATCTCGCAGTTCGTGAGATCGAGCCCCACGTCGGGCTCTGTGCTGACAGCTCAGATTCATGAGCGTGGGAAAGGTAAGAGTGGCCCAAGTCAGAAGTCAGAATCTGTGCTGCTTCAGATTCTGTGTCTCCTTATCTCTCTGCCCTTCCCTTGCTCACGCTCTGTCTCTCTGTCTCTCAAAAATAGACATAAATAAATAAATAAATAAATAACATAAAACGATCTTGTATATTTTGTTTTGTAGACTCTTGATGTACCCATAAATCTATCGATTTTAGAAATATCTGGAAGTATCTGGAAATATCTGCAGAATTACCTCTGGGGAGGCACCTGAGAGAGAGATAGGGAAGAAAGGACAGTGGTAAAAAAAAAAAAAAAAAAGAACTTTACATTTACCTGCATTAAGTTTCCACAAGGAAAATATATTTAGGTATTCCTTATATAAGTAAAAATTAACTTTATATAAGTAAAAATTAACTTTAATAGCATAATGTTGAAAGGAAATACAAGTGGCAAGTTACATTGGAACTCTGTCTTGAAGCATCTGAAACGCCAGGCTAAGGTCTGTGCTTGATGCTGTCAGCAGCTAGAAGCTGAGGAAGGTGTGTGTGTAGCCACGACCTGGCTACTCCGATAGGGGGGCTGGGGTGGTGCCTTCTCGCGGGGCGGGCATTGAGGCTGGACCAGTAGACACACACACAGAGGGACCACGACAGCGTCTGACCCAGTGAGCGCTCTGTCCCTAGGAGCTTCTGACTCGGGCCACTCTTACCTTTCCCACGCTCATGAATGTGCCAGGACTTTGTGCCTCAGGGTTTCCTGTGTCCTGTCCCTTTTCTTCCTCTCCTCTCATCCTTCAGAGCGCAGATGAAATATTAGCGGCTCAGGGACGCCCTTGATGGCTCGCCTCTCGACGTGGTTCCCCGAACACTCATCACGGATTGTGATCGCCTCTTACCTGTTCGTGGTTTTTCTCCCGTGCTCAGAGTATGCAAACTTCATGAGATCAGGGACAGAATGTGCTACATTCGCCGCTGCTTCCCCGGCCCGCAGTAGAGTTCCTGGCACAAAGTGGAGATAGAATAGCAGTGATAATCATCATCATAATGTAAGAGCTACTGTGTATTGAGTGCTGACTATACGTCAGGCACGTTTTCACATGGATGAACTCATCTGAATGTCTCAATAATCCATTTGAGTGGGCGAAGTATTGTCCCCAGTTTACAGGTGAGGAAACTGAGGCATAAAAGAGATTAAGAAACTTAACAAAGGTCACACAGCCGAGTGGCAGGGCTGGAATTCCATCCCTTAGTACACCACATGTATCTTATTAAATGATGAATTAATTAACATCATCCTGGTTTGTGACATTCCTAATGTCCTTATATGCCACATATAGAAAGTGGGATTTGTCGCAGAATAAATGAGAAGGATTAGCCTGATCAACGGAGTGTCTGTAGGAAGGCTGTAGCCCTTAGGAGGAGGAGGCCACTGTTGTCCCCTGAGAGGCAGTGGATCGAGCTGTGTGTGACAGGGAGAATGACAGAGCTGCGCCCATGGGGCAGGGGGTGCTGGTGGCAACCAGGCAGGGTCACCGGCTCCAGACCACATTACCTGGTTCTTGGGAGAACACTCCCCACCAAGCTCAGGCAGGGCCAGAGCACTGAGAAGGGAGTCCTGGGAGCAGGGGAGACCTGGCTGCCCCTGAGGCTGGTGCCAAGGCAGAAAGAGGAGCCAGCCTCTGAGTTAGGTAAGGAAGAGTTCTCTTCTGTCCTGGCCTCGAGGGGCGGGCCCTTCCTGAAAGCCATAGCTTGCCAAGTCCTTTAGAGGGACCCGATGGCAGCCAGTCGCGAGGCCAGAGGAAAACTAGGCACACTATAAGGCACGCCTAAGCAGTACTATTTTTAATCCCGTTTTACAGATGAGGAAATAGAAACTTGGAAAGATTAAGTAATTTTCCCAAGCTAGATATTGGCAGCGTTAGAACTCGAACTCAGGTCTGCCTGATGCCAAAATCTCTTTCCTTACCTCTACTCTGAACAGCCTTCTAAATTGGAAACCACCATTTATTTCTATGTGTCAGGTACTATGCCATAATCTTTATTGGGAATTATTCAATGACAGAATGTTACCTCGCCCATAATAAATGGTCAGCAAATATTAGTTTTCATTATTGTACATATTATATGTTTATATATTGGGATGGTTAATTTTATGTGTCAGCTTGGCTAGGCCACAGATATTTGGTCAGATGCATCTGGATATTGCTATCAAGGTATTTTTAGGTTAGGTTAACATTTAATAATTTTTTAATGTTTATTTATTATTGACAGACAGAGAGAGACAGAGCATGGGCATGTGACGGGCAGACACAGAATCTGAAGCAGGTTCCAGGCTCTGAGATGTCAGCACAGAGCTGGATGTGGGGCTCGAACTCACAAACCGTGAGATCATGACTGGAGCTGAAGTCGGTTGCTTAACCAACTGAGCCACTCTAGTGCCCCGAGATTAGATTAGCATTTAAATCAAAAGACTGAATAAAGCAGATTACTCTCCACAATGTGGGTGGGCCTCATCCAATCAGTTGAAGGTCTTAATAGAAAAAGACTGACCTTTTCCCAAGGAAGAGAGAATTCTGCCTCTGAACTGCCTTCAAACTCAAGCTGCACATTAACTTTTCCCTTAGTCTTCATCCTGCCATCCTGCCCTGCAGATTTGGGGCTTGGCAACCCCCACAATCACATGAGCCAATTTCTTAAAATAACTCTCTCTCTCTCTCTCTTTCTCTGTCTCTTCCTCTCTCAAATGAGGACCACATGACACTTCCATACAGGAATGAATGGGCAGGCCCACTGACAGTCAGGGTCCTTTCTCTGCCATCCATGTGGCTCAGCACAGGGTGGGTGATGGAGATGAAGGCGATGACATCTGGCAGCCAGAAATCCCACAGGCTATCCCAAGGTCACCATTCACCCGTCAGGGGACCTGGGGCAGACTTCTTTCAAAGATCCCAGCGTTAGTTTTTCCCTTACCAATATGGTAGTAATAGTCACTCTAAGGGTTATTGCAAAACTCCACATGAAATGCCATTATGTGATATTATTTTATGAGTGGCAGTTTTTCGCCCTCTGGAAGAACAGTCCAGTTGTTAAGTAAATGCAGGGCTCAGCTTCAGAATAGGGTCCGGCCTGGGTAGCACTCTGAAGTCGGCCAGATGGCTGATGGTCACCAGGCGTGTGCCTCACTGCAGCCGACAGGGAGGGCACTAGGAGCCCAGGAGGCAGGCAGCCAGGGTGGAAGGGGTTAAACTCATGGCCGCACTCCAGGGGTGAAGCCAGTGAGGCTCTAGCCTCAACCAGACTTGAAATCCAGCCTGCCCCTTCCCATCTCCAGGTAAGGTCAGCTAATGGTCAGAACTTCCCCTAATGATTCAGGGAACAGGATAGCCAAGTGCCTCTGTCACAGATCCTCCTTCTAAAGCTGAGGTCCTCTGGCCACAGCAGAGGATGTGGGAGAACAGATAAAGACTGGAATGAGAAATTAATTTGAAAAGCACAGAGAGCATCAACAGGATTCCAATCAGAGAATCAGGCTGCCAGCAGACCTGAAAATCACCTGACATGTGTCTCCTTGAACTCAATCTTGACCCATCGTCTTCCCCATCATCCTAGGATTGGGGGGAAATGCATAGAACCAAACTCGATCGCCACCTCACTCTGTGACAGTGAGCAAGGCATTTAGCACCCGAGTCTCAATTTTCCCTTCCACGGAGAAACAAAGTGGTACAAAATCCGTTTGCCAAACTCCAGCCATCAGACTTCCGCGCTCATGATTGTCGCCGTACTCATGCGCCACAGGGACTGTGGTTTACCCAATGTTGCTCTTTACGTATATTTATATATTTAAAAGGGAAATTCTCTATCACCTTGTTAACGCCAAAATGAAGTCTTTTGTGTTAAAGTTTATAATACATAATTATTACAATTTTTAAAATTCTCACCCGCCAGACCCCGATAGCAGGCTGGTCATACTGTCTTCAGGAATCACTGGCCTCCAGCTCTGGCATTTCACCAGTGGAAGACCTCAATCCTTACAGCCTTGCTAACGCCCAGGGAAGTCCGCCCCGATCCCCTACATTAGGCTGCTTCCCTCTGCACATGCCCAGCGAGGCGTTTATTGAGTTTTTCCCCCGCTAACGGGCAGTGGCGTAGTGCCCGACAGCCTGGGACCCAGCAGCAGTGCTGGCCGGCTACATACAACCTCCTGGTCACCTTCCTTCGTGTTTCTTCACAGCTCCAAGATTGATTCTTAATCCACAAAATGAGGTTACGTTTTTCTTCTCTGAATGGAATCTGAAAAAAAAAATGTAAAAAATAATTTGGGTGAAAAATGCAGAAGAAACTTTCTATGGTAGCCCCGAAGGGTTGAAATCGGGGAAAGAATTTGTCAATTGGAAGAGATGGGAGCATGTTTATATTATGCAATATCGTTCACATTTTGGATATAATTCATGTTATTTAATGTATTTTTTTAAAGAGAGGATTTGAAAATTTTTTTTAATGTTTATTCTTTTTTGAGAGGCAGAGAGAGACAGAGTGTGAGCGGGGAAGGGGCAGAGAGAGGAGACACAGAATCTGAAGCAGGCTCCAGGCTCTGAGCGGTCAACATAGAGCCCAATGTGGGGCTCAAACTCATGAACTGTGAGATCATGACCTGAGCCGAAGTTGGACGCCCAACTGACTGAGTCACCCAGGAGCCCCTAATGTTATTGAGTATAATTATGGGGGCCATGGCTGACATTTATTGAGTGGTTACTATTGTGTGAAGTGCTTTTGAAGCATGATTTCAATTCATCTTTACAACCACTATCATTCCCACTTTACAGATAAAGAAATTATGGTTCGATGAGGTTATGTGTCTGGTCCAAGGACTCAACTAGAATGTGGTGGAGCAAGGACTGATCTGGGGTCTGTCTGACTCCAGGGCCCTTGCTTTTGCTTTCATCCTCAGTGGCAGTGGTTCCCGAGCAAGGCACTGTTGTCACTACGTCTCCAGGCTCGGAGCTGACAGCCACTCCCCTCCACAGGCTCTGTGGCTCGTCCTATGACCAATTGAATATGATCCCTGATCAGACCTGCAGCATGTGCCTTATCTCTTGGCACTGTCAACTTCCTTTTGAGTTGACCCCCCTTCCTATCTTTTCCTTTCCGATCTTTCCTGAGTGCAGCACCAGATTAAAGTTCCTGAGCACGGCCTTCATCATGGAAGCCAGCGCCCCACACCCTGCCAGGGACTGCCAGTGGTTCTGGGTGGCCTATGGCACAAAGCACCAGTGAATTTGGTGGCTTCTAAAGGGAGCTGCAGTGGGGCCTCAAGGAGAGAGCAGCCAAGAGGGTGGGCCAGTTTCATCTTTACTATACAGTTGCTCCCTGCATAAAGTGTCAAACTTGGGAAACTTGCTCGAACAGAAGAGCATTGGGCACAGATTTTGAAGACCCAGGCTTGCTCCTGGCCACCGCACTGGGTAGCATCTCTGGGCCTCAGTCTCACCCTTGGGACTATGGAAGTGACCAGCCTGTCTTACAACACCGGTAGGTATCCAAGCAGAGACAGCGGACAAGAGTGCTGTACATAAACGAAGTATATGTGGCATGTATGTGTAGTAACGAAGGATACATGGCATGTACGTGTCTACAAAATGCATGAAGAATTATGATTAAAAGCACTGCCTCTCTCTAGATTGGAGACAGCCTCTTTTCTCTTCCTCCCTCCCATGAGTCCTGGCTTCCATCAACGCAGATCTCCTGTTCATGCCTGTTTCATTTCATCTTCCTAGCCCCTCCAGATGTCATCCCCTCTGTCCCTGTCAATACAAATTAGAGGGGGTCTTTGGGCCCTACACTGCTTGTCTTCTCTGATCCAACAGTCTGGCTACTGATTTGTCATGATCTGGAGTAGCCACCAGCACAAACAGACCTGCCACCTTTGTGCTTGTTTATGTGGTCTTTGTCCTCATCACCTCCCTGTCTCTATCCCAGAGATCTCTGGCCATCCTGCGACAGGCAAAAAGCTGAATGGGTCAACGTGTCCATTGTTAGACAGCTCTGCTCACAAGCTGTCAGATGAGGCAGCCATATGAGGTTGACCACAGTCCTGAGGACCTCTGCCCTACTCTGGGCCAGCCTAGCCACCTGCTACAATGGCCTCATGAATGGGAAAGAATGGACAAGCCAGGGACTGAAGAAGACAGGTCAATGAGATAAAGATTCTGATTGAAACATTCCTTGTCAAGAGCCAAGACATTCACATGATACAAGCCCCCCGCCTTTTTTTAGCCCAGAATGAGGGGGACCAGAGCATTCCCTAACCCCACAAATGATTACTCTGGGCAGGACCCATGGCAGGGTAAGATCCTCGGCAATAGCAACTTCAAGGGCATCAGGTTTGTAGTTTCATTCAGGGAACACGGCACCAGGGCTCACCTGTCCCAGGTGGTGAGTGATTATAAATCTGACAATAAATAAATGCTGTAACCTGAAGGAGCTTAACTCTAGGCTTTGAAATTTAATTCCTTGTGCCTCCCGCCACAAATGACCCCTGTCTCCCCATTGCTGGAAATTAAGACTGCCAATCTTCCCCAAAGCTGAATTCTAGGTATTTTAAAGGAATTAATTAATTAGTTTGTGAAGCATAAATCAATGCAATGCTCACTTAGGAAAATTAATACACATGAAAGAACTCCATTGGGGTGAAAATTCACATCACAAAGTGTTGACTCTTTAAAGTGAGATCTCTATTCTCGTTGGGAATATAATTTGAACTACAAAAATTCAGTTTAGCCACGTTTCTGGAATACACATAATAGAATGTAAATCAAGGCCAGTTGGAAGTCTTGTTGGGGTGCCATAAATCCTTTCTGCAGGAAGATGGCAGGGTAATGATTCCCAGACCTTAATGTGCATCCAAATCACCCAGAGAGTTCATTAACATGCAGGTTTGGGGGATTTCCTCCAGATCTACCCGCTCATTATTTCTGAGACAGAAGCCCAAGAATCTGCATACTTAACCAGCTCCACAGCGATTGGAAGTGGGCCATTGGAGCCACACAGTTGGAGGCTCTGGGCCAGGCCTTGAGGTCTCAGTCCTCCTATATCTGAACAAAGTTTCCCAGAGCTTGTAAGTTTGGAGGTTCAGCCTCTCACACATGCTCAGTCGGAGGCCATCAATTCAGATGCCCTTTCTCACCCAAGAGTTGGACCCCCAGCTCCTGCAACTGAGACCCCCATCCATGAGCACCCCAGATATCTGAGGTGCAAGTTCCTGTAGGCGGACGCTTGGGACTGAAATGCTCTGCAATTATACAGATGGGGGAGCAGAAAACAAGGAGAGGAAAGGACTTACCCAGCACCACCGCTCAGCCCAGATGGGCGGAGGCCTCATCTTCTGATTCCCCTGCCAATGGATCTTCAGCCTCCAGGTCTCCACCAAATGAGCTCCTTCCTCTGAAAGGGAGCTCAGGAAAGAATCAGGTGCCCTTGTTACATCCTGTCCGGAAGCTTAGCCTTCTTTCTCTGCACTAATCACAGTCAGTTACCGTGTACTATTTCTCCATGTTTTTGCCAATTAGACAGTGGCCTCCATGAGACCTTATACACTGGAATTACTAGCACCACCTGACACGGTGCTCAGCACAGAGTAGAAAGTCAATAAATATTATCAGATGGATAGACAGACAGAAGTTATAATGGTCTCTCCTACATACTAGAAAATAGGAATACTGAAAGGGAGAGAGGTTCACCCACAGCTAGGAGCGGGTCTGTGCCACTGGGAAGCACTCTCCCTCAAGCCTCGGTGTCTGGGGTTGGACCAAACAGGCTCTGCCCTGACAGTCTCTATATGTTTACATTGTATTTGATGAGTAGAGAGTAGGGACAGAGCAGGGAAATGAGCGGACATTACACTTCGATTTTTGCGAAAGGGGCCAGGGTCCCCAAGGCCACCCAGCTTCATGGTTTCACTTCGCCCTCTAGTGGCCGGGATATGTCACCATAGTTTGCGATGGTCTTTGAAAAACTGAGCATAAATAAACGTATTGGCCTGGCTTGAGTATAATTAATAATTTACATATATATGAAATGTATTAAATCCAGTGAGACAGCCACGGATTCATTCAACAACTCATCACCATGCCTAATACATGCCTGAGACAGCGTTGGGGTAAAAGGGTGTAGCAATGAGCCTGTTGCATGTATCCTCTGCCCCCTTCTGCCTCTGACTGGGGGGGAGGGGGACTTAGGCATTCAGTAAGCACACAAAACTGGGAGAACGACCCCTGTGACAACTGTTAGGAAGAAAATAAACAGAGGGTGACTATAGAATGTAATAAGCGATGGACCCTCTTTGGGAAGCCTTCTCTGAAGAAATCATGCCCAAGCTTAGACTGGAAAAACGAAGAAAAGTTAGCATGGCAAAAGCAAGGAGTGCGTGGGAGAGAAGGAAGAGGCAAAGATCAGAGGCAAGAAAGAGCTCTGTGATCTTGAGGTAGAAGAGGCCAGGTGGCTTTGGGCGGAGAAGGGCACAGGAGGAGACTGAAGAAGCAGGTCGGTATTTGCACTCCCGTGACTTTCTCATTAATGTGGAAACTGAGGCCCAGAGATGTGACATGAGTTGCGCACGGTGACAAAGGCTTCTGAGTCATGGTGGAGGGCCAGGGTAGATACTGAGGGTAGAAAGAGCTGTGGGGTCCTCGGGGAGGGGTGGGGGGTGGAGGGGAGACACCGAATGGCCTGCGAGAGGGGAGGGAGCACACGGCTCATGCAGCCCAACAAGCACTCAGGTGACAGCTGCTGGAAGGTACTCGCAAGGTCACCTAGGCCTCCTGCCCAGAGAATGGAGGCTCGTGTAGCAGGGAATGGCGGAGCACCGGCTCCCCCACAGCAAAACTATGGCCTGGAGACTTCACTGTCACAGAGATGCTCCAACCTCAATTGTCGCTCCTTGGAAGGACTCCATGTCTCTTCTCAACGCTCCCCACTCAGCCTCAAAGCATTTTAGTCCTAGGACCTATCTGCTACCATGCCAGAGGCCTGGGGCTTCAGAGTCCACAAGGACCCCGTCCTCCAGGCCTCCTCAGCCTGGACCACACTAACTGCCTGCCCCTGACCTCTGGGATGCTGTGCCCTCCCTCCCTTTGGGGCCCGCAGACTCTTCTCCTCAGACCACTCTTTCTCCTTCTCCCAGCCTGACCTGCTCTCCCAGCAGACCTGAGCGCACACACACATCAGGACCACATACAGCTTATTTTCTTCCGTGTCCCCAGCAGCTAGCTCAGTGCCTGGCACTTGGAAAGTACCCAGAACCATTCCTCAAACAAATAAATGAAGGAAAAGAAGTCTCTCGACCCCGAGTCCCCTGCCGTTCCCAGCCCTGCACTGCATTTTCTCATTTCTCCGCCCTCGTTGTGTCTAAAGAAGCCTGCTTACTGCTATAATCTGGCCTCAGAGAAGGAAAACTGCTCTATCCCAGTCCAGGCAGCAGCTCCGTCAACATTATTCGTCTTGGCGGCTGCTGGTGTCCCCTAACCTCCCTGGGCAAAGCAGAGGGAGAAGCAGTAAGGAGCATCTGCATTTCAGACTCACCAGGCATTTCTATCCACCACCACCACTGGATTACCTGGCAGCTAGGAATGCATTTGAAAGTTGGGTTTTTTCTCTCTTACCACGTCCAAACCATAACAGACCTCTAGACCAAAAGACCCGCACAAGGCAGCCCCCCCAGTGAATCAGCGTATCCCCCAGCTCGCATGCGAAAGGGATCCTCGTGGCTCAAGTGTTCAGTCAATGGCATCTGTCTATCAAAGGCCTGGGGTGCCTGGGTGGCTCAGTCGGTTGAGCGTCCGACTTTGGCTCAGGTCATGATCTCGAGGTCCGTGGGTTCAAGCCCTGCGTCGGGCTCTGTGCTGACAGCTCAGAGCCTGGAGCCTGCTTCTGATTCTGTGTCTCCCTCTCTCTCTGCACCTCCTCCGCTCACACTGTGTCTCTCTGTCTCTCAAAAATAAATAAACATTAAAAATTTTTTTTTAAAAAAAGGCCTCCTATGTGCCAGGCTGTCAGGTGATTTCAGTCAGTGTAAAATGGTCAGGCTTTGTCCCTGCCCTCTCCAGGGCTAACATTCTAGGAGGAAATGCAGAATTAAGCAATTATTACACAATTATTTGATGACAATGGAGATGCAAACGAGGGAGGAAGTGTGCGAGGTGCCAAGAGAACACAACCTGAGTGGCCCGGGCTCACCTGGGAGGTCAGGCAGCTGCCCCGAGAGCTGAAGGATGGGTAGGTGTTAATTAGGCAAAAAAAGAGGGAATGTGGGACGTGTGTGTACACATATGTGTGGGTGCATGCAAAGATGTGTGAGCACGTATAGCCACTGGTGTAGCGTGTGTGCATGTGTCACATGTATGTGTGAGCACACACACCACATGTATTGTGTGCACTGTGCGCTTATGGGTGCGTGTATGTGCCACAGAAGTATCTGTGCCCAGGTGTGCAGGTGCATGTGTGTGTGTCCCAAATGCACGTGTGTCTCTTAAAAAGTCAGTCTTTTTTTTCTTTTTTTAAAATGTTTTTAATGTTTATTTTATTTCTGAGAGAGAGAGACAGAGGGTGAGTGGGGGAGGAGAAGAGAGAGAGGGAGACATAGAACCCACAGAACCCAAAGCGCAGAGCCTGACGCGGGGCTCGAACTCACAAACCGTGAGATCTCGACCTGAGCCGAAGTAGGCGCCTAACCGACTGAGCCACCCAGGTGCCCCCAAAGTCAGATAGTCTTTAGCCTCTGGGCCTCCTTCCCACCATAACCGGTTGTCATTGTGAAGCAGATTTCAGAGCTTCTGTGCATGGAACGGTGGGTTCTCAAACCATGCAGACCGTTTCAATAACAATAACAACAGCTACTCCGTGTTAATTGTGAGACAGCTGTTGTGCCAGACACTTTACGCATCTTCTCTCACTTACTCCAGCCACGCCGGGAGGCAGGCATGGCTATTGTCCCATTTTGCAGAAGAGGAAACAGGGGCTCAGGAAAAGGGGGGGTCTTTCCCACGGTCACCCAGCGAGTTAGTTTTGGAGCCGTGACTTGAGCACAGGTCTGTCGGGCTTCAAAGCATGTGCTCTAATCCCCTGAGCTCTCTCGCCTGTCACGAAGGCGAGGGCAACCGCAGATGGGCCATACAGCAGGTCCCCTTCCACAGTTACGGCACAATACCCTTTCAACACTGAAGAGAGAGTCTTCAGTGAAGCCCTGTCCCAGTTCAACCATCGAGTCACTGTGTGACCTTGGTAAAGTCCCTCCTCTTTTGTGGCTCTTGAGACATTCCCGAGCTCTGCCATTCAGTGGGGGAAGCTTGGCTCCTCCACCCACAAATTACAGGCAGGTCACATAAGCTCTTAAAGGCTGTTTCCTCATCTCTAAAGTGGAACTAACAGTGGTGCTTTCCAGACAGCACGATAGGAGGGATTCACAGCCCCGTCATTCGATATTCTCAACCCACTGACTGCCTCATGCTTGGTAAATTGCGGCTGTCACCGATGCTGAGAATCCAATGGACCTGGGTTCAAACGTCCACTCTGCCTTCTAATGGCCATGTGACCTTGACAAAAGTTACTTCGCTGTCCAACGTTCCTCACTTGTAAAATAGGACTAAAAATAGTACCCACTGCATAGGTTTGTTTTGAGGAATAAATGAGATAATGCACTTAGCACAAACTGATTGCCTTGCAAACGTTAGCTGATATTATTATTTGCAAATATTGTGCAACATCATAAAAGGGATTA
The DNA here is from genome assembly GCA_028646485.1 of Cryptoprocta ferox. Taxonomy (NCBI): domain Eukaryota; kingdom Metazoa; phylum Chordata; class Mammalia; order Carnivora; family Eupleridae; genus Cryptoprocta; species Cryptoprocta ferox. The sequence continues at coordinate 105,302,737 of CM053572.1, read as the reverse complement.
TCCAGAGGCCCCTGGGTGGCTCAGTCTGTTGAGCATCCAACTTCGGCTCAGGCCATGATCTTGCAGTCCGTGGGTTCAAGCCCTGTGTCGGGCTCTGTACTGACAGCTCAGAGCCTGGAGCCTGCTTCAGATTCTGTGTCTCCCTCTCTCTCTGCCCCCCCCCCTCCACTCATGCTCTGTCTCTGTCTCTCTCTCTCAAAAATAAATTTAAAAAAAAAACATGAAAAAAAGGATTATCCGGGGTCTAATTTTGTTCCAGTTCAGGATTTTAGCAGAAAATTCAAGGAAGCATCTGGTTTGACCAGGTTTGCTAGAAATTGGATTGTTTGTAAAAAAATTTTTTTGTAAAAACCAGACCTGACTCATGGGTCAATGGAAAGTTAGTTTCCCTTTGGCATCGGGGCCGAGTGGTTCAGTGCAGTTTATTCTGGTGCTAGCCCACAGTTTTGTTAGGTTCAAGGCCATGACCATGAGTAAGTAATTCACTCTTGCCAAAAACTGTAAGCACGGTCATATTCTACATATTTATACTTCAAGACATGAAACCTGCCCAACCTTCAGGGCTGCAGGGGCCACTCACTCAATGGCGTTCATTCACTCATCCAACTCATGTCGACCTTGCCCCTCGTGCCAGCCACTGGGCGCTGGTGGGACAGAAACCAGAGGGCAGGCTTGGCTGACTTGGGAGAAGGCTGACTCGGGGCCCTCAGGGAAGGCAGCTGCTCCTGGGCTGGGCAGAGTCCTAGAGAGAAAGCAGGCTTCTGACAATGTGGCCTGTCCGAGCTGGAAAAAGTCCTTGAAAGTCATCTCAGCCCACGCAGACATTTGAGAGGTGGGGAAGCAGACGGAAGGGAGAAAGAGGGCCATTGAGATCACAAAGCAGCGATAGAACCCCACTTTCCTGACTCCTAGATCAGCACCTCTCACCATGAGCCCTCTCCCTTAACTCCCAGATACCTCAAGATTTCACGTCCACCTCACACGGAATAGTGAGTTCTTGGGACACATTAGCCCACAGATCACAGGAAAAATAAAAAAGCAACCTCGCTAAAAACAGTATCTACCATTTCCTGGGGGACCATTCAGTGCCAGGTACTTTGTGAAAACATTTCATATGCCTATCATTTACCACTCAAAACAACCTCATGGGATGGTCTTTATTATGCCATTTTATGGAAGAGGACACTGAGGCCCAGAGAAGGGAAAGGATTTTCCCATGGTAACAAAGATAGAAGTTGCAAAACCGTAAGTGAATTAAACTATGCCTGACTCCAAACCCAGGCCCCAGGACCACCACGCAATGTCTCTCAGCAGGGTACAGGGAGCAGGGTACAAACCCTGCATTACCCTCCTCCTGAGTGTGCCCAGGCTGTTTGATGTCTGCGTCTGAGAGGGAGGAAGAAAGAGGAGCAGGTGAGCAGTAGGGAGCCTTGAAATCTGGTCCTGGGGTTGGGCACCCACTAAGATCCAGAACCGTGGCAAGCTCAGGGTGATGAAGATGGAGTGGAGGAGTGCTCCTTGTCTGGTGAGGAGACAGATGGACGGCTGCACGGACCATTCCAGCGCCTATCCCGGGATAAGCATCCCAGATGCTATGAGACAGCTTGTGTCATGTGACATGGAGCAAACCACTTCCTGTCTTCCAGAAAGGGGACACCATACAGTGATTAAACCGATAACCTGGGGAGCCAGGCCACCCAGGCTTAACCCCTAGCTCTGTGTGACCCCATGCAGTGTTAGCATTTACTGAGTGTCACTTCCCTGTTCTGTAAAACTGAGATAATAATAACCTATTTTATAGTGTCTTTATGAGGACGAAATGAGTTACTATTTGGGAAGTACTCAGAACAGTACCTAACATAGGGTAAGAATATATACATTTTTGCTAGATTAAAAAAAAATATTCAAACTTGAGTTAATAGTACCTGATTGTTTGAATTGAGACACTTGCTGTAAAAATAACAGAATGCCTGACAAGTGGCTTTTCCAAGAAGATTTTACTTCTGTAATGAGAAGCCTTTGAAGGACAATAGTTCCAGGCTCAAGGTTGTCTCTGGGAACTCAGGATCTTCTCATCCCTCCTCCCAATATCCTCTGCATGTCACTGATGCTTCTCCTCAGGTCCCAAGATGACTGGAGCATCTCCAGGCGTCACATCCTCACAAACTCACACCCAGAAACAGAAAGGAAAGAACATGGGAATCTGTCTTGCACATATTGCTTTCTTATGAAGAAAGAAAATATGTCCTAGAACTTCCCGGAAGACTTCCCTTATCTGTAATTAGCCAAAACAGGATCATGTGATTGCCCAAGTCTCTGCAGAAGGCTAGAAAAGTAAGAGTCTGCTTTTTTCAGCCACAACCTACAATAAGGCTCCACAGCAGAGGAGCTGGGGGGAAGGAGAGCTGTTCCATGAGCAGCCAACCTGCCTTGCAGAATAGTCCTGAGAAGGAAACCCAAGGAGAGGTGCAAGAATGCTGTGAAACACGCCCCTACATCCGTAAGATTTTGTTCTTATAAATAATAACAGCAGTGCTAATCCCTGTGGCTTGGAGGTAGAGTTTACAGAAAAGCAGGGTGCCAGTAATTCTAGGGGGTCCTGTGCTTTCCCTATGGATGTGGAAGGCAAGGGAAAAATGAAAGGAAGCCAAGTGCCTCATGACCCTGACCACTAACACTGACATTACATGACCTCACAATAACCCAAATCCAGGGAACAATTGGTCACCAACTTCCCCTCTCAGTTTGTAGGTTCTAAATAAAGCCTGAAGGGGAAAAAAAAAATAAAGTTAGTTTAAGGACAGTGGTGGAATCCCTCTGAGAGGAGAAAACTTTTGTTTAGAAAACACTTTGATGGGCCATTTTGTAGTCAAAAGTCAGCCCTCTGGCCAAGGTCTAGATCAGAGATCAGCTAACTTTTTCTCCAGAGGGCCAGATAGAAAATATTTTAGACTTTGTAGACAATCTGACGTTTTTGCAGTTGCTGCATTCTGAGTAGCACGAAGGCAGCCATGGACAATATGTCAACAAATAAGTATGGCTGTGTTCCAGTAAAACTTTATTTCTATGAACAGATTTAACCCACAGGCCATAGTTTGCCAACCCCTGCTCTGCATGGCAAGTTACATAAGACAACGACTTTGGTTAAAGGTCTCAAACTCCAACGCAGAGGCGTATACACAGGTGTGGAAGTGACACAGGCTGGGTGGAGTCTGTGGCAACGTGGAGAACACATGACTTATGGAAAGGGGGCAAAACCCAATGTTGTCAGGTCCTCCCATTTTACAAGAAAAGCAGAAATGCAGAGATTTACATCTTCCAATTTTTCAGTGTTGGCAGTCAATTCAAGCTTTAAATCGGAGGCAGATCAAACCCAAGCCATCTGGGGACCTGCACAAGTCGGGGGCAACCAGGTTGTGACCTCTGGCCCAGAAGATCATCCTTCTTGAGCAACGTGCTTTGACAACCAAGTACACATGACACATTGGAGCAGCACAATCCAGGAAACTTAGCACAAAGCCAGTCTGACCTATTGCGAATGGAATGCATAACGGCCACCGTCCTGCCTGGTGGCCGGGCGTATGTCAGAGGCCTCACACAGAAAGGCAGCAATTAGGCGGTCTGTACCGTATTTCTCTTCCCACCTCACTAATGTTTTCCTTTCTGTACACAGTGGGGGCATCTTCAGCTCTCTGTGACCTCAGATGCTGTGGAACATTCCTCGCACAGACCTCCCTTATGTTCCTCAGAGGAGAAATGAGGTCACATGTAGAAACTGTACTTTGCAAACCATAAAACTACATATATGTCAACTTGACCAGTTTCTGGCATCCATAACCCCAAACACTAACTCAAGGATCTGGTTGGGGCGCCTGGGTGGCTCAGTCGGTTAAGCGTCCGACTTCGGCTCAGGTCATGATCTTAAAGTTTGTGGGTTGGAGCCTCGCATGGGGCTCTGTGCTGACAGCTCAGAGCCTGGAGCCTGCTTCAGATTCATGTCTCCCTCTCTCTGCCCCTCACCCACTCACTCTCTGTCTCTCTCTGTCTCTCAAAACATAAATAAAAATTGTTAAAAAAAAAAAGATTCTGGTAATGAGTATATTTTTTAGAGAGAGGTCAGAACACCCCATCAGCAGGACAGACACAAAGCAAAAAGACTCAAGGAGATTGCTTGCTGGCAGGAAGGCCCTTAATCTGTGTCAGACAGGGCTCTGAGGAAGCCCAGGCACCACCTAAACGCCCCGGGCTACAGACAACTCAGCGTGTGACACCCTGTCCTTGGCCGCCTTTTAGCTACTGTCCTCACCTATTCACTGACTTCTTTGTTCTTCCCACCAGTTCCTGTAAACCCAAGGCGCCCCGAGTTCCTCTCCTGCCCAGCTCACCTCTCCATCGTCCGGCCCTGCTCCTTGCCTGGAGCCTCAACTGCAAAGGATACACTGACCTCATTTTTCTCTTCTCTCTGTAAACCACGCTATCGATTCCTTTAGCCATAGCTGGGAGCGGAGGGCAAAACAGAGACAGAGGGGGAGAAAATGCAAATGTCTTAGCTCAGAGGGTGTTCAGACCCAGGACCACTGAATCTAATTCATTCAAATTATGTGCCGGACCAGTAGGTTTCCAATGTTTCCTCAACACCTGTGGTTCTTCAGAGATGCCTCAGGGACCCCGATAGGAGAATTCATCACAGGCGATGTCACACGCAGATCACAGATCGCAGATCGGAGCTGGGGGTGGGGGTGGGGGGCGGGAACCTCAATAAAGCAGCTCTGTCTTAGCTGTTTTGTATCCTACAGTCCCTCAAAAAAAACGTGATCCAAAAAATTATTCCAGGGGCACCTGGGTGGCTCAGTCGGTTGAGCGTCCGACTTCGACGCAGATCATGATCTCACGGTTCATGGGTTTGAGCCCCGCGTCGGGCTCTGTGCAGACCACTAGCTCAGAGCCTGGAGCCTGCTTCAGATTCTGTGTCTCTTTCTCTCTCTGCTCCTCCCCTGTTCACGCTCTCTCTCTGTCTCTCAAAAATAAATAAATGTAAAAAAAATTAAAAAAAAAACAAAAAATTATTCCATTGCTAAAAAAAGAAAAAAAAGAGTATGACAACTCCCATGCCTGCCACAGTGCCTAAGACCCTAAAACAGATGTAACAAAGCAAGCCTTCTTCCACACCAAAGAAGCCTATAGGATAGCTTAAGATAAGCAACGTCTTCTGGCAAAGGGCAATTCAGGAAAACTTGGGCCAAAGTTTTGTTCCTAATAAAAATAGCTTTGCAGTGTCTCCTATGGGAAAAAGGTATCTGTTCACACAATTCAAATTACCTACCTGGTTGATCATGAAGAATAACACTGAGGAAATGAGAATGACTTTGTAGCCACCTAAATATAAATATCTGCTAATCTTCGCCTAGCGGCGGGACAGGGGGCTGTTTCTAATCGTTCCTCTGCAAATAGACTGTGAAATGTTTCTTGAGGCTGTCAGGAGAGCTGGCTCACCCCTGCTAAGTGGACAGAACATCCCGGGGCCACCCCAGGGACTGACCAGGGCAAATGCTTTTGCAGCATCCCAGCTCCTGGGATCTTCACCTCGTTGATCGAGTTCAGACTTCTGTGTGGTCTGCAGATTTATCCTGGGGACCGGAAATTCTGGGTCTCATGGATAAGTCAGGGCCTCGGTTGTATGATGTGGAGCCCCAGGGAGAGGCTGGAGTGAGTAAAGGGATGAGCCCAAGTCAGCAGAGCCCAAGTCCACAAGCCTTCCACACCCTGCTGCTGACTCAGCCGCCAGCTCAAGTCGACAGCTAATTTGCAAGGGGGATTTGCAGGTGTGAACACTGACCAGCTCTGAAAGAATAGAAAAAGAATTAATCATGTCATTTTAGAATCCTATAGTCTCAGGTCTTCAGGAATTCAGAATCTGATGCCCAGGAGGAAACAGAGAGGCTCCAATATTGCATAATTTTTAGGTCCGTGGGCTCTGGGAGGCAGACAGACCTGAACTCGTGACCACCCAGAGGCTTTGGCTAAAAAGACATTTCCCGGAAGGCATGGGGCAGCTCACAAGAGGGAAGACAAAAGAAGGCTTGGGAAAAACTCAGGGCAGCCACAGAAGCTATCTGGCAATCTGATCTGAAAATGAGCTCCAATCAATAATTCCTGAGGATTTCTTCTGTTCTCAGATGATGAGAGCTCAGGACTCCAAGTCCTGGAAGAGAGAAATTCCCATTGGACTTTCCCTTGCCTCACCAGTGTGATTTGAAGAAAGCCTCAGGTACCCTAGTGGCAGGGGGCAGACACCTGATTTACCCCCAAAAAGACCATAAACACTGAATGTGACAGAACTCCCAGAGGGAACCCAGGGGCTCTTAGCACGTGGGAAAGCTACCTGGGACCATAAGCGATGACCATAATCAGTGACATCTACAGCCTCACACCTGCCACAGGCTGCTCAGAGAATCGACAAAGACACCCACGTATGGCCTGGCACAGAGTAAGCCTTTTGTTAATCCGTAGTGCCTTCCATTGTAACTTGTGCTCCTGTGTGGAGTTGGACCCCTCTGCGGCATGCCTCACTGCTAACTGATCCCCCTTCCTCTTGAGAATCATGGCTCCGGGTACCTTGAATGGACAGACCATTTGGCTGGGGAACTTTGGGGAGATTTTATTGACCAAAAGTATAGCTCATGCCATTGAGAGCCCACCAATAGCAGGGATGGGACAGACCATATCTCAGAAAGAGACTCGCATGGGGACTTTATTCTCCTCATTATTCCAGCAATGCCCTATATGTTGTCCCTTTTAATCTAATCAGTCTGAGTAGTTTTTGGTGCTAAGCGCCTAGCTTCATCACACCCTTTCTTAGGTCAAGAAAGGAGATACAGAAACCCTTTCAGAAGACACAGACTCAGTGACTTTATCTCCTCTTACTATCCCACAAAGTCAGGAGCAGGCTCCTTGGACCCTCCCGCCAAACCTCGAAAACCCCAAAAGCATGTGCAGATAGAGGGTGCCCACCCACTTCACTACTCCCAACTACGACTTGTGAAAGAACCACCGTAAGACTCCAGTGTCAGAAGACATGGTGGCTTCACTTAAAGCATATTCTGACTTCAAAAGCAAGTACGCAGAAAGAGGGGCGGGGTGGGGGGGTAGATGGAAAGTCGTTCTGCCATTGTCTGGCCAGTCAAAGCCACCCTGCGCTGAAGGACAGAAGCTGATATGTAGCAAGTCTAAAGCTTGCCTTTGAGCTCACTTCATTCTACTCGGGTATTTGATGGGAGTGCTGTGACCATAATTCAAAAACACATGTCTTCAGTTGGACACCTCTGGCTTCGTCCCTCCAAGGCAGTCAGCCCGTCATTTTCTCATTCCACAATCATATATTGAAGCCCACTAGGAGCCATTTACTGTGTGAGGAGAGAAATCATAGTCCTAGCTATTATTTATGGGGTGCCTCTGGTGGGCAGAATGCTTTATCCACATTGTCTCAATTGATCACCATGACAGCCCCACGGAACACATCACTTTATTCTTTTTGTAATAACTACCTGTGTTGCTTGAGCAACCAAAAAGCTTTTCAGTGCATCACAAGAATTCTGCTTCCACTCACATTGCCCTTGATGTTCCTCTGCCCTTAGAAAAGGCTATTAAATGAAACCAAATAGCTGGAGCTAGAGAGAGGGGGCAGGATGGCCCTATCTGAGAAAGTCCAGTCTCTGGCTCAGTTGCACCAACTCTGGTTCCGAAGGCAGTAGTTCCCGATGACTACTGGAAGTCAGAGCTAACTTCAGCTCCGGGTGAAGAAGGAAAGGGAAAACGGAGATGGCCAGGGGTCCACGATGGCCCTCCTGAATCCAGTGCTGTCTCTTGGACATGAAGAGACCACCTGGCCCCTCTGATCCCCCTGCAGGAGCAAGGATGCCCAGGCCAGGACATTGTTTCTGTGGAATCTTCCCACCAATGACTCTCCCGCAGGACCAGCTGTTTGGCCGTGTTTACGCTGTCACCCAGCCAAAGCAACTTGGTGACACGCCCAAACTCCAACTCAGCAAACACACCAGCTCTGTAGCCCGCGCCAAAACTTTAAAACATAATTTGAACCAAACAGCCAGTCAATTTAAAAGTACTGCAAGCAGAGAGCCAATGAAACTTAAAAACAGAGAAAACTGAAAATAAAAAGCAAATACACGTATGTATCTGTTCATTCATTCATTACTTAAACTTTGCCTTTTTCCAGAGAGGATCGAAGATGTCAAGAGCTGAACTATTTTATTTTTTAAACAGCGTCACGTATGTTCTGCAAATTTCAAGGGTACCACGAAAGTTCAACTTAGGTTAACATTCAAAACATAAAGGGCTTTTGCGTGTGTGTGTGTGCGTGTGTGCGCGCGCGCACATGCACAAGTGCGCCCACCTGGGTCTGCTTACTGCTCCACAGGGTCTGAAATGCACGGGTCTCCATCTCTCTGTTCCAACACATAAAAAGATGTCATAACCCCATATTTTCCACCTGAGTCACGCATTCGTTCTTTCAGAATCACTTCTTAAAATCCAACTATGTACCACCTGCTGGATCAGATGTTTCAGGTACAGTGGCCAAAAAGCCACATATAATCGCTACATACACAAGGCTTACATTGAGGACATTGGAGCCCAGCAATGTGAGATTGTGGTGTTCGCATCCACGGGTCCTCAGAGCTGGAAAGGCACTGAAGAGGTCATCTCAACCAGAATTTTCCCACGGGCAGCCATTCACCTACCAACCTCATGGGTTTTCCCATACGCCAAGACCACCTTGATATATTTCTCTGTATGCTCTCACCTACATAAACACTTTTATTTTAAGGGAAAACTCTACATCACTGCCATAAATGGAAAATCAAGATCCCTTGTCATTTAAAGAAAAGGCAACCATAAAAATAAATAAAACAAAACCAAACTAATGTGATTAAATTCTCATCCAGATAGACAGGTGCAGTCCAAGGAAGACTCTCACTTTGTGAAAAAGGAAGATCAGGAAGTGTTGAAGGTGTTTAAAGGTGTGAGGAAAACCACTGAGATGTTCTCCTTTCCTTAATCGAGAGGATTAAAGGAGGATTAAATTATGCACAGCTTTCTACCATGTGATTTAATCGTTTATAATGTGATAATTAGTCACGGTATGTAGGGAATCGTGATCTAATTCAGGCTTCTCATTTTCCAGAGGAAGGTGGGGCCCAGAGACAGGTGGCAACTTGACCAAGGGCAAACAGCAACTGAGTGGTAGAGTTGATACCAAACCCCAAGTCCCAGTGTTTTTGCCTGGATCACTTTGCTCTGTCACAGAACCCTGGGCCGCTGATGGCCTAATTTACATCTAAACAAATTCTTATATTTGCAATTCACCGTGATCCAAGACCAGTCTTGAGCCACCTTACTTCTGGACGGGGAAAAAACTAACCCAAAATTCATCTCAAGCTGGCAGACGTGGTGATCCCTCTCATTAGCAAAGATGGAAAGTTTTCTTTTTTTCCCCTTTTTCCTGTTTTCTACATCCGCTCATTTCCTATGTGTGATGGGGTTCTTGTCATAGGAATATCCACTAAGATCCCACATAAAACCTGGAAAGTGGGTAGGGACTTCTGAGTATCCCACTGTTCAAACAGGATCCCTAGATAACCTGCCATGAAAAAGAATTCGGTAGGGAGAGAATACCCAGTCCCACCCCCTAAGGATGCTTTGTCCTGTAAAAGCCTTAGTGTTTACATCCTGTCCTCAGGCCCCCACCGTATATCGATAATCACATTTTAAATGAGGCATAGGAGATAGAGGGAGGAAAACTCCTCTCTGCTGTACTAAGAAGGTCATCTGCAATTTGCTTGCCCTTGGTCTACCTCAAAGAGCAGCTTTCCACACAGTCCCAGGGAAATAATTGGATGTCAGAGTACACAGAAGCCATCAGCCTATCAAGGAGGCTGAATTCCAGCATCCTCACTCATGCGGCTTCTCTGGGAAGATGACACAAGGGTTTCCAAGTTCCCCTCACGGCACAGGAGGGAGAGAAAAGGAGATATGACAGTTCATGGCATCGGGCCACTTTTCCCTCTTCCCTTTGACGCTGGCACGGGAACATTTTAAGGCTTCTCTGGATGGGCCAAAGTCCACATGTTATGGTGACAGCTCTTAAGTTCTGCTTTTCCCTGCCCAAGGGAAGGATTCTGGTTAGCCCCCCACCCCCAGGACAGACTGTGCCTATCTATATTGTTTGAGCAGCATAAACTTGCGGCCCCAGGGCTGGTGCCGTGTGAGCACCCGAAAGCAAAGAGAAATGACTCTTGCTCCTAATGTGGAAAGAGCAGGACTTCCTATGATACAGCTGGCGTTTCCTGAAATAGAATAGGATTTGAGCAAACGGTTTTCACTAGGTGGGCAGGAAAACTGAGTGTGGCTCCCTGTTGCATTAGTGGTGAGTCAGACTCCTGCTCCTGGGCACTCACTCATCCTGCCTGGGTCTGACTTTTTTCCAGTTATCATGCTCAGCGGTTGGATTCCCTCTTTGCCAATGCTCAGTGTCCTGCCAGTATATTTGATCTCCTGGGGAGGCCACACCTCTGTCCTTACTCTTATGTCATTTACACTCAGTTACAGTTTCTATTTTGAAATTGATTAGGTCTTGATCAACCCGTCATGTTCATTTCCAAAACCGCTCCTGCCTAGCTCTTCCTCCTCCCAGGAGAGTCAGTGACTTGTTTATCTCAACCAGCCATAGAGCTTCTTCTGGAACTGTTTTCAATTTTTGGGCATATGCCCACTTACTACCAGAATGAAGTGTATTGAGGGTGCTGACTCAACAAAGATTGCCCCCCAGACATGCTATTCCACCCAGAATCCATCCCAGATTCTCCATCCTATCTCCAACTGGACCTCATTCAGTCAACTTTTAATGAGTCCCGACTGAGGACCAGACACTGTGCTGGGGCTACAGACATGGAAAGGCCTGGTCCCTGGTGCCACGATCGCACTCCAGCATGGAAAGGACTTCACAGAGTTATTACCAAGCACTGTGGGGATCACAGAGAGAAGCAGCATGATCTGACACTCCCTGCCTGTCCGGCTCGGATCACGCACCCTTATCCTCCTCATTCTGCACTGACCCCGAATCCTTCCTTCAGTTCCTTGGTTGCTCTTTTGTTCCCTTGCCTGGAATGACCTTTCCCCATCTCTTCACTTGGCCACCTCCTCAGTATCAATCAGCCTTGATTATACATCCTCCTCAAAGACCTATCACACTACCTCTTAGCCCCCAGATGCATATTTCACTCTGACATTACCTTGTTTATTGATTTGTATGCAGCGTATTTTCTGTTTCCTCTGAATAAAATCTCATCTCCACAAAGGCACGCACTTTGAATCTTGTATTCATCACTATACCCTCAGTGTCTCGAACAGAGTTGGCACAGATGAGATGTGCAACACTAAATATTTCATGATTGAATGAATGACTATTCTACATGGGGAAATCAGGAAAGGCTTTGGGAGGATGTGACTTTGGGAGGCTGCCAGGCAAACAGGCAGGCGAGCAATTCCCAAACAGAGACGTGAAGTGTTAGAGGAAAAATGGACAAGCGGTGAGATACTCGGAGAGGGATCCAAATGGAGGCTGAAAAAAGTAGGCAGGGACCCCATGGTGATAATCTTTCAGTGTCAACATCAAGAGTTTTTCATGTTTTTTTCCTCTAGGGCAGTGATGAGGTCATGTGTCAATTGCCTCAGAAGGAGGCAGCTAGTCATATTTCATAAGAGGTCTTCCACCTGGACAAGTCAGAGAATCAGGATTCACTCTATGAAGTCAATCACTCAGGCTCTATGCCAGCACCACTATTAATGCTATCACTACCATTTCTAAATACTCACTGCATGCTAGGCCACTGAGTGAAGCAGTTCACAGCCACCATCTTGTTTAATCCTCATGACACCTTAGGAAAGACCTGATCTTCTCTGCCTGAAGAAATAAAGATGAAATTAGAAATGATTTGCCCAGAATCTGCTAGGTGGCAGAGCTAGGATTTGAACCCAGCAATCAGACAAGCCCGTGCCTGACTGCCTTCCACTCCCTGGGACTGAAGAGGGCTTCTTGACTTCCCATGAAAGGATGGGTAAGACGGGGTATTCCAGATTCTTCGCTCTCCCCATTTTCAAGCATAGGCTCAGGTGCCAGAATATCATCCACCATCCTGCCTGCTTAGAATGTTGGCTTTTGCTGAGGTCTTCAGTGAGGATGCCATGCATGGCCATGGCCTTGACTGCGTCACCCAGCTCAAATGTAATCTCATGGGGTCTCATGCTTCTAAAGACCTGATCTCTATCTTCAAGAATATCCCAGGGAAGCAGGAGAATGTGCCAAGGTTGAAAAGGTGAGATAGGATTGGTGCTAAGGAGTTTCTATGAAAAACACACACCTGACATATTCACTCCTCCTCAACCCTTTCAGTGGTGACAGTGCCTTCAGGATAAAGGCAAAGGTCCCTGTCAGGGCTCTGTCTGGTCCTTGTCAAAGGTCAGCTCTGTGGCCACATCTTCAGGCCCTGTCACCCTTCTATTTTATGTCAGAATCCCCTCTATTAAGTGCTCACAGCGCCTTGTGTCTCTCCTTCATTGCTCTTACCACAATGGCATGATCGTTTGACCTTGGTCTTCCTCACTGGAATGTGAGCTCCAGGAGGGCGAAGCCATGTCTATTTTTCTCCATATCGAATTCACGTGGCCCAGCATGGGACCCACTCACACTGACTGCTCAATAAATACTGGCTGAATTCATGATCTCAGAATCAGAAATTACCTCACGAGTGGTCATGGGTGAATTAGTTAACCTCATTCATTTTCTTACTTGCAAAATGGATTCTATCAGTTCTGTGTCCTTTTCAAGGCAGTGAAATAAAACTAAGCACGTTATAAGTCACCGAGTGCTGTAAAGATTATTTTTATTAAGGAACTACTGATAGAGTGTATCCCCAGGATCTGGAGCACTTCCAGAAATGTCAATATCTCAAACTGAAGCAGAGCAGTCCATGAATAGAGACATGACCTGCTCTCAGACACAGCCTCCTTGTTGGAATGGAGGTGGCCCGGAGACACGCTTGAGGCCAACTGGGAACCAAGGCCTCTCTTCAAGAAACCATGCTCAGAACAGGACAGATTTTTTGCAATTCAACTGTGACAGGACAAAGGTCATGATGGATTGTTAGGACACACTGTGAGCATGTGGCATAGAAGGGAAAACAAGAGTAAAGATGTGCCCATGTGTCTCCTGCACAGGCTGAGGAAAGGGGGCGGTCCTGAGATATTCTATCCCCGCTCCAAGGACGCCAACATCCCAAGTGAGAAGAAGTGAACTTGTCGCACCTCCCTGGGAGATGCACCCACCAACTCCACCCATATTCAATTATTGCTAAATATCTTCATCCCTAACCTCATCTTCTAGCTGAGCCAAACTCTGGTTTCTACTAACCTAGTGGAGAGAACCCCAGCTTCAGAGTCAGGAAACCTGGACTCAAGTCTCAGGAAACAGAAAAGCTCCAAATATTGAGCTCTTGCTGTGTGCCAGGCCCTGTGCTAAACGGGTAACATGCTTTGTTTCGTGTACTCTTCCAAGAGACCCTCGAAAGCAGCCAGGAGTGACATCGGCCTCATCTTACAGATGAGGAAAACAAGCCTAGCCACCTGCCTGAGGTCACACAGCTGAATCCTTAAGCTCTCTAAGTCTGTTTCCCAAACCATAGAATGGGAATAAAACTCTCACCACAGGGTAGCCTGGCAAATCAAGGGGGCTAACGTTGGGTGTCATGTAAGGATCCCGGCTCCTTGGGTCAGGAGAAGATTCACCACCTTGGGGGTCCCATTCTAAACCTATTGAGCCAGAATCTGCATTTTAACAAGATTCCCAGGCGATGTGTACACACTTCAAGGTTTGGGGAAGCGCTACTTTAAGAGGTCACCAGCCTCCACTATAAATTGTTGAGCTGGTATTAGACTCATTACTATCCTCTCAGTTTGGTTAGTGAGAGACTTGTGCTCGACGTTTTGATTACTTTTGGGCCAGCTCTTCTCAACCTTCATGCTGAATACAAATCAAATGGGGTTACCGATCCTGATTCCATTGGTGTGGGGTGGTGGCCCAGAGTCCGCATTTCTAGCACGCTCTCACGTAACGCGGCAAGGCTCATGGACCACACTCTCAACAACAAGGAACCTGACAGAGCAGATGTCTGAATGAGCAAAGCATAAAACCAGACTTTGCTGGGATGACACTATTCCGGGGAGGTGTCTGCTCCACACACGTCCCTAGGGAGCCGGTGGCCTCTCTGTCTTCCCTGTGTGGCCACCACCTCGCTCTGTATCTGTCACGAGGGAGCCATGTGTCATCACTGAATGAACGAATGGACGGACACCAGTCAGTTCTCACCTGACCCCTGTCTTGTGGCTTCCTGTATTTACAAAATCGCATGAGACTCACAGGGGGCCCCGAGGCCCGACTAGAACTGGGTCCTGCCAGCCTCCCTGACCCCTTTGTGCTTCTCCTCTTCCCACTCACCCCTACAATACTACCCTTTTCCTGTTTCTCAGACACACCAAGCTTTTTCCTGCCTCAGGGTCTTGGCACCTGCTTTCCCCTCTACCTTGAATGCCCTTCCTCCAGCTCTCATCATTCATACCTCACCTCGAATTTCACCTGCTCAGCAAGGCCGTCCCTGACTGACCTGTCTAACCTGGTACACACACACCCCACCCCAAAATTCTCCATCCTACATTCTTTTCTTATCCCTTATCAACCTGAAAATATTTTCCTTTTTTTTACTTGCTTTTTTTTCTTCCTGATTCTCCTATCAGAAAGCAAACTTTGTGAAAGCCGGGACATTGGCGACAACCCCCAGTCCATACTGGGTACTCAATAAATAGCTGTGGAATGAATAGATAAATGGTCTAAAATACCCCCCCCACCAAAGAACCCATAATTTGCACCTGTAGCTGCAACAGGAAAAGGAGAGACAGCACTATGTGAGGCCACAAGAGGAACAGTCACTTCCTCCCTGGACGAGGACATAGGTGTAGTAAGCTAGGGAGGCTTCCTGAAGGAGGTGGTGTTCCCACTTCACGTGGAAGCATGGGAAGAATTTTTTCAGGTGACGAGAAGTGGAGTGGCCACCCCAGGCAGAAAGAACAGCTTGGGCAGAGGCTGACCCGGTGGGAGGGCTTAAGGAACCCAAAGTACAGCTGACGGATGGAGACTCAATACCCACCCTGTCCTTGCCCAGCCCAGGGCTTCAGGCAGGGGCAGCCCGTGCTGTAGGTGTGACACAGTCTGGCAGGGCTCCTGCAGCTGAGGTCATTGCCTTCCCTCAAGCAGGCCTAGCCACACCCTTTAGCCAAGATGACAGCCCAGCTCCGTGAAACAACGCGAGGCCTTAGTAGGGGTCTGGGGGACCTCGGGGTCAGGCCCCACCTCCCCTCCCCTCCTTTCCTCACCCAGTGGGCAGCTCTGAGGCCTGCCTGGCCACTGCCCTCTTGTCTGTACAGAGCAGAGAGTTGTAATTATTGCATTAACTCTGTGACAATCTGTTTTGGGTCCAAGTCCCAGTGTATCCCTAAGCTCTGTAGAAGGAACCACGTTAGTCAGCCTCCTTCACGGTTCTGTTCCCAGAGCTAAGGGCAGGGAGCCTGACACGTGAAAGCTCTTCCACGAGACTCGTTCTTCATTCCCCGCTACCGACCAAGCACCTGCAAGAGGCCAAGCGTTGCACTATACACTCAGGATACAAGAGGGACACATGGCAGTGAAGATCTCTACTCTCCCAAGGGTAGGATTCTATCTGAAAGCAACACGTCTAGAGACGGGATTCAGCCAGTCTCACTGTGTGACCTGAGCAAGCCCCTTAATCTTCTGGGCTGCCTACAAAATGGAAAGGAATAGACTGGATCGTCTAGTTCAGAGTTATGAACTGAATTTGGAGGACGCTTCCTGGATCGCCAAACAATGATGTGTTTCTCTGAAGGAACATTTAATTCGCCTAAGTAAGTTGTTCTTTTCTTTCTTTTTTTTTTTTTTTTTTTTTTTACTGTTTTCTGTTTGGGGTTCTGCTTAAAACTTTATGTGCGAAAAGAAAAAAAATGATTGGAAGACACTGCCCTTGACCAGCCTCACTCCAGCCGTGGTAGGGGGCAGAGTGGAAGAAGGTAGAAACCTGACATGCCTCTGAGTTGGGGACAGAAGAGGCAGGCCAGTTGTTGGTGGCAGACAGCCACTCTGGGAAACAGAAGCAGTGTCTGAGGAAACGCAGTGATGGGGTGCCAGCCAGAGAGAGAGGGCAGCCTCATCGAGATCCTGCAAGATGAGGTGGAAACAGCCACTGCCCATGTCCTGGGGACGCAGAATGGCACACCTGGTACCCAGCAGCGGCCAGAGGATTTTCCGGCAGTTCTGAAAGACTGTTCTACTGAAGTCCAAAGTGGAGACCACACTAAGGTTAGAGTCCCGGCTGCAGCAAGCTGACTGCACGCTTTCAATCAACCTCCCTGTCCAGAAGCTTCTCCCGCTGAGGCTTGTCCACAGGCACCCGGGCAGCAAGGGTCCGAATCAGAAGCACAGCTCCCTTTATTGGATCCTCTGAGCCTTGCTCTTTCCACGACCCAATCCATGTGAGGCAAATTGGACCAGATTCCAAATCCAGACAGGATTTTCTAAACCTGCAGTAGACAACTGAGTTGTTGACGGAATGCTCGGTGAAAGGGAGCAGATGACTTTTTTCTTAACCGAGTTCTGGCTCGTGACCTCAGGAATTAGACTGATAGTTTGTGTTTTTAGCACCAGCCCACTGGGGGAACCAGAATGGCTTTTTCTGTCCCTAGCTCAGTGCCCTCGGAGCAGTCTTCATGGTGATCTGAAAGTTCTGGCTACCTAACACCAAAGCAGCAGGTCAGTTCAGGCCAAAACTAATAAATAAAAAACTACTACTATAAATAGTACGTTTGTGAGAGTGCTTTGCTCACTTTACACACTGACCTATTTGCTCCTAATGGTATTGAGGGAGGGGGAGGGGCAGGTGGTTCTGCTCCTACCTCTGCTCCCTCTACCACATTACCCTGTGTTACCCTTCAGGGCACTTTACTTTCTCTTAAAGGATAGTTTAGTTGTTCATCCATTCTGTAATGTCTTAGCTACTTGAATATAAGCTCCACAAGGCAGGGAATGTGTGTCTTATTTGGGGCTTTCCGTCCAGAGTCTAAAACCTGATACATGGTCAGGAAATAGCTATTGAATGAAATAATGAGGCAGATCTGTATGTTCTGGATAATGATAAGGATCTATTTTGAATGGAAAAAAAAAAGTTGCAAACATACCTGAGATCCCTATCCTCGGAGTAATAATAGAAATTATCCTGGACATGGGAGTCAGAAGAAACGAGGAAGGGACATTCAGGTGTTGTTTCTATTTCTATAGTTTGAATTGAAAAGCAGGGAGATGCCATCTCACTACTATCAAATGGACAAAGATACAAAATTGGGTAACAAGCTGGGTTGGGGAGGACCCGAAGAAAGAGGCCCTCTCAGATGTCAGATGAACCCACATTGACAGCACTACCATGGAGGGCAAGTTCAACGACATCTATCAAAACAACACATGCGCATACCCTTAGAAATTTTGCCCAAATTCATTTTGGGAGAATTACATGTATACATGTATAATCACAGACATGTGAAATGAATTTTGAATTCATTTTGCCCAAATTCATTTTGGGAGAATTCATCTTACATGTATAATCACAGACATGTGAAATGACCTATTTATAAAGTTATTTGTAGCCGCAACATTGCGAACAGCAAAACGTTGAAAACCATCCAAATGGCCACGATTAGAGGACCAGCTACATAAACTATGAACCCCATCATACAATGGAAAACTTTGCAGCTGTGAGGCTGAATGAGGATGCTCTTTAAATACTCCTATGGAAAATTTTCCAAGATAAACGTGTTTGTACCTGAGCAAAAAAAGCGAAATACAAAGCAGAGCATGTAGTAGGCTACAAGTTTATTTTTATAATGGGGAGTAAGTATGTCATGAATCATTTGTATATGCACAAAATATCCCTGGAAGAATACACAAGGAACTAATCAAAAGTGTTGCCTAGGGATACGGGGGAATAAGGGCAGGGGGACGGGAGTTTTGTGTGCCTATCGGGAACCATGGGAAAGCATTATCTGTTCATTTCTATCGCTAAAGGAATATTTTCTAAATAAAAATGAGCTCTTTCAACATGTGCGGACCCTGTGAAAGATCATTTCAGGAGGCTGGAGCTGCAGGAGCAGCACATCTGGCCACGGAACTGGACCAGGAGAAGATGCTGGTCCTAGGTCAGTTCTGACATTGACGTTGGCGCTGACATTGATGGCGATGTTAGCTTTGGGGAAGTCATTCCCTTCTCAGGGCCTCAGTGCCCCCATTTGTGATATAATGAGGGTGAATTAAGGGACTTTTTAAAGGTCGCTTACTGCTCTGGCATTCTGGGAGCTAATCTATGATCACGCTTTCCGTAATTTGAATTAAACCACGTGTTCTGTAAAATATGTCCTGTTAAGGCATCATGCGCTCTGTGTTTTGTTTTACTCCGCTTCATTGGTTTCCTTTTTTTAAAAATTGCCACTTACCTTTTTAGTAAGAGTTTCTTTTGAGAAACATTCACCCTGTCTCTGCTGAAGGTCACCTGGGCCATGAATGTGGTGACTCCAGCTGTGGTAGAGAAGACAGTCCAGGTACTGAGTGCACGTTGGCCCCAAAAAAGACAGAGGGCAAAGAGCACCAAGGAATGAATTCACTAGGATGGGAGAGCAGTCTCTCACATGCACGACAGAGCCCAGGACTCCGTTTACCTAGTTAGATGTTCCAAGAAAACAGATGCAGCCTCCTTCTTCCTACTTCTGCATTCGTGAGAGTTGAACTGCTCGAGTTACCAGATTTGAAATGAGGTAAGACACGTGGGTTTCATCTCGTGCAAGTGAACGACTCCCCTTCCAGTAACAACGTTGTAGTTTTCTGTTGGAGAGGACTCCTGCCCGTCCCCACTGGCCCCAGGCCACGTGCTCCATCCTTGGATCCAGGTGTCCCAGGCTGGCCCAACACTGGACTCCTCCCTCCCTGCCACAGTGATCAGGGCTTTTGTGCAAAGTGTTGGGAACAAGATGCTCTTTGCTGTTGTAACCAAACCTGGGGGAAGGGGATGTCAAATGTGGAGCTGCCAGTCACCACATTCAAACTGCATGAAGCTGGGGACGGGAGGAGGAACAGAGAGAAGTAGAGACAAGAAATGATGACACCTTAGAGGCACTATTAAATTGTCCTTGGAACTGGGTTGAATTTTAAGTCACATGAACCAATACCTTCCTTCCTCCCTCCTTCCTCCTCCCTCCCTCCCTCCCTCCTTCCCTTCTTCCTTCCTCCCTCTTTCCTTCCTTCCTTCCTGCCTTCCTGCCTTCTTGCCTTCCTGCCTTCCCTCCTTCCCTCCTCCCTCCCTCCCTCCTTCTTTCCTTCCTTTCTTCCCTCCTTCTTTCCTTCCTTCCTTCCCACCTTCCTACCTTCCCTCCTTCTCTCTTACCTTCCTTTCTTTCCTCCCTCCCTCCTCCCTCCCTCCTCCCTCCCTCCTTCCTTCCTTCCTTCCTTCCCTTCTCCCCTCCTACCTTCCTTCCCTCCCTCCTCCTACCTTTCTTCCTTCCTTCCCTCCCTCCCTCTTTCCTTCCTCCCTCCCTCCTTCTTTCCTTCCTTCCTGCCTGCCTTCCCACCTTCCTACCTTCCCTCCTTCCCTCTTACCTTCCTTTCTTTCCTCCTTCCCTCCTCTCTCCTTCCTTCCTTGCCTCCCTCCCTTTTCCTCCCTCCTTCCCTCCTTCCTTCTTTTCTTCCTTTTTCAGTAATTACTTTAGGAAGCTTAGATTTCACCTTCTGTTTCTTACAGCCAGAAGGACCTGCAAATAAATACTACCTGCAACAGTCTGATAGTGACTTCGGGAAGAATACTGTTGAGAAGAACCTGGGGGCGGTAGCAAGGTGCATGACTCACGAGGAAGGTATGCCAGGAGACAGAAAAGGAGAAGATGTATAAAATAGCGCATCCCTTCGACTGAGATGAAACCCCTGACTCAGTCCTCTGCCTCATCTGGACTGGGAAGTGTTTCATATTTTTCCAAGGTGTGGTCTTTCAGGTGGGAATACGGGAAGGAATTTGTCAGTATGTGTCCCGGAGTGATGTACGTCCACATTTGCTTCGAGGTTTAGGGGGTGTTCTTGCCCTCAAATAACTGTACTTGGTGTCAGACGTAAATTAGTCGCTAGTAGCTGACCTCAAAGAATTTACACCATGAAGGGAAATTCTTCCTGCAAAATCTTGCATGCTTTGTGCTCCACTCACTTCCCTGACCTCAAAAAAGTTTGCCATCTGTATATGGTTAGAATGAGTGAGGACACTAAAAACATAATGGATTATAGAAGTAGCATGTTACAAGTCTGCAAAGCAGAGGGTCAGATGTGAGTCCTAGGAAGCTAGCAATAAAAGATTCCTGACCGATTATTTTCAAATTCGTTTTCATGGTTCCCCCAACTTGGGCAAGCTGATCTGGTTAACCCTTAATTTTTCCTGACAGAACTTTTATTAATTCTGATCCCATCTGACTTCTTCAGAAAACAGACGCTGCATAAAAATGGGGTGCTTTTCTGCCATTACCTATTAACTCGAAACATTTTAAAATCAAAACACGCACACAAGCATATACAGTATTACTCCTTTTTGGAGACAGTCAAGGTAACATAATTTACATGCAGTAAAACTCATCTTTTGTGGTTACCTAGTTCCATGGATTCAAACAAATGCATTCAGTTGTGTTACCCCTAACCCCATTAAGATATGGAATAGTCCCATCGCTTCGAACGATGCCCTTTGTCCCCGTGATAATCAACTCTGCCCCCAACTCGCAACACCTGGCAGCCACAGATCTATTTTCCAAGCTGTCACATCAATGGAATCACACAGTATGGAGCCCTTTGCATCCAACGTCCTTCAATTAAGCGTAATGCACTTGAGATTCCTCCGAGTTATGGCATCCATCCCTTTTTACTCCTCAACAGCATCCGTTTATCCGTTGACCACTTGGTCGACATCGGGTGCTCCTATCTGGGGACAACTATGAAAAAATTCACTATAAACATATGCATACAGGTTTCTGTGTACACAGATTTTTTTTTCATTTCTCTTGTGTAAAT
This sequence comes from Cryptoprocta ferox, assembly GCA_028646485.1. NCBI lineage: Eukaryota > Metazoa > Chordata > Mammalia > Carnivora > Eupleridae > Cryptoprocta > Cryptoprocta ferox. Next base: position 105,281,463 of record CM053572.1, on the reverse strand, counting down.
ACCTAGGAGTGGGACTGCTGGGTCCTTTGGTCAGTGTACGTTTATTTCTAAGGAACTGTCAAAGCATTTTCCAAAGTGGCTGCTCCCTTCCGCATTCCCAGCAGCAGCAGCAACACACCCACCTTCATTTTCCAATGGGTGAATATCACCTTACGTGTTTTGCTACATTTTAATGTCTCCATCAAAGCTTAAGGAACTGCCTGTCGGTGACAGGGGCAAAGTAGCCTATAGATAACGCTCAATCCTATCTGTGGCATCCTAGCCTCAGAGGGGTTTTCTGCTTTTTTTTTTTTTTAAGGCACAAATGCAGAGCTTTGGTGTCAAAGGGATATCGAAGGTCACTGGTCCCACATCTTTGAGTAGGTGGGTGGTTCTGGTTGTTTTTCCCCCCTGCTTTACAGAAGTGCAATTGACAAATTAAAGCTGTATATATTTAAAGTGTACAAGGTTATGATATATGTATGCATTGTGGAATGTTTACCAAAATCAAGCTAATTAACATACCATGACTTCACATAATTATCTTTTTTTTTTTTTTTCCGGTAGGGACAATTAAAATCCACTCTCAGCAAATTTCAAGTATACAACACGGTATTGTTAACTATAGTCACCGAGCCGTACATTAGATTTCCAGAACTTACTCATCCTGCACATCTGGAACTTTGTACCCTTTGACCACCGTTTCCCCTTTCCCCACACCGTCAGCCCTGCTAATCACCATTCTCTCTGCTTCGAAGAGTTCAAGTTCTTTTAGATTCCACATACAAGTGGCATCAGGCAGTATGTGCCTTTTTGTGTTTGACATATTTCACTTAGCATAATATCCTCCAAGGTCACCCACGTTGTCACAAATGGCAGGGTTTTCTTTTTATTCTTTTTATTTATTTGTTAATGTTTATTTTCGAGAGAGAGACAGAGTGCGAGCAGGGGAGGGGCAGAGAGAGAGGCAGACACAAAATCTGAAGCAGGCTCCAGGCTCTGAGCTGTCAGCACAGAGCCTGACCCGGGGCTCGAACTCACAAGTGGTGAGATCATGACCTGAGCCGAAGTCTGACACTTAACCGACTGAGCCACCCAGGTGCCCCTGGCAGGGTTTTCTTTATGTTCAATGCAACATTCCTCACATTGGCTTAGATATGGAAACAGCCTGTTTTATATATATAATTGGATGCATGTATATATTCAGCCTTTAAAAAGAAGGAAATACTGTCATTTGAGTGGGGCTGTTTTGATCCACTCGTAATCAACTGCCACTCAGTAAGGCCTTGCTCACCAGACTCTATGTTTGCTGTCCATGTGAAACTAGGTATGTTACTTAGCTGCCTCAAACCTCACGTTCTTCCTCTCTACAGGATTTTTGTGAGGATCAAACAAAAAATATATGGGAAAGGGGTCTGGAATTAGAAAACCATTAAACATAAAGTATTAAGAAAACAGTCCTGGCTAGTGAGTCTAGCTTTCCATGGGCAGCCTTACCGAGCCCAAATATTCTTAAAACCTAAAGCGCAAATCATGTGATTTTGAAATGTTAGAACTAAAAGAACCTTTGAGATCTTCCACCAAGTCGTAGCTCGTAATGACGGTCTTAGGGAGGAAGCAGAGGCCCTGCAAGGCCAAGGTCACACAAAGTTACGATTGGCAAAGCTAGCTAGAAAAAAACGTGAAACTTCTGATCCTGTGCCTACTGTTCTCTTCTAAAAAGGCCGAGCAGTAATCAGACACAGCCAGTTTTTAGGTCAGACCCCACCGCGATGGAATTACCACCCAACTTAAAGTGACCCCCGACCACTCCCTGTCACAGTCCTTGTCTTACTTCTTCGTAGCGCTGATTCCCACCTTCATTCATTTGTTTGACTGTCTCTTTGCCCCCATTGGATTGGAAGTTAAGCTCTGCCAGGTTAGGCACCTCTGTCGGCTCTGTTGCCCGGTACATAATAAGTCCTCAGTAAATGTTTCTTGAATGGTGATCAGGAATATGGGCTTTCATCAGCTCATTCATGCTCACAACAAGTTTGGCTTGTCACATATCTTCTTTGGCAAATGTTTAAGCCATTTTTCTGGGTGCCTTGTGGGTGTCGCAGGCACAAGAACCACTCAGGCAACCAGATACAAGGGGCCCAAATCCCATTCCCATGCCGTGATCACCCAGTCCTGCCCCAGCTTGCCCCTTTGAGGGACATGCTGTCTAAACAGCATCAAGTGTTAACTTGTTAAATCAGTTACACCCAAAAGGGTTGAGATTATTTAACAATGCCGTAAAATGAGGTCATATCAAGAATTCTGAGGAGAGGCAGAGTTTTTCAAAGACATCGTTCCATGCCAGGGAGCTATTGTTTGGAAAATGATTTTCGGAAAATGAAGAATTAACTCAGTAAACTAATCTCTTTCTTGGGAATTCATTGTTCTTAATTCTCTAATTTGAAATTCTTTGTTTTAGATCAATTTCATAATCATCTTATTAGTCTCCCTGTTTTAGGGGGAAAAAAGTGTGAAGCAAATGCTTGTAAATTTAATTTAAATTACATTTTCGCCATTGTAACCTATCTGTGTGGAGAAGAAACACAAAATTGCCAGCCACTTTTGCTCTGAACAAAGGTTTGTACCTTTTGCCATCACTGAATCTATGCTCCAGGAGGTCAGAGACTTTAGATAGACTTTAGATACATGGTTCACTGGTCTATTTCCAGAGCCTGGGGCAGCGCGAGTCTCAAAGGAGGAATCTATAACTAATTGATGAATGCATAAACAAATTTGGGGTTATTTACACAAGTTGAAATCCTCCCATGGCTTCAGATTGGGCCTCCAGCTCCCAGCCCTGTCCCAGAGGAGACTTGTGTGGTCTTTACATCAATGATCTCAGGCATATTTCATGTGAACCCCGTGCGTTTGGCTGGGCTTTCCACCCAAGCTAATTTATGGTCCTTTTCTGAGAGCCTCATGACATTATAAGCACTGAAATAACTAGGTGCCAGGAATCACTACAGAACAAAAGGAAACCTCACAAGGAGGGAGGTGGGGTGACTTGGTGAGGATCATCAGATTAAGACTTTGGAGAACATCGTTCTGGACACGCCCACATCACCTAACTAGTGTGCGAAGCTTGCCAAGTCACGTCTTCACTTTAGACCTCATTCAAAAACAGGGGTTTCTTTAGATCTTGGGTTTTCTCATCCGAAATCTCCACTCAGTGGCCGAGAGTCAGTTTATATACTTAGTGCACGCCAAAGTGAGCCCATCGACACTTCTGCCACTCCTCCAGATGTCCACAAGGAAGATCTGAGAAAGCTATTGTACCTGTCCCTGGCCGGGGAGAGAGTCACACCTGCCCACTTGGGGACAGAGAAAGTGACGGGCCTAATATACTTCCTGCAGCTCTTAGGGATAAGGCTGGTTTCTTTGGGCCTCACTGGGTAATAAAAACTTGTGCATGCATGTTAGGAGCTGCATGATGGAAGGTTCAAGTTCACCAGCTGAATTTTATGAAAAACAGGCAGCAGAGTATCTTTACTCCTTTTCCATGGAAACAAGAATAATTTTCAAAAATATTACCTAGATAACAGTGCTATCTGATCTCATAAAGCTCTTTGATCTCTAGGCTTCAAAGATGACCTCGAGGAACCATACATCCCAGTTCTCCTGCCACTGAGGAGTCCCCTCCCACATCAAACTGAGGCCAGACCTGTGTAGCTCACAGAATACATTGGGGATGACACCATGTGACTTCTGAAGCTAGATCATAAGAAATCTTGGAGCTCACAATTTAATCTCCTGGAATGTCAGTTCTTGGGATGCTCTCTCTTAGATCCCAAAATCATGCTGCAATGATCGCACCCCACATGGAAAGGCCATATCTCAGCACTCCGGTTGACCATGGACCCAGCTGAGCTCCCAGCTAACGGCCAGCATTTTACACCAGCCCTGCAAGGGAGCCATCTTGGAAGCCTGGTCCTTTGGGCTCTTTGGATTACTTAGCCCCAGCCACCATCTGACTGCACCCACATGAGAGACCCGGGCAAAAATTGCCCAGATGAGCCCAGACAACCCACCAGATCAAGAGAGAGAATGAAGTATTGTTTTAGGTCACCAAGTTTATGAGTGGCTTGTTATGCAACAATAAATAACTGGAGCACTGCCGCAAAATCCTTTACAAGCTTCTGTGACCCTGAGCTACTCTCACAAGTCACTTACACTCACTGTGCAAGACTTTGCCCTTTCTTAGCAGAGGTTCACAAATAGCTGGTTTTGTCTTAGATGCCCCGAAACTAAATTTTGAAGTTAGGGTGTTTTATTCCTATGAAATGTGGAAAGGTTTGCACTAGATACGAAACAATCAAGTTAAATTTTTAAAAAAACATTTTTTAATGTATATTTTATTTTTGAGAGAGAGAGGGATACAGAGCAGCAGTAGAGGAGCGGCAGAGAGAGAGCAAAACACAGAATCCGAAGCAGGCTCCAGGTTCTAAGCTGTCAGCATAAAGCCTGATGCTGGGCTCGAACCCACAAACTGTGAGATCATGATCTGAGCCGAGGTCAGCTGCTTAACCAACTGAGCCACCCAGGTGCCCCTCAAGTTAAATTTTTAAAAATATACCATAATCCTATTTTATAGACTTGGCTCCAAATGCATGTCTGTGACTGTGGGTCTATAGCTCGTATGATTATGCTTTTCAAAGTTATCCTGATTTCAAGTAATCTTTCCCACAAATCACAGGAATTTTTTGGAAGTTAGAATTCCATATCCAATCTGCATCTTGCAAGCTGCCTCTCACACCAAAGAATTGCACAGAAATCTTAGGTCATGTCACATGTTTCCTTTTATAGTTCAGAGAACATAATCCCTGTAACTAATTTTCCAAGGTTGTCACTTTGCTTTCTTCTTTGGATTTGGAATTCTGATTTTTCTGGTCTAGTTGGCCCCACACATTCAAGTAAATACACACAATGCACACACAACAATGTCTTGGGTCATGGAAGACCTTGGATCAGGTTGTTTTGTAATTTATTTTCTTTATGTTTCTCTGCATCTTTTTTAGAGTTGTCAAATTCCCTTTAGGAGTCTTTTTTTTTTTTCCAGATAAATTCATAGGCTTACACATAGCCATAAAGTAGTATGTCCTATATGCCAGGCACAATGCTAAGTGCTTTAGACACATTAACTTGCTAATTTTACAACCCTGTGATATAGTATTTATTATTCCACTTTAGAGTTAGAAAAACCATGGTCGGGACAGTGACATAATTTGTTAATACTTCACAGACACTAGGTACCCTGAGCTGCGATCTGAACTTAGGTCCATCCCTCAAGCAGAACGAAACATATCTGAAATCTCACACGTCCAGAAATCACACCTGAGTTATTGAATCACCGGGCAGGAGCTATGGTTTGGCCAAGAGAACTATGTACCCTTGGAGATCACTTGGAGGAAGCACTTACCTCTGATTTTGAAAGATTGCAACGTGTTGACATTTTCAGACTGCTTATTTGTATTAATACAGTTATTGGCACAATTCTGCATTGCCCACCATAGTACTGTGCCTGATAGGAGTTTGTGCCATCTCTCAAATACACAGATGCTGGAGATTACCCAATCAGGGGGCTTTGGACACAGACACAACTGACAGTCACAGAGACCCACAAGATTCAATGCTCTGGAACTCAGAAGCAGCTGGAATGGGCTGAAAGAGAAGAGCTAAGTAGCAACCAGAATATTTAGAAACTGTCACTAGGAATTGATCAATGACCACTAGGGAAGGAATAGGATAAAAAACAGAAAAAAAATGGGTTCTTGGCGAGGGTGTGTGGGTACACATATGTGCACACGTGCGTGTTGGATGGAGTGGGGGCTGCTTTCTTCCATGAGTCATGTCAAGCTGTCTCCCCTGTAAGCCAGTTGGCTCTGCATTTTCTCAGAGACAAACAGTCCCGGGGAAACTGAGACACCCTGGCAGCCTTGAAATGAGGGTTTATGGCAGAACTCAGGGGTGGGGTGGGTTGCTCTGTTTGTTCCTTTTTTTCTTATTCCCATCTCTTGTCACACCTGCAGTCTTCCTTTCCCTCTAGGACATTGGCCATTTAAAATATACATGATATTAAGATGATCCACAGTTCTTCTTTGGAAATGCAAGCATCTGACTCTTGGAGCCTCAGTTTCCTTATCTGTAAATGTTCAAACATTCCTCACAAGCGGGGTGGCCTTTGCCAACACACACACACACACGAGCCATTCTACCAGTCATATAATCCACAGTTCCTTCAAAAGCAAAGCTAACCGCGTCTTTATGGGATCATCCTGTACTTCCCAGTGCCTGGTAGAATTCACAAATTACTCAAGTAGGCTTTCACATTGGTTTTGTCTTGAGTCAGATAATAAGGTGATGGTGTCAGAAGGGTTTCTCCCAGAGGCCCCAGTCCTTACAGGAGGAGTAACATTAAGCAGCCCTTGGACTTTGCAGTTGGGTGGTTGAAATGTCTACCCTGGGAGGGGTGGCCAGTAATGGAAGCCAGTGTCATAGAAGGCTTGTATTTAGAATTAGTGTGACTAATTTCCAATGGAATTGGAGGCTCTTGCAAATTGCCTCTGTAGAAATCATACCCACCGGTATGCCCTGATTCATTTGGTGCTCACATGCAGAAACAGCTGGTATTGGAGAACTCTGCAAATAAGGCAAATACTCACACGGGACCTGGTCTGAGGGCACGGACCTCCTTTTGCATTAAAAAGTGGCATGCCAATGACGTCATGTTAGTTGCCAAATATTTCCAGTATCTAAGGGGAGTGTCACAGAGCAACCCTGAACTCATACAGGTGAGTAGGGTTACCGGAGATGAGGCTCTTCCCTTTTCTGATTCTTCCTAAAATGAAAGAGTTGAACTCAATGGTCTCCAAAGTCCACCAGCTATAATAATTATCACTTGTATGACACAAAATTCTCTGAGCATTTGTACACATAAGAGGTGATAGGAGGTGACTTAGTTGAATATCCACCTGCTTCATACAATAACCCCATGAAGTTGATACCATAATATTCCTATTTTACAAATGCAGAAATTAAGCTCCAGCACGGTTAAGTTCCTTGCCCAAGATTATGTACAGAATTGGGATTTTAACCTAAAGAGTATAACCCCAAACTCTAAGCTCTTAACCATTTATAATATTAATGAACGTACTAACGAACCAGCCATGCATACAAAGGATTCCAGATCCTTCTTTTCTACATTTCTCCATTTTTATCTATAAACCGTGTGTGTGTCAGCTCTCAGGCATCACCTAGCAGATGTACCTATATCACCTACCTCAGTCTTGGCATGTCAACCCCAGACAGGTCCTGGCAGATCACCTAGGTGGAGTGTTCTTAACCCATCATCCTCAGGCATGCATTAAAGGGTCCAGGAACTCTCTGAAGACAGGTACAAAATGTGAGTGTATGTACATAAGCCTGAGGGCAGATCTCGTAGATTTCAGATTTTCCAAAGTGTCCATGAACTTTTAAGAACAGATCGATCACCCTTTGATCCTTGGTAAAACTGAGACCTGGAGAGGACCATGGATTTGCCTGTACCATGGCAAGGAGTAACAGACCTGTGTTCAGACCCCACGGCACCCAGCCTGGAACGTATGTCTCTTCGGCTACATCACATCGATCTTACTTGGTACTTGGTACTTGGTACATCCCTCTGATGTGCACCAAGAGTCCACCAGAGTCAAGATGCCTTGGGGGGTTCCCATGCACAGCTCATGGGCTTTGGGTATGGTTTGGGAAATCGTTGTGCTTTGTGTATAATCTTTGAGTTTAGCCTTGGGCCTCTGCATCTCACTGTTTCTCTTAAGTCCTTATCATTGATAATTATCCTGATCTACCTGTCTACTTGTATACTCTGCATGAAGACTTAGATCATGGCACCTCACTCACCCAGTCTGCCTGTACCTGGCCCCCCTTCTGGCCTCCGAAGATGGCAAAGGTGGTTGGGCATTTGTGTCTCAGTGTTTTGCTTGAAATAATCACACCAAAATAAAACTGGCAACAACGAAACTACACAACACAAAGTGTGTTAAAGACTCAACAGTGGCATAAGAATCCAGTTGTCTTGACAAGGTTCAGATCAACCACATGTGCACTGGGGAAACTGGACTTAGTAGAAATAAAGCCACAATCCAAAATTCACTCTGGCGGAAGCTAATAGTTGATATGATGAGACTTGATACATATAAATCACACTTAGTAAGTTAAGATATTCTTGTAAAGATCCACAAGCAATAGAATTGATCTCTATAAAATGACTCTGATAAAATAAAAAGGAAAGTGGCAAAAAGTAGAAATGGTTTCACTATAGTATGTTGAACACTGATCTTGAAATTAAAATGGTTCAGTGAGAGTTAATTAAGAAAATTTCTTGACAAAAATTCGGCCATGTCCATCCTTTAAATGTTTGTAGATAGAAGGCTAAAATCAAAGCATCCTCAGTGCCAAGTCACAGAGGTCAAAATGTCTGCCAGTGTAAACAGAAGGGCCAAATGAAAGCTCTGAAGTAAAGAGGACAAAACGTCCTGTAGCTGTGTTTGGTAAATAAGGAGAGGATCATTTGGGCAATGCTCTGATGAGGTGGGCAAACTACCTTTGCAAAGCTCACTTGAAGATCTGAGCAACTAGCACGGACGACATTCTTCTATGCGTGCTTTAACCCTACAAGGTCATGATGAAGCGAAACACCGAAGAAGAGATGTTATGAGTGGGTGAGCAAAGACTTTTCTGAGGCTGCTGGAGGGTTCTTGGAGAAGTTCCTTTACTTCCTGAACAGAAGAGAGGTCTCTTCCTTCTTTGCTTTCCATTTCTGGTGGCCCCAGCAGTTTACTTGCCCCATATCATCTCCAATACTGGGCACTAGCCCATCCACCAGACCTTTGGTCCACTCATTCTCATGACCTCATCTTCTTTGATGAACTTGGAGTCAGGAGCATCCTAGAGCTGGCTCAAACGCACTCCTGAGAGCCAGTTGTGAAGTTCCAGGAATTTTGTGAGTTGGTTGTTAAACATAGCGACTATTAACATTTAAATTATACAAAGGATATAAACTTATGATTTAATATATCACATTAAAACATGGTCATAAAACTTACCATATAAACCTACGATTTAATCATATGATGATCATGTGATATGATTTAATCATATAAGCTTAACGATTTAATACATCACATTAAAACATGGTCATAGGGGCGCCTGGGTGGCTCAGTCGGTTAAGCGTCCGACTTCAGCTCAGGTCATGATCTCGCGGTTCGTGGGTTCGAGCCCTGCATCGGGCTCTGTGCTGACAGCTATCTCAGAGCCTGGAGCCTGTCTTCAGATTCTGTGCCTCCCTCTCTCTCTGACCCTCCCCTGCTCATGCTGTCTCTCTCTCTCTCAAAAATAAATAAAAACATTTTAAAAAAATTAAAAAAAAATTAAAAAAACTAAAACATGGTCATAAATACTCAAAATCCATCACTTCCTAATTAGCTCAGTAGTTTCTGCTGTTATCTGTGCTCTGGAGTTTGTTTGCACCCATCACCTGTTGGTACAAATACTAAATATGGCCGTGTGCACATCTTTCCCAGCCTTGTACTCAGTGACATCACATCAGTAGCTTGAAATCAGCCAAGGTGGACATATTTATACTACAGAAATGTGCAAATTCTATAAATCAGGACTTAATTGATGGCTTCATCAATTGTCTGGAAAGTGACACTAATAAAGCAGGTTATACTTAAAATTGTCAAGTCTGAAGCCATTCCCTTGTGAGGAGCACAGAAAACTTGAGGCAATGTCTTTCTGAATTCAGCAAAAAAGCCACTCACACCATTGACAATCCAGTGATTTCAAATCTCCTTCATCTCATTTGTAAAGCAAATATCAGCCAACATTCACATCAAAACTATGTTTGTTACCCAATTGCAACCGTAGCTGACTCCAGATAAGAGTTCCACATAAATCAATGACTGCATTGTCTGAGAATTGGTGAACTATAGGAAAATTCACAGTGAAAGTATTCATGTTGATTGTTATTTGTAAGTTGTTGCTATACATCCCTTACAAAAGTAAAATTTATGCTAAACGTGACTATGCATATACACACACATTTTCTTCTTCAGAGAGCCAGTTGTGAGATGCTTACCTCTGATTTCCCTCAGGAAGACCCTCCAGCTCTTCCCACAAGACCACCAGAATCTGCTGCAGCCACCAGGGCTTTAGGCCAAGTGAGGTCATGGTGGGCCCAGGGAAGTACCTGGAAGCTTCAGGCCAAAGGAAAGGAAAGCCAGTGTTTACATTGAGGCCTGGCTTCAGAATGGCCTTTGTCTGCTCAGGGACTTTATTTATTTTCCAACCAGCCTAACGCCTTTGACCCCAGTTTGAAGTCAAAGGACAGGAAGAAAGGTCCTTTTCTTTCATGGGGATTGGCCACATGGCTTGGCTGGGGAAGAACTTTGGGATGCTGTGAAGGCCTGGCCCAGGACCTCCCAGAGCCCTGGAATGACAGCTCATGTTAGCACTGGAAAGAGAATGACCTCGCTTTTTCCTGGAGGCCCCACATCCTACAACGTCTCTGTAGGAAGTCCATACTCACTCGCTCACATACCTCTCGATTTCAGGTCTGTGACATCCTACGGAGGGCATACTTAATTGTCTCGTCATGTTATCCAGGTATAATTTATACCCTAAGTAACATCTACAGGCCATTCATTCATGCATTCATTTGTCCAGTAAATTAGCATTGAACAATTTCCATGGGTCAGGCACTGTTCTCATGCTGTGTGGGGGCACCAGTGACCCCCATAGTCTCAAACCTCAGGTGTGTAAGGGCCAGTGGACAATATGGATAGTAAACTGGTGCTACATACAGTTGGATGCAAACTGTGAGTAAGTTCCACATGTTCTGAGTTGAATTGCTGATCTTCACCCAAACAAGTACTCCTCTGAAAATGTCTGTCAGTAATACAACAGCCATCACACCCCCGACTTATGTGACAGGTGCCCAGCACCAGTCTAAGCGCTTTACATATATGAACCCATTTAATCCTCACAAGATCCCCGTGAGGTAAGCATTACTATCACCCTCACTTTACCAATGATGAAAGTGAGGCAACAAGAGCCAAAATCTTGTGTGAGGCCACACATTTGATAAGCAGTGGAGTTGTTCATGGATACCACCATTCATCTTGGTGAACAAGACCAATCTAGCTGAAGTCCCACAAAATTTGCCAAAAGTTGGGGCGCCTGGGTGGCTCAGCCGGTTAAGTGTCTGGCTTCAGCTCAGGTCATGATCTCGCTGCTCGTGAGTTCAAGCCCCACACTGGGCTCTGTGCTAATGGCTCCGATCCTGGAGTCTGCTTCAGATTCTGTGTCTCCCTCTCTCTCTAACTCTCCCCTGCTTAGTCGCTCTCTCTCTCTCTCTCTCTCTCTCTCTCTCTCTCTCTCTTGCTCTCTCTCAAAAATGAAGAAACATTAAAAAAAATTAGCAGAAGTTTAGCTTCAGTTTTATGCAGGAGCAATATGGACAAGGTTTATATTTGTATGCTGACTTTGCCACTTTCTACCTACAGGACTTTGAGTAAGAGTCCATCTCTTACTTAATCTCTCTGAACTTGTCTCCTTATATGTACTATGTGAACAAGTATCCTATACAATTACTTCCTGGGTGGGGAGAGACGGTTAAGAGGAGTGATAATAATGGGAGCATACATTTACCACAGTGTCTGGAGTATGAGTGTTTAAATCTCAGCTGTGAAGGCAAGAATGTTGGAGATGTTCCTCAGAGGATCCTGGTCACCCAGGAGTCCATTGACTCTATGTGGTCATGGTCTGTGATTACCTTGCTCACTGGAGTATAACCCTAGCACATGAGAAGTGTTAAACATTGGTTATTTGGTTTTTTGGTTGGTTGGTTGGTTGGTTGGTTGGTTGGTTAATTAGTTGGTTGGTTGGTTGGTTAATTAATTAGTTGGTTGTTTGGATGGTTGGAGGGAGGGAGAGAGGGAGTAAAGGATGGCTCTCTGCCTCCTTTACTATCCCATGACTCTCCCTACTAGATCTTCTCACATGTGTACCCAGTCTCCTCCAAGCAGACCAACAGATACTCAAAAGCAGAAACTGGGTTTTCTGTCTTTAATCTCGTCACATGCCCAGTTTCTGACTTCCCAAGGAAGGAACCTGAGCGTTCGGAAATAATGCTCTGCCCACTTAGGCCAAAACATACCCTAAACATACCCTAAAAGTTGTCACCTGTCACCTGATGCTGTTTATTCCATAGACCTTCAGCACTGAAGAGATCTCCTAAGATGCAGGGTGAAGCTGTGCATATATAAACCAATGGTCCTGCCTCTATCTCCTGGTCATTGTTCCTCCTTAAGACAAAGAGGAACTATCACAGGCTTATAAAAGAAATACTTCTCTTGAAGATCCTAAGTTCTAAACAAGCAAATGTGAAACCAGAATTATGTAGTTATTAAAAGCACTGATTTTCAAGTCAGATAAAACTGGTTTTTCATCTCTGGAAGTATCTTATGACTTTGAGCCTGGATTCCTTCATCTGGTAAGTGGGGAGAATAACATTTTCTCTGTAGAGCCATTTGGGGGATCAGATAACATACTGTAGGTGAATTGCTTAGCATAATGCCTACTACAGGGCAGATGCTCAGTGACAGACCATGATTATCCCTGGTCATAAGTTCTACCTCTTTGAAAATTAGGAAGACATGAGCACATCTATAGCAACCCATCCTAAACACATAAAAATTATCCTTATTGTTCTCAATAAACTCCAACTAGGCATCTGCTACGAGTGTTAGTGGCCCTATCACCAAAGTCCCCAGTCACTAACGAGCAGTAAGCAGGTAGGTTATGGTTTCCATAATGTCTCCCTCTCATAAATGATAAGAAAGGGTCACAATCTGAGTCCAAACTTTCATTCATTCATTTTTTTTTATTAATCCAATCACCACACTTTTATTGAGATTCTACCATGTGTTGACACTGGGCACAACTCAGAAAATGCAGAGCCGAATGACCCAGACATGGTGTGTGCTCTCATGGAACTCCCAATCTAGGTGAGATGATCTTTTTTAAAGCCATGCCGATGGTATAATGATAAACTGTGATAAGTTCCCTGAAGGAAAAGTACGGGGATCCTTGAGTGCATGCAAAAGAGAGAACGTAATCTAAGGATATTAGAAGAAAGAAAGAGACACAGACTTTATACAACTGGAAAGAAAAGAAAGGAATGCCACAGGACTTGAAAGAGTGCCAGACTATCAGCCTATATGATGCCTTAGGACTTTAAAACAACCGAAAGTGCAAATCTTCCAAGTCATCTGTCTGTTTGGCTATCCTTCCCTCCGCCCACCAGAGTCCCAAAGCTGCGAGTTCTAGGACAGACAAAAGTCCACTTTGTTTGTTTCATGAATAAGGAGCTGTTTGGTCACCAGGATTACCACGCAGCTGTTATTTAGCCTGTCCTGCGGCAGCTTCCCCAGGGGGAAAGCAGATGTAGCGAGTGTCACTCCGGTCTGCTACAATGTGCAGAGAAGTCACGACCATTCTTATGAGCATCTCTATGAAACAAATGTCTGATAGATTTCCAGATGAACAGAAGCAGAAGTCCTCAATTTACAAGAAAGTTCAAGAACAAAGATTTCACCTTCACACGTAATAGTTGGCCCATGCAAGGAAGATAAAGTAGTTGAGAGTCATATACATCATGTTCAATCAATATCATAGTCTAGATCTGAAAGGTCAGAATCAAAGGCAGAAGAGATCATCTATTTTAAAAATTATTTCCACAGATAGGGGCACCTGGGTGGCTCAGTCGGTTAAGAGTCTGACTCTTGGTTTCGGTTCAAGTCATGATCTCACGGCTTCATGGGCTCAAGCCCCGCATTGGGCTCTGTGCTGACAGTGCGGAGCCTGCTTGGGATTCTCCCTCTCTCTCCCTCTATCTCTGCCCCTCCTCCACTCATTCTTTCTCTGTTTCTCTCAAAGTAAATAAACTTAAAAAAATTCTTTTCACAGATAATTTGTAATAGGTAAAATTGTGTAGGCCCAAATAAAAATAAAATAGAAGGTGAAGAGAATAGATAAGCATTTCTAAATACAGGGAGTCCACGAAAAACTGTTTCTAACACTCTGAAAGTATCTCAATATGAGCACGGGCTTCTCCACGCTATTTGTTTCATAAGATATATCTGGAGGATGATGGTATTCTCACCAGTTCTCTGATGATATCAAAAGTACTAATTCTCCCACATCTGTGACTGCATTTCTGTCACTGCCATTCAAGCCACCAGTACCACGATGAGACCTGCGAGGCTCCACGTGGCTGCCTCCCTGGCTCAGCATCCATTGGCTTCCATCATGGGCTCTGAGATATCCTGCAAATTCCCGTCCCTCACCCCACTCCTAACCTGGAGTCTTCAAAATCTAATTAATTTTTTAAACCTTTTTTTTGATGTTTATTCATTTTTGAGAGACAGAGAGAGACAGAGCATGAGCGGCAGAGGGGCAGAGAGGGAGGGAGACACAGCATCTGAGGCAGGTTCCAGGCTCTGAGCTGTCAGCACAGAGCCCGATGCGGGGCTCGAACCCACGAACCGTAAGATCATGACCTGAGCCGAAGTCAGGTGCTTAACTGACTGAGCTGCCCAGGCACCCCTTCAAAATCTAATTTATAATTTGCTTTGACCTATCACCACTATGCCAGTGTTAAATTTTCTGTTCCTCCTTTCATTTTCCATTTGGGAAAGGTGGTCTCTCATCTCTCCTAGACTGCTAGTTGACTGGTCAGTGATAACCTCCATGTTTTTTTCAAGACCTCATAGAATATCGGTTCTCTCCAATCCTGTTCTGGAGTAGTTAATTTTTTGATTCACCAGAATCATCGTGTTGATTTCAGGCCAATATTCCAGATTGACGAAACAAGTCTTGATTTTGCTCCTATTGGTGATCCCATCAGTGGCGGTGTCAGTCCCAGAGTTGTGTCACCTGACATGGACCCATTATATAATGTAATTGTTTCATTATCAGAGACATGAATTCATACCTCACCTCCACCACTTACTATAGACTTCCATTCTTTAAACCTCATGATGATCAAAAAAAAAGTTGTATCTTCCTCAAATTGTTGTTGGATTACATGAGAGAAGTGTTGCATAGGACCTAGTGCATAATATTCATTCAAAACTGTCAACCATGATTTGTATTTGGATACGTGTGAATTTCCTGGTCTCAGTGAAGTTGTCCATCAAACGATGTATAAGGAAGAACAAAGGCCAGAGAACTCTTGTGCTCTTTGAGACTTCCCCCCAGGTCAGTGCTTTTCAAACTGTAAGTTAGTGAGTCTGTTAGAAACCAGTTTAGCAGGTCATAAGTTGGATGTTTTAAATTTAGAACAGAATAGTTTTTAAATGGATAGAATATATCAGTGCATCTCATGTTGTAAGGACGAAATGGTGTTTTGTCAAACGTGTATTTTATGTGTGTTTGTATATATGATTGCTGGGATATGAAGTAAGATGCATTTTGGGGCGCCTGGGTGGCTCTGTCGGTTAAGCGTCCAACTTCGGCTCAGGTCATGATCTCACGGTTCGTGGGTTCAAGCCCCACGTCTGGCTGTGTGCCGACAGCTGCTTCAGATTCTGTGTCTCCCTCTCTCAGCCCCTCCCCTGTTTGCACTCTGTCTCTCTCTTAAAAATAAATAAACATTAAAATTTAAAAAAAAAAGTAAGATACATTTCTTACTGTGTCTCAGTAAAAAAAAAAAAAAAAAAAAAAAGTTTGAAAGCCAATGCCAGTGCTGCAGGCTGATCTAGAGCTTATGTACATTCTTTGCTAATGCTAGATTTAAGAAGACATTACTGCCCCCTACCGGAACTCCTGATTTCTCACTGAAAAGGACAACCACAGATTTGCAAAAGCCTGGCTTCTCTGTCCATGTGACCCCCGTCATCCTCCCTTTACGAGTCTGGAAGCCCACTCAGAGGGCACCCTTCCCTGGAGCTACCCTGATGCCCCGGGCAATGAGTCAAGGGCAGCCCCAGAAATGGGAGCTGGAGCTCTTGCTTCTAGAATAACTTGGAAGGAGTGCCTGGGTGGCTCAGTAGGTCGAGCGCTGAAGTCATGATCTCAAGGCTTTGTGAGTTCAAACCCTGCGTCGGGCTCCACGCTGATGGTGGGGAGCCTGCTTGGGATTCTCACTCTCTCCTGTCTCTCTGCCCCTCCCCCACTCGCTCTTTGTCTCTTTAAAAAAAAAAAAATCACACATGATGGCTGCACAGAGCCTCCCCAGCCATCCCCTAAGCGTCCACCGGTCTCTGCTTCTCTGAGAAGAGTTCAAGGCTTACCTCAAGAAACACAACATGACTGAATTGCAAAGCGGCAAATAAAACATAGTATGAAAGGACGTTTAAATCTTAATTTTAAAATAAATAAACTGATGGGTGGGGGGCATAGCAGGCATTTTTTTTCTATAACATAAACCATTTGTATTAACTCCCTTTAAAAATAGCCTCGTTTGTTTTGAGTCTTGAATCTAACTTCTTTCTTCCTTGGGTAAAGGCCTGGCCCCCCAAAGATAGACGTGTTTCAGCCATTTCCTTGTGTATGAAATAAAGAAGGTAAATACAACTATCAGATACCATAACATTTATACTATGTGCCAGGCACCGTGTGCTCAGTACTTTCATGTATGCCATCCGATCTAATTCTGATCGCACTGGACTCAGAGAACTTAAATTAATTTGTTGAAGGTTGTACAGCAGGAAAAGATTCTAACTCAGTGGACCTGACCCCCTTGTCCCCACCGGTCCTGCTGCCTGGGTGAGGGCCGATGCCAGTCCCTTGAATTTCTCCTTCCTCTCCTCCCCTTTTCCACACATCTCAATGGGAGCCATTCTCAAAAGGGAAGGAGGGAAGGGCTTCTGGGTGGCAGGGTTGCTTAAGCACTCTTGATTTCAGCTCAGGTCATGACCTCACAGTTCGTGAGATCGAGCCCCTCATAGGGCTCTGCACTGACAGTGCGGAACCTGCTTGAGGTTCTCTCTCTCTCCCTCTCTCTCTGCCCCTCCCTTGGTTTTGCACACACACATTCACAGGCTCTCTAAATAAATAAATAAATAAAACATTTTTTTAAAGGGAAGGAGGTCAAAATGGCCAAGGTCATAAAGAACAAGCAAAGCCTGAGAAACTATCGCAGACCCGAGATGACCAGGGAGACACGCCAGCTAAATGCAACGTGGTACCCTGGAATTCTGGACCACACAAAGGACTTTAGTGCGGAAACTGATGAAGTCCAGATAAAGGCTGGAGTGTATCGTTGCAATTGCCAGGTCCTAATGGGTTTCCCACCTTCCTTCCTGCCGCCCCGTCATCCATCCTCATACTGCTTCCAGAATCATCTTTGTAATGCACAAATCTGACCACGTCTCTCTACTGCTTGTAACCTGTACATTGGTTCCCCCTCACCCTCAGGGTGGAGACCAAACCCCTCAAGGTCTGTCTCCAGCTCCCCCTCTAGCGTCTTCTTCCACTTCCACTTCCCAACCTCCCTGACTCCGCTCCAGCTTAACTGGACTGATGCTGTTCGAAGAAAACGCCAGGTCCCCTCTACCCTCTCAATTTTGCTTGACACATGCCCAGTCCGTCCACTTCATACCCCCTAGCCTACAATTGAAATTCAGTAGATCTCTCTCTCTCTCTCTCTGACTCAGTTTAGATGTCACTTCCTCCAGGAAATCCTCCCTGCCCTGGATCCTATGCTGGGTTAAGTGCCTTCCCCTGAGTTCCCATAACCCCCTGTAGTTAGCTCCCACAGAGCTCCCATCCTGGGTCATAGTCATATTTCCCCTTCCCTCTTAGGAAACCAAGTCCCCACTTCCCTGACATGGGAAGAATGTGCCAAGCATGGCTCTTTCTAGCACGGACTGTTATTTTGAGGATTTCAGTCCTTTGGGCTGCTTTCTCCATTTCTTTGCTCAAAGAAAACTGTGTGAGTCTCTCTGCAACACTCCCTGCCACTTGTTAATCTTTTTATTGTCAAATAATTCTAGATCAAACCTAGGCTGGGCTCTTGCGGTGGGCAACAGGACCTAGCGTGGATGTAGTGCCTTGTTTTGTTTTCACTGTATCTGCTTTTATTTATGAAATTCTACTTCTGGAAAGCAAAACTTGTGTTTTCCTTCTACATAGACCAGTCATCCTTTATAAAATTAATTTCTATGAATAAAAAAAGCAAATCAACTTATAAAAATTTTGAGAGGGGCTCCTGGGTGGCCCAGTCAATTGAGCGCCCAACTTTGGCTCAGGTCATGATCCCGCAGTTTGTGAGTTCAAGCCCCGCGTCGGGCTCTGTGCTGACAGCTCAGAGCCTGGTACGTGCTTCAGATCCTCTCTTTCCCGGCCCCTCGCCCGGGCTCTCTCTCTCCCGGCCCCTCGCCCTGCCCCTCCCCTGCTCATGCTCTCTCTCTGTCTCTCTCTCAAAAATAAATAAACATTAATTTTTTTTAAGTTTGATAAATGGTTGTTCAAGTGGTAAATATAATGAAACTGCATAGGCGCACACACATAAGCATCCCTGCATGAAGGTTGCCCTGAGTGAGAGAAGCCCTGTCATTAGTGCTGCTAAGTCGTTGGGTCATGAGGTCGAAGGTCCTGCTGTCTTTGTCACTAACATCCTGTGTAACTGGGAGACAATTACTTCTCTATTTCTCAGTTTATTCATCTGTAAAAAGAAGAGAATAAAATGGGGTCATAAAAATATAGGATTTCATCTCCCAGATACAAATCTCTTTTCCTGCTCATACAGTATGGAAAAAACATTGCTGAGAAGGAACCCAGAGGTGATCATCCTTTTTATATTACAGATGAGAGATCTGACGGGTATAGAGTTTCAGTGACTTGCCCGAGGTCACAGTGCAATTTAATGTCAAATCCAAGACCAATATACAGGTCTCCTCACTTCCTGGTGATCTGTTTCTCCCCCTAATTCTGATACTTTCCACTCCTATATACTGCCTTCCCCAGGGACACTTCTATCAAAAGAGTTACGTGTTATTTACAAAGCACGAGCAAACACACATACGCACATACACACGTACATGCACACAGAGACACAATATGAAGACACCTTAAAATAACAGAGAAGCAAATAAGAAAAAGATAAAAGCAGTAATGGATTTCCGAGTGTTAACACTGTTGGGTAGGAAAGAAATGTACCTGAAAGGTGAGAAAACATGTTACAGGGTTTCCCACAAGGTTGTAATTCTCTTCTTGTTCTTTATTCAGTTAGGTACAAGCAGCCAGGGCCAGGGTGGGGGCAGAGCGGGGGGTGAAGAGGGGTCTCACAAGTTTTAGGGGAGGAGTAGGATAAAGAGGGTAACTCATTCATTCATCTCTGGCTACTACATATGTACGATAGAACCTGCTTAAATGCAGACCATCTCTAATCACCACTCCATGCTCTGTGGACTGTAGTGGGGAAAAAAAAAGCATCGACATGATCCCAAGAAGGAGAATAGTTAACCATATTGTTTAAAAGGGATTCTTCACACCTTTTAAAGACCATTTTATTTAGCAGAGCAATTTCATATAGGATATAGTAATTGCAATGACACAGTGCAATGCTTTTCTCATTTAAAAAATAATCCGACCCCTCGTCTTTGGAAATATGTTGAACATTTTTATAACCGATCTGGTTACAGGCAGATTTACCAGATGAACCAAAGTGCATAGAATCAGATAATTTTAACCAAACTTCCCAATGAAATATAAAACGGGTAGGTTGGATACCCCTCACTTAAAAATAAATAAATGATAGATATAGATATGAACAGAGATAGATAGAGATAGAGATAGATAGGGATGATAGAGATAGATTTGCAGCAATTAAAAAAGATCTGGAGAAACAGTAGCTCATGTGGGAAAAGGTTTCAATTAATCTTAAGCTCAATGTGAGCCAGTGGTAAGATGCGGGTGCTGGAGAGAAGAAAAAAGCTTAATGCAACATTAAAATACAGCACTAAATTACATTAAGCACAGTGATGGCCCTCTGTGCTCTCCCCACAAGCCACCAAGCCTGGTGCATTGTGGGAAGCACACTTTCAGAGGAGCTGAAATTGGCCTCTGGCCAGAGGACAGTAATAGGTCAGTGGGAAAAGGGAGAGGGGCTGTAACCTGAGACAAATGGGGAATGGTTCATGGTACGGGTTCCAGGGCCAAGCAAGCTTTCTTCAAAATAAGATGCCTCACTGTCCTGGAACGCATGTGCCCCTGTCCATCTCCCGGGAATGTTGTTGAAAGCATGCTGCCTGGGAGGTTCGACCCATCCACAACATCCCCTCCCTGCTCGGGGATTTTACGGTTTGTGGTGGGAACAGAATCACATCTATTTTATACGGTAGTGGATTAGGTCACTTCGTTTCCTTCCTGGAGAAGAATATTCTAGAACAGAGTGCATTTTGGCAACCAACCAAGCTCCTAAAAGAAAATAAGATGTACTGATGTGTAGATGACCTTGGTGACTACAAGACGAAATGTTGACTCAACTCATTCCCAACGCACTACAAGACCAACGATCGGGTCGGCCCAAAAAGCTAGAAATTAAAGACAGAGGGTCTGACAGTAAAATCTAATGGACATCAGATGGCAAGCCCTAGGGCTAGATCTCCTTGAACGTCCCCACATTTCAGACCAAGAGTGAACCTCCTGCATCAGATCACCTGAATTGCCCATAAAGAAAATGCAGGTACAAGGGTCGTCTCCCAGACCTCCCGAATTAGGATTACTGGAGTAGGAACCCCAAAGTTCATTTTCAGCAAGTTCCCCCCATGATTCTTTTGCACATTATCTGAGAGCCATGGTTTCAGAGGAGTGTTTATCATGCTTTTGTGTGCAGTAGAATCACCTGGAGAGCAAGGCAAACACTAGGGCTCCGGGGCTCCAGAAATTCGGATTCAGAGGTCTTAGGTGGGCCCCAGAATGTGCATTTCAGACAGTCTCCCAAGTGAGGCTGATGCTGCTGGTCCGGTCAGTGGACCATACTTGGAGTTCACTGCCTTAGGGAATTCCTGATTCCGTTATCAAAGATCTCAGGTACTGTGGTAGGAAGCTTCTGGAAAGGCCCCCAATGATTCCTTGGTTCCAGGTGGTCACACCCTTGGTGTATCCCTCCCTTTTTGCGTGGGCTAGACCTAGCGACTCCCTTATAATGAACAGACTAGGCAAAACTAATTAGATGTCACTTCTGAGATGAGGTTACAAGAAGACTCGCTTCTCTCACTTGGTTCTCACACCCAGTCTTGCTCTCCAATGGAGCAGGCTGCCATGTTGTGAGCTGTCGTGTGGAGAGGTCACATGGTAGAGAACTGGGGGCAGCCTCTGGCCAACAGCAAGCAAGGAACTGACTCCTGCCAACAGTGGTGTGAGTGAGTTTGGACACGGAGCCCTCCCCTAGCTAAAGCTTGAGAAGACAGCAGCCGATACCTTCCTGTAGCCTTGTCAGCCACCAGCTAAGCCACACTTGGGGTCCTGCCTTCCTGTAGAAACTATAGGATGATGGATCCTTCAAGTCACCATGTGTGCTTTACGCAGTGATAGATGACTAATAGAGATGCTTTGTCAAGGAGCTACCCTGAAATCCATATGGCACCTCGGTACTTAACCCATCCTTCAAGCCCCCCATCTCATCTCTCCCTATTATAAAGGAGACAAATATGTATAAATGTAGAGGAGCAATATTTAATAACATACACTATTTCCATGTAATTTATGCCATAGTTTTCTTAGTGCTCAATGTTTAAGCCTTGGCCTTTGGGGAGCCTCCCAGAATTTTCAGGCCGTTATGGAGGAGCAGAGCCTCGGGTAGAAGGGAGAGGTGAATCCGCATCAGACCCCACGCCCTGTGTGTTGAGCTGGCCATGCTGGGACTGTCTCTTGAGCTAAGGGCATGGTGAGTTCCCACCTGCCAATCCCCATTCTGGAGTGATGCCCCCTTTGGCTGACAAAAGAAAGAAACTCCCAGTTTCTCTGCTGGCGCAGGGAGAGGGTCTTTCCCTGAGAAAAGTCAGTGAAGGGAACAAAGTCCGATCTGCTTGCCTTCTCTCCAGAGCAGTGCCTGATTTCCTCACGTGGGAGGGGGAGAGGCTCCCCGCTAAGGGCAAGGTTTCTCATTTTCTCTAGAACGGAGTGCTGAGATAGTGCGTTTCAGAGGCTGCATGTGGGGAAGGGCCACAGTCTACTGGAAAGGCTCTAGACACAAAGCCAGGACCCCCAGTCCCTGCTCTGCCACCCACTCCTTGTGTGGCTGACCTGGGATGAGCCCCCCTCCCTCTGGGCCGTGCTAGACTCATTGTAAGATGAGGGGCCGGGCCAGGTGATGATGGGGACCCTCCAGATCAGTGTCCAGGAGCCTAGGGCAGGGAGACAGCTTCTGGCCACAGCCACCGGTCAGATGTA
Source organism: Cryptoprocta ferox (assembly GCA_028646485.1). Taxonomy (NCBI): domain Eukaryota; kingdom Metazoa; phylum Chordata; class Mammalia; order Carnivora; family Eupleridae; genus Cryptoprocta; species Cryptoprocta ferox. Next base: position 105,258,990 of record CM053572.1, on the reverse strand, counting down.
GGACAGCTGTCCTCAGAGGGCCAGGCCCCCACCACTCAGCCAGCGCGCCCTCTCTGAGGAGCGTCCCGAGGGGCTGCTGTGCCACAGGGGGCTCCGGCAGACGTTGTCCAACCTGCTCCTGATGGTGTCCTGCAGCTCCTGGTCGCCGAGCAGGACTGCCGCTGCCAGGGCCAGCCAGAAGTACTCGGTGGCATCATGGGCGTCCTAACCCCATGGCGTGGGGGTGGAGAAGAGACACCAATAAGCAGACATCTCCAAGGGAGGCCAAGAGGCAGTGCCAGGAACTCAGAACTCCAGCTTTTGTCTACCCCACGTACTTTCCCAGCCCCTTCTCCTGGTTTCCGGGGGAGCCCCTCCCCCACTCCCCTGTGGACCAGCAAAGGTCGCTACCTCCAGCTACTTGAACTTCCCAGTCACTTGAGCCAATCAATTGCTTTTTTTGCTCAAGCTAATTTGCATTGAGTTCTTCCCCCTTCCAATCCCTAGAAGTCCTGGTTGAGTCAATCAGGTCATATGCACTTTGTCCCCGAATCACTTCCAGGAAGCTAGGAGACAGAGGCAAGATTGCTGGGGGGGTCCTTCACCACCCCGTCGTCCCTCTCAGTATGGTGCGAATGAGGAACAGATGCTTCTTTGGGTGAGATTCAAAAAGGCATGTCTGGTTCCCATTAACCCTCCTAAGTCAATAATTAATTCAGGCCAGAAACAACTTCTGGCAAATAAGAAAAAGACATCAGAGTTGCCCTCAGGATCCCCTGGGGGCCAAACACAGGCATGACTCAGAACAATGTTAAGAGATTAAGGGTTGTGCTGGTGCTGACCGGGACCTCTGGTAATGGGAAGCCAACGCTGGGGACAAAGTTCAAGGACCAGAATTGAACAGAGACTTTGAGACCACCAGTACAGTTCTAGAAGTGACTGGAAAAATAAGCTCTGGATTCAACTCCAGCAGAGCAAACAGGAGTCAGGGCTGAGGCCTCCTGAGGACAGAGGCGTGCCTACATTCATAGATGGCACCTCACTATCTCCAACATGTCAGCGCGTAGCCAGATCTCTCCCAGAGTTTTATATAACTTTATAAGAAGTGCCTTGCAACTGACTAGTTAATCGATGATATTTTGAAGATGTGCAGTTAAACATTAATTTTCATTTTAATGTTGGAACTTAGAGTCCTTTGGTTTTCTATCTTGTATATTTCCATAGGCCACTGAGGAACTCACATGTAAGATGAGGGGCTGGGCCAGGTGATGATGGGGACCCTCCAGATCAGTGTCCAGGAGCCTAGGGCAGGGAGGCAGCTTCTGGCCACAGCTAAAGTGGCTCCGGAAATCAGAGCAGGGCAAGGAGAAAGAGGAGCTATGGTCCCTCTTCTCAGCAGACAGGAGCACTTTTGAAGTCTCCCATGGGGCTAAGCGACAAAGAACCATCGTGTTCCCACCCTATGAGATATGACTCCCCATGTTGGCCCACTCAACTGTACCCTGAAGGCTAAGGGTCAGGGAAGAATGGGGTTGGAGGATAGCTGTCACGCAACCTTGTACGCCAGCCAGCGCGGCTCTTACCTTCAGCTGGTAGAAGGTGAGTCGGCCCAGGCGATAATACACCTTCGCATAGTATAGGGCCTCCTTGGGACTCTGCAGCCAGGGTTGGCAGAGGGACAAAGTCTTCAGGTAGCAGTCTTCAGCCATCTCATACATGTTCAGGGAATAGTACACTGTAGCCAGACGGTGAAAGGCCACCAGCTCCTGCCTCTGATCTCCTAGGAATGGGAAGACTGAGGGAGAGATCGTGCAGCCAACCCTTGATGGCATCCGTCCACTCACCCATTCTGTGCTATTTTTTGAAGGTCTTCTGGGGATCAGGGGCAGTGCTTGGGATGCATGGAACAGAGCAGAAGAGGTCTCTTCCCTCATGAGGTTTACCATCTCATAGGACATAGATGTCCCTTAAATGATCTCACAAACAAAGATACAATTACACCTGCTGTAAGTGATGCGAAAGGAAACACGAGGCTCTGGGAGGGACTGATTAGAGCATGTGTGCCGGTCACGATTTTCTGGGACGATTTCCTGAAGAACCCTTTCTCTTGATTACAGATGTCACTGTAATTTGAGATTCTGGGAAATTATTATTTCCAAATCTCTGTAATGAGACATGGTGGCAAGTCTAGCTTGATGCCGTAGCTAAGGATTCTTTATAACGAATACCTCTGTAGGTAGCTAAGGATTCTTTGTAACGAATAACTCTGTAGTACAAACGTCTTCTCCACATGAAAGTCTCCCACTTCAGAGAGCTCCCGGGGGTTGCCACCGGCAGCAGTCATCCTCTGGCTCCTTGACCACCAGCTCCAGGTCTCAGATTACTACAAAGCCCTGCTCACTTTTAACCCATGCTTTAGAACCTCGGTTTCTAATGGGTCCATGATTTGTTGTTTGGGGTTTTGGTGGGTCAGTTGTTTTAATAGCCAACTCCTTTAATACAAAGTGGCTTTTTAAAGAGAACAAAGGCTTCCCATGGTGTTTTTGGAATATTTGCAAGGTGGCCGTTTGATGCAATCTGAAAAACACCACTTTTTTGGCTTCAAAGCGCCAAAAGCCAAAAATAAGGGAAAAAATCCAAGGGAGAGAAAATTCTCTGACATGGAAAAATCCAGTCACGGGAAGTGCATAAAAGGGTGGATATAGCCTGCTTTTCAGCTTCTTCCCAGGGAAGGAGAAAGCTCTCAGAGAGGGAGCTGCCTGGGGCTCCCAAGGCCTTGCCCGAGATAGCAGTCACTCAGATAAGATTTTCTGCAGTAACGAAAAAGGTAGGCAAAGGAGACAGAGCTCTGATGTGCAATTAAGACACAATAAAGTCCAGTGCCATCCACATCGCAGGCCCTTGAGAATGCCCAGAAGTCCCCACTAGCATCCTCACTGAAGACTCCATTTGCCCCTACATCTAATCAACCCGTCTCTAATCAAACCTGCTTTTCCTCAAGACCAGCATTCAAGATGAAGGGGTTTTTTTTTGTCATCTTTTTTTATTTTGTCTTTTTTTTTCTGTTTTAATGGCTTACATTGTTTCCCACTAGCTTCTGTGATCATTGCAAACTATTTCAGCTCCTTCGTGAGTTAATGGGAATCTGACCTTCATTTACATTGCAATTCCACAGGGAAAATGTGCTTTTGACTAACGATCAACCAATGAAAATTTTAGGGCAGAGGCCCTCGGTAACAGGGGCACTCCCTGTGCAGAGGATATAATACCGTTGACCCCGTACTGCGGAATAACGCCCATGGTAATATGATCATCAGCGTGGCACAGGTAACACTTATCAAGGACTCAATGTACCAAGCGCTGAAGCACTGTGCTGCGGGCTCTACATGGATAATCATGGGTTTTCATAACAACTGCCTGAGGTGGGTGCTATTGTCAGTCCTTATTTCCCTATGACACACTCGAGGCTTTATACACATTAAGCGGCTTGCTTACAACTAAGTAAGTTGGGATCCGGGATTTGAACCCACACAGTCTGACTCCAGAGCCTTGGCTGTTACTTCTTGGTTGTTCCCTACCCCCAACATTGGCTAAGGTTTTAGCCCACCCATTCAACATGCCTGACCATCAGGGATCTCTTACCTATGACTGTGCTGAGTCTGGCCGCCAGAGTGGCAAACTCCAAAGCCTTCTCGTAGCCTTCCAGACTGATCTGCAGCTCCGTCAGCTTGTTGAAAACCCGGAGCTCTGTCCTCACAGCCTTCATCCTCCTCGCTAAAGGAACAGCCCCAGCCTGAGAACAGAGGCACATGGAACCCTGGTCTAGTTAAGAATCATGGGTACAGACCACCCTCTAGGAGCTTCCATTTTGCTGGTAGGGGTTGGGGGGCCCAGCCATGCATGGCTTTTCACAGCTCACTCTCCTGGTCCTTGTTCTTGGTCACTCTGCCCAGATTTTAGAGGTAGGAGGACTATAAAGGTCATCAGGCCCCCCAAGACTAGAAACACTGAGATCGGGAAAAGGAAGATGACGTGTCTCAGGGCCACATGGGAACTTAGTCACCTCCCAGCTCACATGCTACCTTAGCACCCACAGCAATTGGTGGAATACGCACACGGTGTCTGAGAGCACCCAATAAATGGTCATTTCTATTGTTTTTATGATGATAGAATTTTAGGCAGGTGACCTCATCTCTCTAGACTTGATTTTCTCATCTATAAAGTGCATATGACAATGAGCAACTCAATGGTCAGGGACATCCTTTGCGCTCTCCTCACCCCTAGCTCAGTGCCTAGCATGTACTGGGTGCTTGATAAATGTTTGACAACTGAAGAAAGAGCCGAACAAACAAATGAATGAATAAATGAAATTTTAGGATCCAACAAGATAATGAGGCTTCCAAATGTCAGTCAGCGACAAACAACAATTAGGACTTCCACACATCTGCTTTGCATCTTTACTTCACATGATTACTTAATTACTATTATTTTTTTTTAGTCAGCTCTCTGCCTCATCCTTTGTAATAACGAAATCATGGGTTTGATGAGCTGGCGTTACCCATTTTTAATTGTTAAAATATATTTTAATGCACACTTAATTAAAAAAAAAAGTAAAACACTAGTGTTCATCCCTGGACCAATCATCTCCCACCAAGCCACCAATGGTACCCGGGAATATTCTGGTAAACACAGAAGTGTGCTGGAAACTGTAAAGTATCACTCACCCAAGAGATGCAATTATTTTGGTGTGTTTTCCCAGAAAAGATAATATATCAAGCCTAGGAAGGACAGAGTTTATCAACTCCTTCTTTGAGGGCTTGTTGACTGAAGAAAGGAAGACTACGTGGGCACTGGATGGGAACGAAAGCAAAAGGAACACCAGAAAGAGAGGGGAAGGGGGCCCCAGGCCTTGCGGCCCTGGGCATGTTTGTGCCAGCGCCTGGCTGGGCTGACTGGACTTACCCGGTAATATTCAACCGCACGGTGTCGGTGGCGGGTCCCATTGAAGAACACGTCTCCTGCTTCTTCATAGAGTTTGAGAGCCAGGGAGGGCTCCTCGGACTTCAGCGCTTTCTGGATGGCTGCCTGGATGGGACAGAGGCAGCTGTCAAACAAACGCAAAGAGGACTTCCAAATGTCCACAGGACCGGCAAGAGTGAGATCCTGACCACCCGGTTCGACCCTCAGCTCACATCCTCCGAACGTCGAACTGTCCTCCGCACTCACGGGGCTGGTAAGAAGTCTTTGAGGTTCCCTAGTCTGGCATTTCCCCATCATGCTGTGAGAGATTACTTTGGGAGCTCTGGCAATGATTTTTAGCAGTACACTGACAAGCATTCTGTGTTTTAATAGTTAAGTATTTATTTTAGTATGTGTTAGAAAAAAAGATGAATAATCCATCCAAATCTGTGATTTCAGATAGTGTATTTAGTGTAAAAAGCTCTAATTGATCAAATCTAGTTGATCTGAAGTTGAGTCAACAAAAATAAAGGTGGAACAGAAAATACACAAACGTGGCCAAACCATTAACTTCATTCCTAAATGACTGGAGTTTGGAAAGCCGTGATCTCATCCTACACCTGCCCTTTGCAGATGGAGAAACCAAGGCTCAGAGAGAAGGAAAACTCTCTACATTTACATAATAGTTAGTGGCAAAGAAATGCTAGTGTCTTCCGGTGTCTTCCAGCCCAATACCATTCCCCGAGTGCCCACGACCCCTTTATCTCTAGCAAGCTAGTCCAACTGCATGTAAACAAAATACAGTGAGGAAGTTGAAGTGAGGAATGTACTATGGCATCTGCAGCACAGCTATGGGACCCCAAAGGGCCTGAGGTTGAGAACGACCCTGCAGAAAATCAAGTAGCAGTCCGGGGGTGCGTGGGCCTGCAACCAGGTCTGGCCAATAGGTCTTTGGGGAAGACCCCGTAGTAATTGTTATTGCCTCGTCGCACAGAGAAACGGATGGGGAGATGGAATTCTGGAATCAGGAACTTTGCCGGCCGAGCAAATGCACAACCCAAACAGCTCCCTCTGGGCCTCGTCTCCTGGAGAGTGAAAGGCAAGACCGAGTCGTCTGCTCTCTGAAAACCCTTCTGGCCTGTGTGGCTCAGTCAGTTGAGCACCCGACTTCGGCTCAGGTCATGATCTCACGGTTCGTGGGTTCCAGCCCCGCGTCGGTCTCTGTGCTGACCACTAGCTCGGAGCCTAGAGCCTGCTTCAGATTCTGTGTCTCTTTCTCTGCCCCTCCCCTGTTCACGCTCTGTCTCTCTCTGTCTCTCAAAAATAAATAATAAAATGTAAAAAAAAAATTAAAAAAAAAAAACCCTTCCGGCTCTAAAATCCCATGGCAGAATTTGCGTAGAGGCTGAGAGTGAAGGCTTTATGTCACACGGTCCGTGTGGGGTTTTCACAGCTTGCCAGCTATCACCGTGGGCAAGTTACTCAGCCTCATTGAGCCACATCCATAAAATGGGAGTTTGAGCAGAAACTCCTGCTGCATTCGGAATGAGGGTTAAACTACAGCAGGCATGTGATGGGTCTGCACGGTGAGCATGCACTCAATGTTACATAACCATTATTAAGTCTTGGTGGAAGTGAGTTTGTGTGAGTTCAAGTGATAAGGGAAATAAAAAGGCAGAAAATAAGAAAAGGGAAGGAAGAAAAGCTAACTGACATATTTTCAATGGGACAAATCATATATATCATCATAATGCCAGCACTGTGCAGAGAATAATGATAATAACAACAATAAAATACCATTTATTAGGAATTCACTAAGTCCCAAGTATTTAGTAAATGCTTGCTTTGTATATGCATTTACTATGCAAGTGACACACCTAATCCTTACCCTTAGAGATAGAGTTTACCCATGAAGACACTGAGGGTCTATGATGTGGCTGATGTAGCAAGGCCAAGGTCACGCAGTCCGTAATTGATGGCTCTGCGACTGGCTTCCCGGCCCGTCTCCCTCCAAAGCCCAGGCCTTTAATCACTACACTACAGCACATCTCAGGTATTAAAGGGATACAAACAAAAAGATCGGAAGAGGACAATAATGTTAACACCCTGCACACATCAGCCTTGCCTCATATTAGAGCAAAAGCCCAAAGTCAGCGTTTGTGTTGGCGATGAGCAGAGATGGATCTCCTTGATGTGACAGACGAGCGAGTCTCCTGCCACATTCTTTGAGGGCTCACACATGTACATGGGACTCAGGGACCAGCCTGGGCCCCATCTTGTCCAGGGAACATCCTGGTGTCGACCCTCCCTCCAAGGGCTCAGCGTGGACATCACCTCTCTCCAGCTGGTCACTCCGTAGGGTACAGCTGTCTCCCCAGATGGCCCAAGTGGGCAGGTGGGTTCTGCAGGAGGCCTACCTGCAGGTACAGCTCTACCAGCTCATCTTCCTGCATGAGGTAGTGGAGCCGGCCAGCTCCAAGCCAGGCCTCAGCAGCCTTGTCTTTCTCCCCAAGGTCGATGAAGATACGCAGGCTCTCCTTGATGCAGGTGAGAGATCTCCTGAGAGACCTGGGTTTGGGGGACAACAGACATGGAACCATTAGGTGTGAGTCAAGGGCCCCCTCAACGGGCCTCAGAGTCACTCAGCACAGGAGGAAACTGAGGCTCTGGGGAAGGAACACCCTTGTCCTTGATCACGCAGAGAGGTCCAAGGCCTGGCTCAGCTTCAAACATCTGTGTGACCTTGAGAAAGAATAGAAGTGGTCTGTGCCTTAGTTTTCCCATCTGTAAAATGCGGGCAGCATCATACCTGTCTCAGAGGATTGTTGGGAGGATTAAATGAGATGTTGAAGCTGGAATGCTGAGATGGTGAGGCAGTGCCCACCACAGAGTAACAGTGATGAATATTCACATGTTAGTGGTCACTTTCATTATTATGGTCCATGGCCCACTTCTGGCTTTTGACTACACTGTAACATTGTTTTTCCATAAACACCTAACACACAGTGGGTGCCAAACGCATATTTATTAAATAAAAGCACAGATGAATGACCACAGTGGTAACTTTACATCATCAAAAAGATTTTGATGTCTTATTTAAGAAGAAAAATCAAAGGGCCACAGTCTTAAAAGGCTGGTGCTTCTTGGAGGACTCTAATTATCCGGAAAATTGTCTTACATAGAAACTCTTCCCCATGACAGGGACAAATGAAGAAATGAGGCACAGGTTCTGTAGGGTGGCATAGATTCAGAATTCTAGAACAAGAAGGAACACGGGGCATCATCTGGATCGTATTTCTAGCATTCCAGCAGCCATTATCACCCAGAAGCTTTTGAAACATACGTACACAGGCAAAGTTACCCCAACATGCCATGCTAGCCTAGGACACTCTGGGAGCATTTAGTCAAAGCTCAATAGTGACTTCACTGTGTGACCTGGGTTGAAACTTGCAGATCCAGCCCAATCCCTTATGTTATAGAGGAAATGGGCCAAGGGTGGGAAGTAATTTGCACAAGGTTGCATAACACATTGGGGGAAGATCCAAGGCCAAAACTCCCTTTTCCTGAGTCCCAGCCCAGAACTCCTTCCGCAGCACCCACATTCCTCTGAGACTCATGGCCTTCCTGCAGCAGCATTATCTGGGAGTTTATTAAACACACAGACTTCTAGAGCTACCTCAGATTCACTAAGTCCAAATCATGACAGGTGTAAGCTCTGAATCTGGATTCCTAATGCACCCAGGTGCACCCTAGTAACCCAGGGGTTATGTTCATGCACATCAAAGTCTGAGAACAACTACTCCAAACCATACGGATCCTTCTAGAAACACTGATCATCATCAACCAAGTGTATGAAAAGTTAGGAGGTCCTCCTCAAACATGGTTACCATCTCATCATTGTGCACAATGTGATGGGAACAAGCATTGCCTTTGACTAATGAGGCCCTGATTCATGTTGGCCATGAGGCAGCTGCTGGCCTTCTCGAGAAAGTGCCAGGCATCTGGCCCTTGGAACTCTTGAGAAGAAAGAACTCAGGTTTTCCCCCACTCCCCAGCTCTTTTTTTTTTTAATTTTTTAACGTTTTATTCATTTTTTTGAGAGACAGAAATAGAGCACAAGCAGGGGAGGGGCAGAGAGAGGGGGAGACACAGAATCCAAAGCATGCTCCAGGCTCTGTGCTGTCAGCACAGAGCCCAATGCGGGGCTCGAACTCATGAAACTCGAGATCATGACCTGAGCTGAAGTTGGCTGCTTAACCAACTGAGCCACCCAGGCAGCCCTCCCCAGCACTTGATAGGACATCCAGGATGGGCACGGCCACCCTCTCTCAAGTATGAGAAGGTCAGACTCACTGTGAGCTGAGAAGCTACACACAGCACTGAGTTAGCCTCCAGTCTGCCTGGCTGAGCAAGGATAAACAGGGACTTCTTTTACTCTGCGGGGGGTGGGGGGGGGGGCATCTTCTCTCACCGGCTCCGCACCCACCGGACCTCAAGCAGAGCTTCCAAGCCCTGCTCTCCCCACTGCCACTGGAACAGTTGGATGAAGACAAGACTCCTACACCTCATCCTCCTATTTCCTCCTCTGTTTTTGTTTATTACTATTTGCTGTCCTGGGAGACCCTTAGGCAATGGTTGTTTTCTCCAGACCCCCAGGAGCAAGACGTGGGTTATTACCAAGAATCCAATCACAGAGCAGGAGTGGAATTTTGCCTCTTAGACCTATTCTCTTCATGCTCACTATGACTGTGAATGAGGGATCAGTATTTCCTTCCAAGAAGCACCCCACGGGGGAAGGCAGGACTTACAGAAGCCTAACTACTCACAGCACCAGCAAGACTCCTGGTGCACACAGGGTTTCCCATAGACTACTGCCTCCCACCAAGATGTACACCTGATTCATGATGCCCAGTAAAAACAAGTGCATAAAGGTCTGAAAGTGGAAGGTGGTTTCCAGCCTCCTTGGTCCTGTCCTGTCAGCCACCACTGCCCCGTTTGTTTGCCTATCCCAGTGTCTGTGCTGTGTCACCCACCAAATGAGCCACTGGCTTAGCTTGGAATGGCCCAGCATCCCAATTCCATCAGCTGCCACCTGTAGGCTCTAGGTGTGGCTTAGCTCCCAAACCAAAAGAAGTAAGGAGCCTGGCTGGTGGGACAGCATCCGTTCAGCCTTTATCCCAAGTGTCATGCTTTCCTGGGCCACCTGTGCCCAGGCTCTGCCAGGGTAACTCTACTTCTTTCCAACCCTGAGTCCTCTGTTTCCCATTTTCCCCACTCCTGACGTGCATACTCTACAGCTCCTCCCTTACCACCTGGACATAAGCCATGAACTTGCGGCCAAGTGACTCTCATGCACCTGCATTCCCAGACTTCCTCCTTCCAGCCCTGCTGGGGCTTTCCAGATCCCTGCCCTGCCTGAATGAGTGTCTGACCTCTGGCCCAGACTCCACTAATCGTTCCTGCCCTGTTTCCATAATAAGACCTACCACTCACCCAGGGTTGACCCACAGCAGGTGTCGGGATATGAATTTTCGGTATACATGCTCTCATTTAAACCTCAGAAACACTAAGCCATGAGGGATCTTAGCCCATTGCACAAATAAAGAAACCCAGTGGGGATTTTTTTTAAGTGTCCACCTTTGTTCATTTCTAAAGCTTTATGTCAAGCCCTCTGCTGTTTTGTCTTGTAATGGCGTGACAGTAATTGTTCCCTGACATTTGAGCACGCTGCAGGCATGATCTCATTTAATCATCAAAACAACACTACGCAAGCAGTACCCGTATTATATCCACTGTACGAACGGGAAAATAAGGCTCAGAAAGGGTAAGTGACAGGGACCAGGTAACAGACGTTGTTAAGTAGAGAATGCACATTGGGGGCGGGAAAAATGGGAAATAGAGGACTCAGGGTTGAAGAGGAGGAGAGATACCCTGGCAGAGCCCGGGGAATAGGTGGCCCAAAAAAGCATGACACTTGGGATGAAGGCTGAACTGATGCTGTCCCACCAGCCAGGCTCCTTACTTCCAGAGTCTAACCCTGACAATCTGGCTCCAGGACCCCACACACGCCCTCAAGCAGCACTTGATCTTGGGCTCAGATATCAGCACATGGGAAGGCCCCTGTTTCTTTTACTACTTTAACAACCTAGACGTTTTGAAGAACGTAAGCTACTTCAAACCTTGAAAGTTTGAAACCTCCTCATCTGCTAAAGTAGGGGTGGTGATGTACATCGCAGCCTTGTGATCACATGACACGTCAGCGAAAGCAGGTCTTCCCTTGTCCAGGGCTACAGAAGTGTTAGTGGTTGGCCAGTAAAAAATGAATGTTGGAGCATTTCTTTGTTCATTCCACAGGAATAAGAAACGTAAGAATAAGAATAAGGAATAATGACTTCTAGCCTACTCTTCTATCCACAGGCAAAGAATTATTTTGTGAAGACCTATTGCATCCAAGGCATATCTTCTTTCTAAAAATAACATGTACCTCCTTGGCAGCACTTCCCACAATTTTTATGATACCTTGGGCAAATACGTATATAAATATTGCCAATATCTTGAACTAGTCTATAAGCATTGTGAGCTCAGGGACTATATCTCTCTGTCAGGTTTTGGGACTATAATAAAAGCTCAGTAAATATTTGTTGAGTGGATTCAATAGAGCTTCAAAATTCCCATGGATCCAACCTGGTTCAGTACAGGGTACAGTCTGTATTGTGTCACCTGAAGACAGAAAACAAGATCCCCAAGGACCCTGCCCACTGAGAGAATCGAAACACCAGACCCTGTGGATGTCACCCTGGAGGCAGAGATAGCAAGACTCTGATGGTCTTGGGTAAGGGGACAGCAAAGTACTCCAAGGCAAAAACCCAAAGCCTGGGCCGTAGTTTCACTGTCTGCATGCCCTTGCCTACCATCCTCCACCTCTAAACCCTAGCGAAAATCTTCCAAATAGGAGGAATTAACATGAGTAGAAAGGTAGCATGGGGTAGTGGGACCACATTAAATGGAGGGGTCCGGGATCTGAGCTACTACCCGTGACACCACGTGGGTCAGCAGTCTGGACTCTCTGGAGCAGGTGGGGGTCAGACCAGATAAAAAATGAAGCCCTTCTCATCCATACAATTCCTGGAGCCTTCACACTATAGCCATCCACACTTACAGTTTATTTAGAGTGAAAACTGTTGACGGAACAGGCAGAATACATACAGGGTGGTTAAGACTATGGACTCCAGACTGGGGGTTGGCAAACTGTGGCTTATGAACCAATGCAGCCTTTCTCCTGCTTTTGTAAACAAAATCTCAGTGGAACACAGCCACACTCACTCATGTACGTAGTCTGTGGCTGCTTTCACACTGCAACCGCAGGGTAGTTGTGGCAGAGACCACCACATGGCCACAAAACATAAAACATTTCCTATCTGACTTTTAATAAAAAGTTGGCCAACCCCTGTGCTAGACTCAACCTGAGTATCAACCCCTACTGTGCCCACACAAATTACTTGGCTTCCTTCGTTCTCAGTTTCCACAGGTCTTGGAGGATACTTGTGCAGGTATCCTGAGATTGCACGTTCTTGGTAAACGCTGCATGCTCACCGTGAACGCCTTTAGTTACTATTCGGACCACCATTTTCAATATGGCCGCTTGCTGCACCAGGCCGGAGGCCTGCCGCCCCCCACCTCAGGCCACCTCGGCATCCCCTCCTAGGGGACAGGCTGAAGGTGTCTCTCTCCTTTACCATCCATATCCACTTGAACACCGAACTTCATCAAACCTACACAGTGTCTTCCAAATGTGTCCCCCCTTTCCGCTGCTGCTATTCCCTCTGCCCCAAATCCTATTCTCTTATCCTCCTCCACTTTCTGAAATCTTCCCTATCCCTTAAGACCTCCCTCGCATGAAGGTCTTAAGACCTCCATGAAGTCTTCTCTAACAGATCCCCAACCCTCAGCTGAAAGCATCCTCTTCTTTCCCTCCAAACCCTCCCCTGCAAATGCCTGGGCCATCTTGCCCAGGAACACTTCCTGCCTTTGAGGATCGTGAGCATAGAAATCCCATGGGGAGAGTTTAGTTGAAGAAATCTGTCCCTATGATTTCCATGGGGAGAGTTTAGTTGAGGAAATCTGTCCATACATCAAGACCCACTTAATAAGAGCCTCCTAGAAATAAGTGCCAGAAAAACATTTGCTCCAACAGATACATTTGTTTATTTTTTTTTTTATCAGACAGTGAGAACCTCCTGTGGCTTTCCCCCTTTCTTTCTTTTACCTCCGTTACCAGGAAGCTTTGAGCTAAATTACAGTAACCACCTCCAGGTGCATGCAAACACCTGTTTATCTGTGTCTGTTAAGCGCTTTGTAGGAGTAGGTCATGTATACCTGCTAAATAAATACAGCATTCTAGCATGTTCGCCTTGATGAATGGAGCTTTATGCAAGGGGATAATGGCCTTACATTTGCAGGGGTTTCCTCTGACACCTAGGGTATTTCCTAATCTTCTTCATATCACTCACATACATGGTAAAGTGGAAGAAGGGGGATTATACAAATCAGAATCTCAGAGATCAGAATCCTAAAATATGAGGATTAAAAGATCCTCATCCAGATCAACTTCCAGAATGATGGAATAAGGACCACCAAAACCCCACTCCTCAATAAAAGGACATTCATGGGGTATCCTGGAATGGTAGCAGTGTCGCTCTGGGCTGCACCTGTCCCCTCACGTGCTGCAAGGATCCAATACTCCCTTCCTAGAACTGAAGGCAAAGATAGCAGGAGGTTTGGAGGGACACCGATTCTTGCAAGAGAGGAAAAGGGGGAGAGGGAGGGAGACAGAGGGAGGGGATCAGAGAGAGACTGTTATCTGATTATTAGCGATCTGGTTGTCCCCATGCCCAAGGATGCCATGTTGCCTAGAAAAGCAACACTTTTCATTCAATTAGCTTCTCCTCAGCCACCTCTCTCTGCTCAACACTAGCAATTATCCCTGCTGTATTTTAGATGTCATTCATAATTATGAATACAATGCCACAGTGCTAATCTGTTGCAGAATGAAACCAGATCTCTCGCAAAGCATGGAGAATGTAATGGAATCAATTAAAGGCCTGCTGGAGGGTGGAACAGCAGGCCACACCACTGGCGAAGGAGGAGTTAGCGGATTGGATCCAGTGTGGAGATGAGAGAAGACCAGCAGGGAGATGGCAGGAGACTTGACGTGAGAATGCTTAAAGATCAAAGGGGTTAAAAGGAGCTTTGGGGTAAAACCAGTTAAGGTTTCATATATTTTTGCAAAGAAGAGACTTTTGAAGAGCAGGCTGAAAAGTCAATCACAAAACAAAGGGTCTTCCATTGTGCTCTTACTGTTTCGTTCACCCAGTCAGGCCAGAAGTCAACAGTTCTTGTGCTGTTGATTCCATGACATACCGCATGGTTGCAATTCTAACCTACGTTTCTTAACTAAAAGGTGAACATTAGCTTAGGTCCATCATTTCCGGATTCATTTTAAAGGTAAGGTTGCATATCAAACATTTTAGTGTCAAATTTTACCCCACCCCCCGCCAGTGGATTGATTTACTTTGTTTCTTTTCTCTAATACCCCATCGTCCACAGGTAACCAAGACCTCCTGAGGGGTCCAGTCCAGTATCACTGCCACCTCTAAATTAGGCCAGGGTCACACACAAGGAACTGTGACCTAACCTACACCACGGAGCCCTTTCTACGTATCAGACACTGTCCCAAAAGTTCCACGTGCATTGATGCATTTATTCCTCACATTAATGCTATAGGGCAGGGGTGGTTCAGTCAGTTAAGGTCCGACTCTTTAATTTGGCTCAGGTCATGATTTCACAGTCATGGGATCGAGCCCCAGTTCAGGCTCCGCACTGAGCATGGAGCCTGCTTGGGATTCTCTCTCTCCCTCTCTCTCTCTCTGCCCTTCCCCTGTGCTCTCTCTCTCTCTCTCCTTTCCCTGTTCTCTCTCTCTCAAAATAAATAAACATTTAAAAAAAATACTATAAGGTAGGGGCGCCTGGGTAGCTCAGTTGGTTAAGGGTCTGACTTCAGCTCAGGTCATGATCTTATGGTTCATGGGTTAGATCCCCGCGTAGGGCTCTGTGCTGACAGCTCAGAGCCTGGAGCCTGCTTCAGATTCTGTGTCTCCCTCTCTCTCTGCACCTCCCCTGCTCACTCTCTCTCTCTCTCTCTCTCTCTCTCTCTCTCGAGTATTTAAAAAATAAACATTTTTTAAAAACTACTATAAGATAGATGCCACCGTTCTCATCTTTGCTGAGGAGGCTGAGGTACAGAGAAATTAAAGACCTTGGTCAAAGTCACACAGCTACTAAGAGATAGTGGACAGTGTGGTGGCCTCAGAGCACTGCGCTCTTTTCCGTGATGTCATAAGTATACCATGTGCAGGTGAATTTTACGTCCTGAGGAAAAGAATGCTGCTTCTCTTGAAGGAAGATAAGCTGTCTCTAGGACTGTCCCCGAGCCCAGACTCACCTGGCTGTGTTCAGGTTCCGATAGAGCTGCCCAAGCGACTCCAACAGCCTCCCCTCCATCTCTCGGTCCCTGAGTTGCTGAGCTAGGGCCAGCCAGTGCTCATGATAGGTGATGCATGCCTCGGGGTTTGGGGATATGGAGCTGTAGAAATGGCAGAGGGATTTGGTGACCTGAAGCTGACCTGAACGTAAAGCAGGGACACGAATGAGATCACTTGAGAGAGGACGAGGGCAAAACGTCCTCTAACACTTTCGTCCAAAGCTTCCAGCAGCATGGGGCATACTCACTCTTTAGGTGTCGATGCCTTAAGCCCAACAGCAATGCCATTTCATAACAAAGGCGGCCACTGGCCAGCTGGCGTCCAGACACCTGCACTTGGGCCAGCCAGAGAAACACCTGTACTAATTCCATGTCTGTCTCCACGCTCGTTCGGAGTCCAGAATAAAGTCGGACGGCCCGGAGGAGATAGTCCTTGGCTGGCTGCTGAGCCTGGGACTTAAGGGTCAGGTGGCCAAGATTGGCCAAAGTCACTGCCTGGTTACGCACGTTCCCCGTTTCCTGTGCTCTGCTCAAAGCCCGGAGATAGCTCTTGGCTGCCCTGTTCATCCGGCCTTCGCCTTGAAGTGCGAGTCCCAGGAGGTTATAGACCACCCCCTTTCGGTTGATACTCTCCATCTCCCTCTGAGAGTATAGGAGTGGCTCAAGGATGTCCAAAGCCTTCTTTGCCTGGCTGGCTACGAGGTAAGCCCATGCCAGGCACAGGGAAGACTCGAAGGCTTCATGCTCACCCAGCAGCTGCCCTAGCACCACGGCCTGGCTCAGGTAGCGGACGGCGCCATCGGGAGACCTGTGTTGGAGGTACACTTTGGACAGGATGAGACACAGGGCCCTCTGGGTGCTCCAGTTGGCCTGCTCTTCACAAAGAGCCAGAGCCTGTCTGAGTGCCGGGCAGGCCAGGACCGAGACGTCACCCCAGCCTACAGAGGGAACCCCGAGGAGCTTGGTGGAGTTCTGAAGAACCAGGGAGACCTGCCAAAGTGGAAGGGACATCCCTTGGGCACTCTGGGCACCACGTTGCTGGACAGAGGCCACTGCAAGGTGCGGAAGATACTTCTTGTCATACAGAAAACTCAAGATGGTGGCCACAGCATCCAAGTCAGGAGGGTGTCCAGAAAGGAGCTGCAGACGCTCGGCGAAGGGCAGGACCTCCTCATGCCGGCCTAGGCCAAGGAGCAGTCGGATGGCCAGGAAGCAGGCCCTGGCCTCCAGGGCACAGCTGCCTACCACAATTCCCTGACGCAGCACATAGGCCACCACGTCGAGCTCATTCCTGGTGCTAGACTCACGGTCAGGCAGGCAGGCCAGTAGAGCACCTGCCTTTTCCAGCAGGGCTGAGCCTTTATGCCTCAGTCTCTGCCTCAGGTAGATGGCAGCCAGATTGATGTACAGAGCAGCCACCAAAGATAGGTCCTCAAAGGCCCCATCAAGGATGTACACAGCCTCCTCAAAGTATACCCTGGCCTGAGAGAGTTTGACCTTCCTGACACTCAGCCGGCCCAGGAGGAAGCAGAGCCGGGCATGGGCCCAGGTCATGTGGTTCCGCTTGGCCCACTTCCTGGAGGCCTCCAGGTAGGCCACGAGTTCGTCCTCCTCAGAGAAGCTGTAAAAGGAAGACGTGAGGAAAGAGAAGGAGAAATCATAGAGGCTCTTGAAGTGGTCGGCGTAACCCTCACGATCCAGGAAAGCCAGCATGGGGGCGAAATTCTCAGCCTCCTCCTCTTCCTGACCGGTGTTTAGGTCCATGAGCAGTTCTGGGTCATCGAGGTCATCGGGCTCTGGCAAGTGATAGCTGTCAGAGGCTGCTGAGAGGAGCTCCTCCTCCAGGCTGGAGTCCTCGGAGCTGCTGGACTGTCTGGAGCCCGCGGCCTGATGCTCCTCCCAGGCTCTACCAGTCCTGGCCTCCTTGAAGCCTTCCGGCTGGGACGCTGTAAGGGACAGGCAGAGTTGAACACCCCTGAGCACCTGCCACTTGGTGGCCAGCTCCCGGCAAGAGGGCAGGATGCTCCTCTGAAGGACTGGAGGTCAGGTTCAGCATGATCTCTACTCACCGCTTAGATCGTTTGGAAGATTCTGGATGGATTCAAACCCACCTGGATAAGGATGAAGGACAGACCCGGCGTTAGGTCAGAATAGGCCACCACGCCTGGGCCTGCAGGTGTACCCCAGACCTGTGGTCCCCTTAGGATACTTTGTGTTTAAATTTCTCTAGGAAGCTGGGCAGAATGCTCTCCTTCATCATCAGCTTAAGAGCTATAGGGGCCTGGCGGGCATCTGGTTTAAGCCACTCACTTTACCGTGGGGCACTGAGGTAGAAAATATGACCCAGAGCCAGAAAAGAAAAGTGGAAAAGCTAGAAGCATGAGCTCTCTTCTAGGAGGTGTGGGAATGGGGAGGATGACAAAACTGAAAGGCCCAAATCTCCCAGCCAGCTGACGGCAGAGCCATGAACACAACTCCCGATCATGGCGCACTCTGTGGCATGAGGCGTTCCCTCCCGTTGCCATGTGGACACCCTTCCTCCTTCCTCCCTCCATTCGCTCATCATTGTGCCAGGGCTGATGCAGTGGCCTGGGCTGGGGCTCCTCACAAATGCTCCTTGGGCGTGTTGGAAGATTCTAATGTCCACCTCTGCTTGAGGGAGCGGGCCTGCGGGTTCGCTCTGAAGAATCTCTGTTCTGTGCCCATGAACTGGGCCCCATCTACTCTGGCCACACAGGGGTGGACACACTATCACCATCACTGAAGAGATGGGAGAAACAAGAATGCTTCCTCAGGGGCGCCTGGGTGGCTCAGTCGGTTAAGCGTCTGACTTCGGCTCAGGTCATGATCTCACAGTTTGCGAGTTCGAGCCCGATGGCTCTGTGCTGACAGCCCAGAGCCTGGAGCCTGTTCAGATTCTTTGTCTCCCTCTCTCTCTGCCCCTCCCCCACTCATGCTGGCTCTCTCTCTCTCTCTCTCTCTCTCTCTCTCTCAAAAATAAATAAACATTAAAAACTAAAAAAAAAAAAAAAAAAAAAAGAGAATCCTTCCTCAAACCACTGTCCAAGGGTGAATGTACTTTCTGACACAGAGCAGTGGGCCCTTGCGAAATAAGGAAAAGGGGTGGCATTCATTCCCTCAGTCATTCAGAAACTGGTAAAAACGGCCAGCCCTGTGGTCCCTGCCCCACCCAAACCCAACACACCCCAACAGTCCAATGTCAGCCTGTGTTGGGGCCAGTGTGGTGGAGCAGGGATTGTCCTCACTAGAAAATGGGGAAAGGCAGGTCTTAGCCTGGCTCAGGCACGAATCACCAGGGACTCAGTTTCCAATCTGTAAAATGAGAGGAGAAATCATCTCTTGGAACCTGTAACATTCTACAGCCCTGCCTTTATCACTGGGGACCTAGACCTCCTTCAGCCCTCGGAGAAGAGACCTCAGCCACAACTCAGGAGGTTTCCTTCTCCAAGATTAGACCGGAAGGCTCAATATGGCTGGCCTCCCATGCTGTCGCTGAGCCGAGCTTTCCAAGGGGTCTGAGGAGCCAATACTCACTAAGCCGGTAGACAGATGCTATGTCAGTATGAGCGAGCGTGTGGAGGAAGCTGGCACACTCGGCCTTCCTGTCACTTCCCAGGACCCACAGAGAGCATCTTTCCTCATCGCTGAAAAAGGCCGAGCTCTTGTTCCTGCGTGGAGACAAAAGACATGGATGTAGATCAGTGTGAGGTTCCAGACACAGCCTTTCTCTCTCCAGCCCAGGATATAGTGAAGGCAATCGAGAAACCACCAACTTGTTTGCCAGAGCTGAATCAGACTCCTCGCCTCCTTGCTGCATCAGGTATCTACCTCTGCTGCCAAGGAGGGAAAGCTTTTAGCACCCCGCTCATGAAGAAATGGGCTAGGCCGCTGCTGAACAGCTCAAAGTGGAGACGAAAACGCCTCTCTTGTTAAAACTTTAACAAGTTAAAACTTGTTAAAGCAAAGCCCCTTCTCTCGACCCCTCCCCTTTCTTTGAGATCCCCTGGTACCCATTTTTAATGGAAAGACGAATTGGTTGCCTCCCAAAGGTAAGTGTTGAAAAGGGACCATTAAAAGGTATTTCCTGGTCAGGTTATTTGTCAGGACAGGTGACACACTCTAGAGAGGCAATGAAGTTTGACTATGGTCAGAAGGGACTTGTCACAATTGTTGCCATCTGATTTCATGGCAGAGCAAGAGCACGATGTGGCGTTCAGAGAGTGGATGGGAAGTGGGTAGAAGGAAGGTCAAGGCCTGGAAAAAATGACTGCAAATAATACAGATCCTTATACTTGCTGTGCTGTATAAATTCATTGTTAAAACTAATTTGCTTACTAGAAGTTTGTCATAGAGTCAAAGAATGTGAAAACTAGAAGTGCCTTAGAAAGACTTCAATCCAGAATCCACCTGAACAATTTTTTGAAATCTCTTTCAGGTCTAAATAGAGTTGTTTTGTTGTTTTTAACCTCAGAATCCATTTTTTTAACAAAAATAACTTGGAAGCCCAAGAGTTAATAAGAGCTAATACTTGGGAGGTGGGGAGCTTATTTAAATCAGACGATCTTATCTCCTATAATCAACACAATTACCCTATAAGGCAGGAACTATTCTTGTCCCTTCTTACAAAGGATGAAACTGAGGCACAGAAAAATAGAGTTGGTGGTTAGGAAGTGGTAGAGCAGGATAGAAAAAGAGCTTCTCTAGTTCAAGCTGAATGGAGGGAGGGGCGGGGGCTGTGGTCTGCTACCTACGTTTGTCTCCAGAACTCAGGGCAACTCAGAGATGAGAAAACCAGGAGCTAACATGAACTGCTCAAGGTCACACCGCTAGTTAGTGACAGAACTGGCACAAAAGCTCTGTCCTGACATCTGGCCCGGGACTCTTTCCATGACACTTATGGACTCTGTATCTCTCTGCCTGACTTCCAGATTCTCCCAGACCATGAGAGCAGCCATCCTCCAAAGGGCACCTTGCTGAAATCTACAACTAAACTTACTGAGACCTACCACTAACTTATCTGAGATAAAAAAAAAAAAAGAAAAAAGAATGATAGGATTTCAAATCTCTGTAGAACCCTTACATTTCACAAAGCATTCTCAAATTTACTATTTCATTCAGCGACATGCTCAGAATGACACAGCTAGAAAGGGGTAAAGCTGAGACAGAAACGGTGATCTCCTGCCTCTGTGCCCAATGCCTCACAGCTGATCTGCTAAAGGCCTGAGTCGCAGATATTCAGAAAGAGTCCAAGGAGCTTGACAAATTATGTTAGGGCTTTCCCAGCATGGAAATTGGGTTCGAATGGTAGGACTTCTAGAAATACGGCAGGCTGAGCTGCTCCACAGGGGGCTATGCTCACCCACATACACAGACAAATCCTAGACAAAATGTGACATGGATAAATAGTTTAATACATTCTTTAACCCGAAAGAAAGCAAGGGAAACGCCTGGGAGCCAGACACAAAAGGAGGAACCAAAGCCAAGTTGACAAGCAAGAGCAGATGGTCCAGAGACCCCAGGGGTTCTCAGCTGGGATACAGGCGCTCAGTGTTGGGGCTCACCTTATAATGCCACACAGGAACAGGAGATGTGACTTTGGTCTGTGTGAACCCAGGAAGTTGAATTGAGCTCCCCCCGTAGCTTTGAGCTCCCTATAGCCTCAAGTCTGGCAGAACTACAACTTCTGTAAAGAGGAGATGGGGAAACTTGCTGACCAACTACACACTTTCCATCTGTGTGAATCTCTGGAAAAAAATCAAACCCCTGAACTTACACCATGAAAAGGTGTGGGCTCTGAATTACACTGTACAGGTAGGTACCACCATCAGAGAACTTCACATTGAAAAACCAGCCCTTGGACCATTGAGTTCCTAAGTTTTCAAGGAAAACAAATGCCAAAAGTGTTCTCCTGGGATGTTTTCTTCAGTCCAGCTTCATGCAAAGACCATATTTTAAAATGTTGAAAATTCGTTCACATAACCGAAAATACAAACACAAGAAAAGGAACCATAGACAATGAGTGCCAGCAGGTGCACAAACAGGTAAATGAACACTACAGACACCAGAAATAACAACCTAAAGATTAATTTATAATAAGCATGGTTAAGATGATGAAATAAAAGACTGAATAGAAGCTACAGAGAAAATATGAACCTGGTGAGTAGAAACAAGTATACGTGAAAAATAGCAAAATACAAATTCTAGAAATGAAAACAAAAGTATGGACACTGAGGACAACATGAATTGAGTTAAACAGCAGGTTTAGTCGCAGTAGAGGAGAGAATTAGTGAAACTGAAAACGGTTCTGAGGAAATCACCCAGAATGCACTAGAAGAACAAAAAGATGAAAAATATAAAAGAACTGATTAAGCAAGATTGAGGATAGAATGGCAAGTCCAACATACCTCTGATAGGAATTCCGGAAGAGAGACTAAAAAGAATGAGAGAGAGGCAATATTCAAAGGGAGAATGACTGAGAATTTTCCAGAATTGAAGAAAGACATGAGTCTTCAAATTGAAGAAGTACACCACGCCCTAAGCAAAATAAATAAAAATAATAAAAATTTTAATATGGCATCCATTTCTTTCGGGTTATTGGTCTTTTCGTGTTTTCTATTTCTCCTAACCCTTCTTTCTGGGTTCGATTATCTATTACTTGACTGTTCAATTTACAGGATGAAAGAGTTAAACAGAAAAGATAAGAGTATAAATTAATGAAATAAAAACAAAGACAGTAGAAGAAAATAATAAAGGTAAATGTGAAATTAGTGAAACAGAAAACAAAGAAATAATAAAGATGGTCAACATCAGAAAACCTGTTTCTAAGGATTAATAAAATGGACAAAACCCTGGGAAAACAGATTTGAAATTTTATATGAATAGTTATTTTCCCCTCCACTTTGAAGGATATTCTTTACTTAGCTAAATTATCATTCACAAGTATATTTTAAGTATATTTAAGACAAACAAGGACTAAAGACTGAGAGTAGTTGCAACTCACAGATCTCTACTGAAATAACTACTAAGAGATACACAGTGTGAACAGAGGAGTGGACACCTTGCGATAAATATGTAACAGAAAAATCACATCTAGAAATATCATGGTACAAAACATCAGTAGGAAAAACTTTAAGAAAATGAGAAAATAAAGCTGCCTACCTGCAAAGAAATGGCTATGAGGTTAACAGCAAACTTATCATCAGCAAAAATAGATGCCACAGAAATTGAATAATAAAGAAGACAGAGAAAAACTGTGAAGTATAAAGAAGGGGATGTAAGAAACAGAATTTTTCCAACTTCTAATACTATGAAATACTGGCTTATGTCTTATGTTCTTTATTTCTGATTTGAGTGCATTAATTTTTCAGTCTTACTTATTTTTTAATTTACACATTTAAGTATATAAATTTCCTTTAAGTAAACACTTTGGTAAACCGAACTATATCTATTATAGTGAATAAATCCTAAATTTACCATATCAACTTAAAAAAAGGCCAGTTCCAAAAACAAAAACATTTATATACATTTTTAAATACACAAAACTCTAGTAATTTTTTTTTACAAGTAAACACCTATTTCTAAAATGTATCAGAATAAGGACTGGAAAGATATATATCAGATTCAAATAGAGTCTGCCCCTGGGGTAAGAATCACGACCGGAAGGTGAAAGTAGGGAGGAGTAAAAAGTGGTCTTCAGTTATATCTAAAGACATTTTTCCCTCAAAACACACACTTACACACACATGCACACACACACACACACACACACACACACAAATACACATATCAAATACTCTTCAAAAGCATAAAACCAAAAGAAAGGAAAGGTGTGGCATTCTGTCACCATCAGAAGTTCTTCCATCTTTAACGGCACACTGGCCAAACCAAATACCATGTCTATTCAGACAGAATGCCTGCCCCCAAGTCTTAAGAACTGGTTTTCCAGCTGCTATTGCTGTGAAACCAGGTAGCTGGTGTTGAAATACGTGCTGTTAAAAAAAGGAAACCCACAACTCTGCTTCCGTGGAAAAACAGGCTCCCTTTCCAATGTGTCAGGGGCACAGACCAAATCTGTCTCACAAAACAGCTTCTGAGAAATTTCACTCTTAATTATGCTGATTTCAGTAAATAAATACAGTTGGATGGACACATGGATGGATGCATGGATGGATGATGGATGGATGGAAGGAAGGGAGGGGGAAGGGAGGATGGATGGGTGGATAGGTGGGTGGATGGATGAGTGTATGTGTATAAGTGAATGAACGAACGAACGAACAAATGAATGAATGAATACACTCTTAGGGAGACTCTATACACTATGGAAAGAGGAAGGAGACCAGCAAATGCTGGACCTTCTTCAGAAAACTGATATCAAATGAACACAGACTAAGAGTGACACCCAGTGGCCAGACCACCTGCATAGCACCCAGGACAATTCCCAGGACCTCCACACCCTGGCTGCTGCATGTGGCCAGCTTGTTTATGGACTTTTTCTCTCACTGCTGTGATTTGGGGAGGTCTGTGATCTAGGCAGTTCTTTGGGGGAAGGTGGGTGCAATAAGCCACTTCCCCTCTCCCCTCCTTCTTCTATCTCTCCCTGTCTCCTGGCTCACTTCCCCTACCCAATGTGCAGTCTCTGGTGATGGCATCCTGCAGGTGACCAGGTAGAGAGGCCATCAGAAGACACTAGAGAAATAAGGAGAATTTCTCACGCCACCACTTCGATACAGGGGGTGATGTTCTTCGTGGTGAGAGTGTAGCCAACTAAGCCAGCTAGAATGTGATAATCAAATTAATTTAGTGGTACGAGTTATTGCCATTTGGGGCAAGGTATGCGGTCCCGAAGTCCAACAATGTATGAAATCTGACCCCTGCCCCCGATATCTATTAAAATGGCTTCTCAAAGATTACCACCCATGGCAGTAATGGCATTCGTAGGAGTTAGTGCCCATCAGTCATATACACATGTGCCAGGTGCCAGGCACCTTCTAAGTGCTTGACGTGTACGGCATTAGCTCGTGTTAACTCCTGACAATCCTATGGGCAAGTACTAATATTCTACGCATTTTACAGACAGAACCCTGAGGCAAAGAGATGCCGATTAACATATCCAAAGTCACGGAGCTGGTAAGCCAGCGAGACACACAATGTGCTCACATGGCCATAAATGCCTCTCAGGCAGTCTGGCTCTGGAATTCTGATTACCAAGCTACGCTGCCTCCCGATGACCAGGGACCTCCCAATGGTCATCGGCCGCTCAGTGACCGGTGACCTCTCCAAGGCCTTTCAGCAGGCAGCCCCTCTGCCTGCAACCTGCTGTCTGCAGCCTGCAACTGTGTTCATTATCTCCCCACCTCCCTTCCCTTCTCCCTCTCATCTTGCTCCTCTGTTCCTTGGTCTCCTTTGCTACATTTCTTCTTCCTCTGCTCTCTAAACTGTTCTTCCCCACCAAATCTCAGGGCTCTTTATTCTTTCTCCGTCTTATAAGGACCGCAGCTGCAGGACTGTATTGCTGAAAAAGAACCCTAGGTTTAACATCAGGATTCTGGGGTCCCAGATGCAAGGCCTTGGGTTCAGCCCTTTCACTCCTGGGGTCCTCGCTTGTCCCCAAGGGAAACGAGGGGGTGATTTGAGTGGTGGTTCTCACCTTGGCTGCACGTTAGCCCCACCTGGGGAGCTTCCGTAACCATGGCTGCCCAGGTGGCACCCACACCAATGAATGAGATAGAACCTCTGGGGGGCAGAACACAGGCGTCCATATTTATAAAACTCCTGGAATCTCTAAGTTCCTCTTGACTGGTCCTCAGCTCTCTGTTCCCTCCACCCCTTCCTAAGTGCCAGCCTCGGCATTCTCAATGGTCCCCTGCCTCCAGCTTCTCCCCTGCCCATGCACACTCGCTCAAAGCCATGGTTAGCTCCCCACAGAGAAGTTCCAGTCACATCATGTGTCCCTCTTTCTCAGAGACATTCACGGGCTCCCCATTCTCTGCCGGGTAGAGGACCCAGGCCCCTGCACAGGCATTCCGTGTGCCACGTCATGGCCCCCCTGAGTCTTTGCCACACCGGTACTCTCCTGGTGACCTGCTTCTCAATGAGCATAAGCCATTCCTCGAGCATCCCCTCACTTTTCCTACCCGTGCTCACGTGTCTCCATTTCCATCTGTTGAAATATCTTGCCTCATCCAAAGCTGAGCCCAAATATTGCCTATTTCACGAAAGGTCTCTTGACACCTTTTCCTCCTTATAAACTCCCATTCACTCCATAATCCTCTAGGGCCTCAGTGAGTCTCTTTCTTGATTAGAATCACTTGGATTCCCACATTTCTGTGTAGGGAAAATGACCTTCTGTCTTTTCTCCCTACAAAGGGCAAGGCTTAGAAGGAGATCCTGCCCTTGGTCCACTCTCTTCGGTGGCTCTTTCCTACAGGGAAGGGATTCCAGTCTGAGTGTTCAGTGTTAGATGATCCTTGAGCCACGTTTTCCCTGTGTCTCAATGTAGCAGCCAACTCGGTGTTCCTTCTGGTACTTTCTGGGCCCAGGCCTCCTACTGTTTCCTATCCTTATGCAGGAAGCCCAACCCAGAGAGAGGGGTCAATACTCCTGCAGCTCATTGGTCCCATGCTTCTGCTCCTCAGAACAGCCCTCTGGACGCCAGGCAGAAAGGAGTGAAAGATGCACTCTACCATCTTGGCCAACACTGTCGCCACACATTAAGCTTTCAGCAGATAAACCCTTGTGGGAGGATCTCTCCTTTCCCTGAGCTGTAATCTATAGGTCCCTGTGTGGGCCCTTCCCTCAATAGGGCCCCTTGATTGGATGGGGGAAGTGCAGAATACAAGTACCAGCACCACACCTGCAGTGACAACAGCAGGTCCTTCATCTTGGGGTCATGCTTCTCTCCTTACGGGAAGGCCTCGATGACCATCTGCTGAATGGAACTGAACTGACTTATTCCTTGATGACTCATCCTCTCCTTCCCATCACCCTTTGTGACAGCCTTGGTTGTCAGAATGTGCTCCTCTGACTCTGTCCTGCCAGGGAATCCTGAAGCTCATCTGTGACCCTGTTCAGTACGGGGTGGGGCCCCTGGGAAGGCGCCTGCTCCAGGATCCCAGAGGGCCTCTCTGCCTTACTCACATTGGGGAATAAGACTCAGGATCTATGTTCCTGGTGGGAACAAAGCCCACTTCTCCGGAGCGCGTCGACTTCCCAATGAACCACTGAAGCCCAGGTATGACAAAGCCGATGATCTCAATGCTTTCTCCCCGGTGAAAATTCAGCTCATCCTTTTCTTCCCTCTCATATTCTTTCCAGGCCTTACATTTTCCTCTGCCTGTGGGGAAATAACATCCATGTCAACTAAATAAGGCAGAAACTGCTTCCAGTGTAACATGAAATGAATGGTCCCCAGGATTTAGAATTTCAAGGACCAGTACAATCTTCTTCCCACCCACCCCACCCACCGAAAAAAGAAATTGGCAGGAACGACACAGGGTAACTGGCTTTTAATTTTGCCAAACTAGGACATTCAAAGAAAGGAACTACCATCCACTGTTACCATCACTTTACAAAAGAAATGATAATATTAACAAATGCAGGAAAGATCATCTCAGAATACTGGATATATGCTAAAACTGAATAAAGTTCGCTCATGGAAAACTGGAAAGATGACTGTATTGTCCTACTGTGTCTGATTTGCCATTATCATGTAAATATTTGGTCATGCTTAGCACAAATCCACAGACCAGTGTGAGAAACATTGGGGGTTCTCTTCATTTCCTTCCAGCTCCTTTGGCCACTATGAGCCTCAGTCTCCCCAACTGTAAAATGGGAATAAGAAGAATGCTTGCCTCATAAATATTAGGAAAAGCCAAAGAGATTAAGTAGGCAATGCCTGGTACCTAATCAACCCTCGATAAATGTTAGCCTCATGTCACTGGTGAAGAGAAAACTGCTCAGGACCCAGAGGGATTTGGAAGACTTCCCTTCTGACTATGGTCATTACTCAGCTAGATGAGTTTCCCAGCTAAGATCTAGAAATGACATATTTATAAGCTCTGTACTGTCCAGTTTACAAAGTACATTTAAGCCCGTTTTCTTAGATCCCCCCAAGAGTCCTAAGGGGATCAGAATCCCCTTTTTATAGGTTAAAAGGTGAAAGCACAGAGAAGGTATGTGATTTGTTCAAGGAACTTAGTCTCTCAACTGCTGGTTAACTCTTCTTTCTGCTAATCCTGCTTTGCTTGGAATGATGGCTTTTATGTGGCTTGGTTTCCATATTTGCTTTAGCTGCTCTGCTAAAGCTACTGGCATTTTTTTTGTCCCCTGACACTGTTCATCAAGTTACTATTGATTATGTCTTCAAGGTCAGAAATTCCCACCACTTTGTGGGCTGATAGGATCTGGAGTGTGTTAAACACTTGCAGTGTAAAAAAACTGCACTAAGTGATTTTCAGATGTCCTTTAGTTGATTTCTCATGATGTTCAAAGGCAGTTTTATGGTAACATTTTACTCATGAGGAACTTGCGGTGGCATGGTAAGAGCTCGTGAATTGGCTGAGATCACACTGGTCTTAGGTGTGGAGCCAGAATTTGAACCCAGAGCAGACTTCACAGGCCCGTATTCATATTCATTCAGTCCAAGGAACGCTTGCACTGCCTCAGATAACTGAAAATCTTATTTATGGTCAACTGATGGATTAGATCTGATGTCTGGGTTCCATAATTCCCTGTATTTCTTTTTATAAAGTGTTATTTGGAAAAAAAAAATAAAGGTTATTGGAGCTCAGAGCTTACAAAATTATACTTGGGCTAAATTGGTTGGGAGTAGGGAGGGATTCTAAGGATGAAGATGAAAGGAATTATATTCTAGATACTTAGAAAAGATTACAGTTCATTTCCTGCAGATACATATGTACTTATAGATACGTGTGTGTGTATATATATAATATATACATTTAATATATACATAAATATATATATACTTCATTTATTTATCCAACAAGAATTTACTGAGTATATCCATTGTGTGCCAGGCATTCTGATTCTTCCTAAATTCAAGCCCAATTTCGCCTTACTTTAAGGGAAATTAGAAAAACATTTTGACCGGAGATTGAAAACAGGCAGCCTGCAGGCCCCATCTGGCCCACACCCGGCTTCTGATTCACCCATATATCTTTAAATCCCTATGGTCCCTACCACTCCCTTGCATCTTCCACCAGGCCCTCAGGCATCTGTGTGTTCTCTCTGCCCCTGTGAGCATTTATATCAATAGCCCTGGATTGAGACCTCTCATTTCACAGGCAAGGAAACCCATGTTACAGACAGCAACCAGCCTCTCCAAGTCCAGGGAGCAACAGAGGCTAAACCGGAATTCACATCAACAGACTCCAAACTTGCAGATAAAATTAGGAGGCGGGGCAATATGATCTCCCTGACAATACCCTTTTCAACTCAGCCTTACCGATCTGATAGGAGCCTGTCCAATCCCTCTTCCTGGGAAGGCCACAGCTTCCTGGATAATTCTTTAGGAACCATCTGCCAATGGAAACACGGGGTTTGCAAACAAAGATTTCCAAAAAATGACAACTGCAAGCAGAATAGTCCATTAAAACAACAACAAGGGTGATGATGGTAAGTCTCGTGGTTATTACTCCTATTATAATGACAGCAAACATTTACTGAGCATTTACGCACTGTGAAAAAGAGAGGCATTCAGCCGGCCCCGGGATGGATTTTTGGCTCTGCAATTAGTTCGCCAGTTAAATAACTAACAAAGGATCCCTTTCCATTATCACCATCAGATTCTCTGCCAGAGCCAACCACAGGGTCCACAGCCTGAGATCATGTGTATTGTCACTTGGTATGTTTGAGTTGACAATATCTCCTGGCACGGATTTTCAAACTTTAGTATGGAACACACCCTCTTATGTTCAAAGGGAGCTTATATAAAGTGCAAATTCCTGAATCTAGTCCTAATAGAGTCTGAAAATGGCTGGGGCGGGGGGGAGATAGGGGCACTGAATTCGCAGTAAATCCCAAGTGATTCTGATACAAATGGTCCCCAGTCCCCACATTGAGAAACATTGCATTTGGAGACCAGACAGTAGATTTCCTCCTAGGTACAAGGTCCATCTGAAATTTTGAGTTGTCTCCAATTTCATCGAGTTGTGTACATTTTGACGGTTAAAAAAAAAATAACAGAAGACAAAAAAACATCCAGATTTTGTTCCCTCCCTGGAGTTCTAGATGCCCGTATCTGCAACATGTCTACTCTGTTCTGTGCAGACCTCAGTCTGCTCTGGGACCCACTCCCAAGATGCAGGTGGCTACTCACTGGTGGAAAGGGAGCGACAGAGGTTCGAGGGCTGACACGGGCACCAGGCCTCGCTGACCAGTCACCAGGGACATGCCCTCCCACTCGGATCCACCTTCCGCTATTTTCACGGAGAGTAACTCCTTCTTCCAAAGTGTCAAGTAGTCCCCTTCCTTTTCAGGTGGCTGAGCCACGGGGCACATGGCTCTGCAGAAGAAGTGGCCTGTAGACAATGAGAAAAGCCCCTCCAAGGGGTAGAAGGAAGTGAAAAGGGAGTAACACACAATGTAAACTTTTAACAGAAGTCCAAATACTTTTCTTCCTGACCGCCAAGGGAGAGGCATCCCAGAGAGACTTTGTGATCCCCAAAAAACTGTACCAGGGGAAAAAAAGCCTGAGAGGGAAGGCACTTAAATTAAACAGCATAACCTCAGAGTAATTTGTGAGAATAAGGTGTAATTGGGACTTGGCCTTGAAAAACAATGAAACAAAAATTAATGAAAACATATTTAACAGAATTTCAGTTACAATTGCAACCTTCTGTTTAATCTTAGGACCAAAAAAGAATAAATGAAGTTGATTTCGGTGACTATAATTTCTCCAACTAGATTTTATAGTAGCACAGTGTAGAATTCTTTCCTTCAACTGTGATTTGTGCGGTGCAGTCATAAACAGCATCATTTTGCAAAATAGTCTATGCAAATCTGGCTTTTTCCTTGTGTGTGTGTGATGTCATCAGTTGTTAACAGATTGGCTGCAAGCCTGTTCAGATCCTTCCTTGTAAACAGATTAGCAGGTGCTCCAAGAAGGTCCCCAACACCATTTTCCTCAATCTCATGAAATCTTTCAGGTTTTGTAAGATTTGCAATTTTATTTCATAATCAAACTCTATCATATATTTTAAAAGGGATTCTTACTCTTGGATGCACATTAGAATTTTCTGGGCAACTTTCAAAAAATACCAAAGCCTGGCTCCTACTTCTGGAGATTGAACTGTCCCTGGTGGACCCCTGCCATGGACAGCCTCTAAAAATTCCCCCAAGTGGTTCTAACATCAGAGGATCAGTGAGACTGACAAATACAGCTGTTCGTGTGATGTTAGTGTCAGACCAAGAGAGATGTTTGGAGTCATATTATAACAGGTGGGTTTGTTTATGAATATTCTCACG
This sequence comes from Cryptoprocta ferox, assembly GCA_028646485.1. Lineage (NCBI taxonomy): Eukaryota > Metazoa > Chordata > Mammalia > Carnivora > Eupleridae > Cryptoprocta > Cryptoprocta ferox. The sequence goes on along the minus strand of CM053572.1, from coordinate 105,228,008 downwards.
TTTGAACGTTTTTGCCTCTCTTTGTATCCTAATTATAAAGCCCATTCTAGGGGCACCTGGGTGGCTCAGTCGGTTGAACGTCCGGCTTTGGCTCAGGTCATGATCTCATGGTTCGTGGGTTTGAGCCCCGCATCGGGCTCTGTGCTGACAGCTAGCTCAGAGCCTGGAGCCTGTCTTCGGATTCTGTTTCCCTCTCTGTCCCACCCCTGCTCACGCTGTCTCTCTCTCTCTCTCTCTCTCTCTCTCTCTCTCTCTCTCTCTCTCTCTCTCTCAAAAATAAATAAAACATTTTTTTAAAAAAGCCCATTCTACCCCTACTCCACACTCACCTTCCTGTATCAGAAGTCCCAGGTATATCGTTTCCAGGTGTTTCTCATCCACTGACACTTGGATCTCTGTATCTTCCACCAATCTGCAGTTGAGCCAGTACTTATGGTCAAAGAGGAGATGTTCCAGACATACAGAGACATAGCCTAAGAAGTCAAACCAACAAGATCCTGAACAATGTGATTTCTGCCATTAGCTGAGCCCAGGAAAGGTTGAGAAAGCTCCTTTTGGAAGTTCCCTCCAGGCCCTCCATCCCCAGCCTGACCCCATTTAACTGGAATTAGAAGAGCATAGAGAGGTAGCTAGATAATTTCTAGAGCAACCTGATTCTTCTCAGCATCTGTTGGGAAATACAAGTCATTTTTAAATGATATTTGCCATTTTCAACACATTACGGGTCTCCATGAATGCACAATGAGCTGACCGAACCTAATTTCCTTTTTCTAATCCATCTGTGGAGACATCTCCAAGATCATAATTTGGACTCTGGGGGAACCTGGCTACCCCCCTTAAAGTTTTCTTGACTTGAGTTTCAAATTTCTATGTTGCTGATGATGCAGTGGCTGGTGGGCTGTCCATGACCCACAAAGAGTCAGGATTTTCTTTAACATCCCCTCTCTGACCCTCTCCATCAATCATCCTCAGTATGGTCTCCCTGGTTAAAACCAGACCAGACACGCTGCAAATTGCAATTACGGATAATAATTCACACATGCCTCTAAATATGAATTATTTGTGTTAAAATTTTGCTTCTTTTGAGACTTCCTCTTTCTTAAGATGGAAAAACCTGTTTTTTCCATTCTGACTCTGTTATACCTACGTAGGCTTCGTGTGTTTTCTATAATTGTGCTTCTTGTACTTTAATTGCACATAAATCACCTGGGGATCTTATTAAAATACAGATGCTGGTTCAGTAGGTCTGGGAGGGGACGTGGGATTCTACTTTTCTAACAAGCTCCACATGATGCCGATGCTGTTGGTCCATGAATCACACTTTGAATTGAAGGTGGGTCCCTAAATGATCACAGGAGATGCACAGTGTGGAGAGCAGGAAATCACCATGACTACAAAAGAAGTTATACCTTCTATCCAAGAGCTATCTTGACCCTCCCTCCCACACACACACACAAGGTCACTTCCTAGAAAACCCTGCAATCTGAGTCCCTTTTAAGCAGATAACTCCCCATCCCTTTCTTTTGACCCTTTTCCAAAAACATGTGTTAGAGTATCCAGAACTTTACTATCCTGAGCAGCTATTTTGATCTTACTCAAGACTGGTTCCTTTTTTTTTTTTTTCTTTAAACCATCAATCGGCATCTCTCTCAGTCCTTTGAATTTAGTCGATTGCTAAGAACTGTCTGCCAATCGATTGATTATCTGAGAAAGTAGTCTCTTCCTGAAATCGAAGAAATGTTGCAGATAGCTATTTGTGGGTAGTAGTCAATATTTGCTTTAGACTTAGTTACAGACAGTTTGTGACATTACAAAAGTTAACCATCCATGTCAGGGCTCTACCTCTTTTGATTATCAGAACCGGACCACTTCCCTAATGTCAAGTCCTACAAATTGACTGAACTCTGATATAGTTGCGTCCTCCACCTGCCTGCCCCACATCATACCTAAGTTCAAGTAGGTGGAAAACTTCCAGATTTCCTCCATGGTCTTGAAGGTGATGAGGAACTGAGCCTTCTGGGACTGGATACCCACCAACCTGGCTGAGAGGTCCTGGGTAAAGAGAACAGTGACGAGGCCTGGGATGACAGCATCCTGTTAATGATGTCATAGACATGCAAAATGCTTCGTATGAATTTCTTGATTGTGGCGTTGATTTGTTTTTACATCAAAAAAAAAAAGGAAACAAGCTAAATGTCCATCAGTAAGGGACTGGTTAAAATGAATTATGATTCATCCATGCAATGGATTATGATATTATGCAGCCATTAAAAAGGAATGAGGAAATTCTTTGTGCACTGACAAAGCCTCCAATACACACTGCTAGATGGAACAATGGAAAGAAAGCAAAGTGCAGAACTGTGGGCAAAGAATACTACCTTTTGTGTTTTTTTAAAAAAAAAGGTGTATAGAGGAAATGGGATGGATAAATAATAGAAGGCACCTTGGAAGCCAGTTTGATTGTGAATCTATGTCTAATAATCATTTTTATAAAGCTGACAAACAGAAAAACCAAATTCCACCAAACAAAAATCATCCACAATCCCCCCTCCTGGAGATCATCCCTGTTAACCCTTTTGTGTATTAACTCTGAATCCTTTTTCCTCTCCGTGAGCTTGGATGTAACTATTTTTGTATCTATATGAATAGAATTACATTATGTAAATTGTTTTGTAATCTTCTTTTGTAACTAAATAATATGTTGTGAACCCTCTCCCTTGTCCTGAAATAATCTGCTTTCTTTTTAATGGTGACATATGCCATTGCTGCATTAACATAATTAATTCTTAACATTGCCTTATAGTTAGACATTTGAGTTGTTTCCATTTTCTTACTATCCTAAACAGTACTGTGATAAACATCCTACAGTTAAATCTTCATACACATCTTTGATTGTCTCAACACAAGTTATTCTGAGATGTGCAGTTGGGAATGCAGATATTCATGTTTTCAGCCCTAACATGCGGGAGCCAAACTGCTGTCCGGAAAGGCTGTGCTAGGCCAGCTTGCATGCTCCCTCTCCCCCTTTTTTTAATGCCTGAGAAAACAGGCCTGAACCACTATACAGACTGGGTTTTCCCCTAAAATCTTTCTCTGTTGCTTATCCAAGCTTCTAGAGTTGACTATAATGAGTGATCGTCAGAACATCCTTTCTCCCCCAGGCCAGGTTCAGCCATCAAAGATCACCCCTGGAATGCTATTCTGGGGGAAGCTTGTGGAAAGAAGAGGATAGAAAGAGAGGAAGGAAGAGAGGAAGAGCCTCCAGATCAGCAAAGTCAAAACTCTGGGGTTCTCCCATACCAGGCCCCAGGAGTCCCCAGGTCCTTGGAGGACGTCGATCTGTTGATGAGGGAACAGCCTCTAGATAAAAATTGATTTCCAGGAGATACATTAATTGTCAGGCACTTCACCAAGAGGTTTAGGAAACATGCCTCATTTACTCACAATAACCCTGTGAAAAGAGTACAATTACACGACTTAATACATTCTAAGATGCACGTTTCCCCACATTTGATCGTTTCTGTAATAAAAGAGAAAGAAGCATGGCGTTCTACTTAATTGGGAGCATGTCTTTTCTTCCTTTGAGGTATATTAAAATGTTGGGGCCTTTTCTCATCAAATGGCATCTCAGATTTAATAGAAAATGGCACTGTCCATGTCAAGGAGGCCCAGGCACAGACAGGGTAAGCCATCTGCCCCTGGTCCCCTGCGTGGGTGCTGTGGCAGCCTGGCTGGAGCTGAGACCCCCAGCTGACTCCGGGTCTCAGCTCTGGCACACAACCTTGCCTGGCTCCCTCCTCGACCAGGCAGACCACCTGGCTCAATCAAACCCAGCTCTTGCCCACGCCACAAGTGACTCAAATTTTAAAAACACTTTGGTGTCAGTGAGCAGCTTGTGCCTCTGAGTTTCTGAGTTCTGGAAATTAAAAAAAAATGCACACCACTATTTATAACTTATCTACTATTTATAGAACATATACCACCACCCGAGCAAAGTGCCAAGCTCTCTCCAGGTACTGACTGACTCCTCCCACCAAGCCAGGCACTTTTTTTTTTTTAAATGACAGATTAATAGAACACATTTCCTTTATAATTTGTATCAAATTAATTCAGGGACTGTAAAAATAACTAGGACATATTGGTTTATTACATAAAGTAATATTCTCTTTCTCCCATCTCTAGTTGCAACAACTTTTAACCATTTCTGACTTTGGCTCTCCTAATATGTCCCTCCTACTCTGTAAATAATCTGGTCAGACTCTTCTTCCATGGCATAACGACTGAAGATACTAGCTCCCCACTATGAAAGAGGAAGAATTGGTTTTTTACTTTAATGCCTTTTCCTCCTCCCATTGTAAAACGTATAGTTGTTAATATTTGATGGGCAATTTTGGTAATATAAAAAATATATACTTATTGGTTACCAGTGATGAGGGAAGGGGACAGGGGAGAGTTACTGTTTAGCAGGTATGGAGTTTCCATCTGGGATGATGAAAAAGTTCTGGAATGAACGGTGATGATGGTGGCATAACAAGGTGAGTGCACTTAATGCCAATGAGTTATACACTGAAAATAATTAAAGTTGAAAGTTTATGTTATATATATTTTACCACAATAAAAAATTCTGATAAAATTCCAATTAAAAATTTTTTTAATTCCGTTTTTTTTAAGCATACTTGATGACGTAGATAGATACCATAATGATCCACATTCTACACAGGTAAGTAACTTGCGGAAGGTCAAACAACTAATAGCGGCAGATTTGAAACTGTTTTCTCTGACGCTGCAACTCCTTGCCAGCTTCGGAGTGCTGCCTATTCTCCGGCAGAAAATGTGTACATTTTCATTCATTCTTTCCTTCAGTCAGCCATGTTCTTGAGGGCCTACTTTGTTCCCGGCGCTGTCCTAGGTGCTGGCGAGCCTTGCAGCGGCCGGACACAAGGTGGGCTCAGAATTGCACCCCTCTGCCCAAACTCACCTTAAACAGTGCACGCACCTCCTGGTCCTCATTCTCCAGCGCCCAGAGCCGCCTCCTGGCCCCTTCCTGCAGGGGGCCGTTTACACACCTCCTGGAGCGGCTCTTCACACTGAAGGAGAGTGTCAGATCTTAAAGAGGAGAGAGAGACAGAGAGAAATGCAATCAGGTCAGGCTGGAAACGCAATAAAAGGGAAGAAAGAATTAGATGAGCCCCAATGTTTCCCACACCTAAACCTTAGATTGGTATCCTCATTAATTAGAGATTACAAGTACTCCTAACTATCTAACAATCTTCTGAGCACCTTTTAAAAAATGGCTCCCAAGGAAAAAAGAAAAAAAGGCTGAAGCCCCAGCATGTTCTTGGAATCCTACCGGTTGCTGTTGGTTATTTCTGCTTTGAACAAGTTATAGTCCTACACTGCCTGGCACTGAGGTGACAGTGCCAACACAAACAGGTAGGCATATATTGCCTCCTGTGAATGATTTGTGAAAGTTTTGAACAGCTACCAATTTATCCACTTAAATGGAAATGTATTTTTTTTATATTAGTGCATTTTATTTTAGCAGGTCTATACATTTAGTAATAAACACATGCGATGTTCATAAGAAAGTTCAAATATTTGTTTTAAAAATATTGAAATTTGGCAGGTATTTTTTTTAACTTTATAGTTTATTGTCAGGCCACTTAAATGGAAATGTATTAATATGTCAAGTGTATGATATGTAATAGATGGTATATACTTTGTGCCCTCTTATAAACCATACATTTTCTCTAAACAATCTCTTTCTAATAATGTTTCTATTAATGTCTGTCAGAGTATTTGGTTAACGTATTAAGGTTTACCTTTAATTTCTTCAAAATGCACATTTATTCAACCACTATTGTGAGCAGAAGCTGCGTCGGGTGCTGGGGCACCCCAGGAACAAAATAGACATGGTCCCTGTTCTCACAGAGCTTTATTCTAGCAAGTAACCAATTTGGGGAACACAATAATGTCGGATGGAGAAAAGTGCTACAAAAGAAATGTAATCAGGTTAACAGACAGAGGGACAGAGCACTTGGAGGCTGATACACCAGATGGGAGGAAAGTGTTGTGAGGAACGGTCAACCTGAGGAGGTTCATCTTATAATCGCACTTTGCCACATGCCTTCTTTAGAAATAAGTAGCAATCTTGTTAATAATTATCAAACACGATGAGCCAAAAAGGCATTGGACTGCATAATCATGGCGATCTCTCTTCTTCGAACCCTAACTTGGCAGGTACTTTGCAAATCCCTGAGCACTTTGAAGACGGCCCCTCTCATGCTGACCCGGGTAACACAAGGCAGTCTGGACTCCTACCTGTAAAAGGCCCATTTTTAACTAGAAGTCCTAAAAATGCTGTGGCTGCCCATCAGCTCCAATAGGACACGCCCAACTGACCTGACGCTGGTGTGAACTGCGGGTGGATGTTTGTTCCACTCTGTTCCTCCCTGGCCTGCAATTTAATCTCATCCAAGCCCTCCATCTTCAGCTGTCCGGACCCAGCCCTCTGTCTGGTAGCCTCACTGATCAGCACGCTGACCTCTAGGAGGAGAAGAGCCCAGAGAGGCAGAGTCACACAGACCTGGGCTCAAGGCTTGGCTCTGCGCTGGCTAACTGTGCCATGCTGAAGAGTTAATTTCCTCTCTACACTTGACTTTTCTCATTAGCAAAATGACTTGTCGAATACCTATCTCACACAGCTTTTAAGAGGCTTACAAATGAGATTATGCATATAAAGCTTTTTGTTCAGTGCCTCCAACATAGCAAATATTCAATGAACATCTTAAGCATTAGCTGTTGACTCTCACAAACTCCCCACCCCCACCCCAGTGCTGCAGCAATTACTGATCTCTCTGCTCTCATCTGGTCACACCTTTAATGAACCTTGACTCTGACTGATTCTGTGATGCCTTTTCAGCAAGCCCATCGCTCCTGTCCTTCCAAAGCCCGATCCAAACTTCCTTCTAGAATCTCTCGCAATAGCCCCAGATGAATGACGGCCCCTTCAGTGTGGATCTCCTTGACCTGCATATGAAACCATGGATATGTCACTCCAAAGACTGGATTTAAATAAGCAAATGGTTTTTGAGATCCCAACAGGTGAGAGCCACCCCTGAGAGCCTTCTGTCTGGATTCCTACAGTGCCCTCAGCATGACCAGAGGGGAATAAATCAAGTTCGCTGCAGCGTTAGTGCGAAGTGCATTTTGTCATTTTTTAAAAAACCTTTCTGAAAACCGGTCGCTTAATCATGCTAATGTATCTGATTGATTTTGTCTACGACTCTTCCACATAAAGGAGAGATTGGCAGCTACAGCAAAGTGTCCCCTTCTCAGTGACTTTCCTGGAAACAGCATCATGGTGGAAAACACTGAAAGACGGAGATGATCAGCCCCGGTTGGATAAACTTCACCTACGTGGTACCCTTTGTTCATCGGCCTTCATGCACTGATAAGGCAAAATGCTGATTCCACTGCCTTCAGAAAACAACAGATGGCCAAGTCACCTTTTTTGGAGGGTGGCCCCAGCTTACAGGTAAATAAGCAGACTGACACGAGAACAAGAAAGGGCAAAGTTTTTCTCATCATCAGCCCAGCAGTTTGACAGAATTTGAAAACTAAAAAAAAAAAAAAAAAAAAAAAAAAAAGACCCTATAATGACTTGTAAGCAATATCCATTTACCTAGTTCGTGTCGCTTGAAACATTCATAATGTAATTTTTTTTCGCAAGTCTATCACTAGTGGGCCAGAGAGAAGTGCCTGCTTGAAGCGGCAATGAAGACTGGTGGTTATGAACAAGGACCTAGATTTGATCCCTTTTCTCATCACCTACTAGCTTTGTGTCAGTGGCGGAGTTGCCTTTCTCTCTAGGACTCAGCACCTTTGAAATGGGGAGTTGGGTGACACCTCCGACAGGTGAGTATGTGAGAATGAGAAGCGATCCCTTGGCACATGCTTGGCACATGATTTTCCCTCAAAACTGGTCCCTGTTACTGTACGGCAGACACTGAGTCTTCTGCGGGTTGATCCTCGGAGCTTCTGGTAGGTTCAGCCCAGGTATACTAACCTCTATGTCAGCTCCCTGCCAGCCTCACTGAGGTCTCTTCACAGAAGCCTTGTGAAAGACATGTATTGAGAATCAAATTTCTTCCCCATTAATTGCAAAATCTTTTTCTGCTTCTGAAAGATTCATACAGGCTCTCTTCTGCTCAGCCAATCTCACCCCACATAGTCAACCTTTTATTCACTTATTCACTTACTTAACAAATGTTTATTGAGAACCTGCTACATATAAAGTACTGTATATAGAATACAGGGAATACGAATGTGACCTCCACATTTTTATTTGACTATTTATGTATTTATTTACCAAACATTTTCTGAGCACCAACTATGTACGAATAAACTCTTTCAGAGACTATGGACAATACCTAAGTATTCAAAAATATTACCTTGCCCTCCAGCACCTTAAAATTTAATTGGTGATATACTTTCTTTAGTATAGCAAATATGCATGGAGCTCCTAATATGTATTAGATTGTGAAGGGCTTTGAGTGTCAGCCCGAGAAGTTTTAACTTAGTCTTGCAGGCAATGGAGAGCACTGGAAGATTTGTGAGCAAGTGAATATCATAGTCAAGGTCATGCCTACAACGATGCATTTGGTGGTGGTGCCTAGAAAGGATAAAAGAAGGGAGTCTTCAGATGGGAGAGATAAGGAGGTTACTCCACATGTGGTATTCTACATGGATAATATTTTTAAAAAATAGGGCTTCTCTTTAGGGTTTAGATACCTGGAGTCATATTCTGTGGCAGGAAACATTTTTCCTTGTCTTCAGATGAGGCTATAAACTCACTCGATATGGTTGGATCCTTGGAAGGAGTTTCTTTACCTGGAAGAGATCAAATGAAAGATCATGTGTGTGAGTGTAAGCAAGTTATGAGCATGGACTGTAAGTCTTTGTCAAGTGACAATTTTTCCGCCAGGGCTGGTGGCCTGGAAGAATTCTCACTGCTTTCCCCATTGCCTTATAATTATTTAGTACTCAACTGTTATCAAAGCCCCGTCAGGCACGCTATCTCGATCCTACAGTAGCCTGGGGTCCTCTGTTTTATTTAAAGTAAATAAATAAAACAGATTCCTGCCCATGGGTCAGACTGGGTCCCATGGCTGAGTATACTGAAGATGCTCAATGTATGTAGAGCCTACAAGGTCATTATAGATCTGACTGCAGCAAGGTTTAAGGTCAATGGGTGGATAACAGAAGCGCTAGAGCAGTGCAAGGCAGAGTGGTATCATTAGGGGGATGACTGGGGCATGCAGAGTTGAAATGGACCTGAAACGTATCATCATCCCCAGACTGTCTGCCCACTAGATTCCTGTATGAAATCTCCAAAATGTTTCTGTCTGTGCAGCTGTAGAATTGGAGTAAAAAAGGAGAAGAAAGAAGATCATGGCTTAGGCTAGGTTAGGAACGAGGCTATTTTGATGGCAGAGAGTTGAAAAGAGAAGACCATACAGCTATAAAGCATGAGGCAATGGATATAAAAGGATAGAAGGAAATTTCACAAGTATCGCTATGAAATGTGGGCCTCCTTCATGGCATCCCCAAAATGCAAGAGAACTCATTAACACATTACTTGTGTGGTTACTCTGTTCCTTTGATCATGAAACTGTTCGTGGACTATACCATGGGATCGGAATATTATCAGCACTACCTCCTCCTGGAAAGAGGGGTTAGGAATCTTGGCTCAACCACTATTTGTGAGCCGCTCACTTGATTCTCCCAGTGTCTTCAGCTGTAAAATTGTGTTAGGTCAGACTCAAGCCAACCCACAAGTTTCCCATTCTGGATCCGTTCTTCTGATACAGCGCAAGAGGGGTAAGGGACCAGCAATCACATGCCATCCACTCACTGCTGATTAGTGCCGAACCCAGATCCTCCATTGCTACCAGGAGTCTGCCTCTACTCCATGCCTTTGCAGTGAGATTTTGAGACCCAAGTGGAGGACCTTCCATTTCTTCATAGCAGGAGCAGTGAACACATTTTGGGGTGATGTGTAGGGAGAATGAAATGGATTTGGGTTTGAATAAGCAGACGGAAGGGTTTGTCAGTTCACAGTCTTCATCCAGTCCATCTTGTTAGACGTTCAGTGCTGAAAGCAGCTTAGCTGGAAGGCTGGCAGTAATGAGCTATAGTTGAACAGGATCATTTTGTAGTTCTGCCCCCAGGAACCAAAGGTAACTGTAGCAAAAAGCCACTGGCTTGGGAATCATGAGATAAGAGGTTGGGCACAAATCAGATTCTCCCACACATTCGTTAATGACCTTGGGCAAGATATGCCATCCATCCATTTTCTGAGGTTTCACTTTCCCACTCATAAATGACAGATTGATCTAAGTTAGCGTTTCTCAACTCTGACTGCCTACTTGAATCACTCACATTGCCTTTTAAAAATAGCAGTGCCTTGGCCACATCTTCCAGAGATGCTGGTTTACAAACTTGGTAGCACAGTACAGCCACAGAAATTCTTATAAGTTCTCCAAATGATTCTAATTTGGCCCAGTGTTGGGAACCACGCATCTAGAGTGGTGCTTCTCAAACTTTAATGTGTGTACGAATTACCGGGGGATATTGATAAAATTTAGATTCTGCCTCAGTAGATTGAAAGCCTAAGCTTCTGCCTGTCTAATGTGCTCCCATGTGGAGCTCCTGGGCGTCCCAAGATAACACTTGGAGTGGCAGCCTGCTTCCCTACTCTAAGACTGTTTGAAAACTGATAGACTAGAGGCCAGAGGCCATAACAAACCCACAAGCATCTTTCTCTTCTTTTTTTTGTTCTTTTTTGTTATTCTTCTCTTTTCTTTTCCTCCCCTACCCCCGGCACAGTGAATTTTTAAAGTTCAAATTTGAATTCCTTGACATCATTTAGAAACTGGGATATTCTACATCTCCTAGATGCTCGACTTGGCTTTAAAGACTGGAAGATCTGTAGCTCAGTGCCCTCATTCTCAGGTGGCAGCAGTCAGCTGAGGCCTAGTGGTTGCTGCCCCTCTATGGGTTGTTCTCTGGCCACCACAGCCCCCACACTGTCAAAGTTACTCATTTACATCTGGTTCCGGCAAACTTTGAGAGTGTATCCTTATTGTAAGACTGCATGAAAAGGAACAACAGCCTAAGGATGATGAGTGCCCATGAGGTAAGCCCATCTCGAAAGAGGAAGTTCATGGCCGCCATTTTGCATTTCTATCGGCAATGTGAGAGAGTTCCAGTTGTTCCGTGCCCTCTCCAACACTTTATATTATCATTCTCTTAATTTTAGCCATTCCATAGGTGTGCAGTGTTATCTCATTATTTCAATTTACATTTCCTTAATAACTAATGATGGTGAATATTTTGTTAATTTTTTATGTTTATTTTTGAGAGAGAGAGAGAGAGAGAACACAAGTGGGGAAGGGGCAGAGAGAGAGGGAGATACAGTATCTGAAACAGGCTCCAGGTTCTGAGCCATTAGCCCAGACACCAATGCGGGGCTCAAACCCATAAACCGTGAAATCATGACCTGAGCCAAAGTCAGACAAAGTCAGACTGAGCCACCCAGGCTCCCCTGATGTTGAACATTTTTTATGTGCTTATTTGCCATCCATCCCCTGATGCTGAACATTTTTTATTTGCCATACATATTTTCTGAATGATAGTGTCTTTATAAACCTTTTGCTCCATTTAATTGGTTTATTTACCTTCTCATGTCTGAGTTATAAGAGGGCTTTTTAAATGTTCTAGATACAAGTATCAGATATGTGGTTTTCACATATTATCTCCGAGTCTGTGGCTTCCTTTTCACTTTCTTGTTAGGTGTTTTGGGGTGGGGGGAGCAAAACTATTAGCAAAGAGATCAACAGGAAAAGAGGGAATGAACTTTGCATACCCATGAGAGAGCAGAAACCAGCCTGTACATACCAGAGGGGTCAGTGATCATGGGACTAAAATTGACAAATATGGTAGAGTCAGGAGAGGGAAAGAAACGTAGAATAGAGACAGCAAGCAATAGTTAGCCATGAAGTATTCTTGCTCATGGGGATGGCAGAATAAAAATGGAAATTCTACCTGGGGAAGCACAAGAAGGACAGGAAGAAGAAAAGACAAAGGGGCGGGGCAGCTAAAAAGCTGAATGGCAATGCAGGAGTATAAAGCGTAAGACTATGGACCGTGGTTTTGGCAAATGAGAAGTGAGGGAATATAGTGAATAACGTGGTATTTTAAAGTAAGAAAAGAGAAAGCATCTTGACGAATTGAATATGAAGGGTAAAAATCAGGAAGAGACAATAATTGTAGAAAATGAATAGATAGAGGGATTTAAGAGACCATTTAGTTCTACTCCTCATTTTACTCAGGCCCAAGGAGGAGTAGTGATATTACCAAGGTCACATAGCAAGTTAGCAGCGGAGTCACAGGCCATCCAGACCACTGGGGACAGACCTCGCTGCCACCACTACATTAACCCTACCTCGGAACATAAAGCTCTGAAGTTTCGAATCTGGACACATCTCACTTCCAGAAACTTGCTGGACAAAAGCACTTGCTCTTATTTCTCCCCTCCTACCTCTTTTGGTCCTACCCACTACCCCAACTTTAAGAAGTAAGTGTTGTCCTGTGGTACAAACCCCCCTCCTGTGGGGGGTTTTATCCCCCCGGCTACATATTTTTTTTCTTCTTTGACCTGACAGTCACACTATCAGCAGTTTTTATGATGTAAACCTACACTGTCTTTGTTGGGGGCAAATATCAAAGTAGAACTACAGTTACATCTATTTGCATGGACGTATCTCCAATCGTAATGTTGAAAAAGAGGGAAAAAAGTAGGTGCATGACACTATCATTTCATTTAAGGATCAAAATCTGCAGAAGAAATTCTTTGCAATGACTATGAGTACGTGAACATGTAATAAAGGCACAAAAACCACTGAATTCATGAAAGTGATTAACTTTGGGGAGAGAGAGAGGGAGGGAAATGAGACAGAGAACTACCAGGAGACCCCACTTGTATCAGCAATGTTTTTTTTTTTTTAAGTAAGAGAATGAAATAAAGATATGCGGAAGCTAATATGTATAATGTCAAAATGTGCTAAAGCTAGATGGTTGGTTTATTGTTCTGATATTGTCTATTATGAGTAAGTTCAAAATGCCTCACAAGCTTTCTAAAGTTCAAATATGAAGCATCATTTACTATGTCAGCCTTTTCCCTCAATTTCCTATTATTATACTCATGATTCACATCTACCAAAAACGTTGAAAATTAAAAACACCAATGATCAATGTAGGCGAGTGTTGTCTCTCGCATCCTCCATTTAAGAGTGTAAGTCTGCCAGATTTCTTCACGACTGTGTTGAAGATGAGGGATCAGTGCTAGAAGCTTTTCGATTAATGAACTTTGACATGACTTGCTCCGTGACCCTAAGTGAGCAATTATAATTTATTAAACAGTAGCAAGAATATCCAAGGGTCCAGAAAGTCAGACATGACAGCAATCGACCAGAACCAGCTCCTTTCACCGTGTGCAATCAGGAGATTTATGTGAGTAAATGAGAAACATCACAGGGAATAGATGCTTCAGGCAGAGTCCATGTGTGAGAATACAGCTCACTTGGGGTCGCCAGAGCCAACATTCATCACTATGTGACACCCCAGCTAACCAGCTAGGCATCTGCCCAGGGCTCAGTGCTACCAAGAGCCTTCTACTTTCCCACCTTCCTCACCCCTCAGGACTGTTGCCCCTTGCTAATTACTCCCCCTTAAAGAGCTGTAATGGCAGAAGCAGCCAGAAGTTAGGAAAGTCAGGAGTTAGGGACAAGGGTTGTGGGAATAGTTTTTACTAGCAAACAAGAAAACAGCCCACAGTTACTGAGAGGTTATCAGAACTCAGCCCCTGTGCTAAACCCATGAGATGAGTTACCTGATTTAATCCTCACCCAAAATTCCACGTGATAGATCATACTATTAGATCCAGTTTACAGATAGGAAACTAAGGGTTAAAGAATATAAGAGACTTGCCCAAAGTCACAGAACTACAGAGTCGCTCCAGGATATTTCGCATTCTTTGTTCCATTTCTCTAGGATAAATGGGGCGGGGGGGGGGGCGCTAAAAAGGGATGTTATATCAACAGTCCTCAGACCTACAACTCACCGACAACCACAGAAAATAGTTTGGAAAATGGCATGAAAAACCTCAAAAAAGTAAATAGCAGGTTGACTTTTGGTGAAATAGTGGATTCAGGATCCCAACCACTTATCGATGCCCCAAATCAGGAGAAATAATAAAATAATTGGCCCGTAAGGTCATAAGAATTCTGAGGATGCTTTCTTCAGTGTCGGTTGGTTGGTTGGTTGGTTGGTTGGTTGGTTGGTTTTGAGCCACAAAACTCTTGTGCCTGAAATCTTGGGCTGAGGACAGGGTGTCAGACAGAGGCAGAGCTGCTCCAGCTGAAGCTGAGGGTCAGAGAACAGGAGCAGAGCTCCCTAGGGCTCCTTTGCAGGCCGAGCCTACAACACCCTATCTTAGAGATGAGCAAACAAAGGCCTAGAGAGAGAGCTTGACATGCTAGGGTCATAGAAATGTAATTAATATGTGCTTAACTTCTTGCGCTTAATTAACTGTGTGCCAGGGCATGTTAGGTGTTTCCCATGTAGACTCGATCCCTACCACAGCTCTATGGGGAATGCAGAATTATATCATAAATCTATAGATAAGGAAACTGAAACAGAGAGGTTAAGTAAGTTGCTAAGGCAAGTCAAAGAACCAAGATCAACCCAGACACTTTGGCCTCAAAGACCAGCCTGCTCAATTGTAGGTAGGCTGAATCAGATCTCGATCACTGGCTTACAGACCAGGGATCCTTCATGTGCCCCCCCCCATCTACTTTCTGCTCCCATGGGGTACAATGGACTTAGAGGAAGGGTCTGAAGAGTTTATAAAGCTTAGAAGTCTGGAGAAACAGAATGTTTCCACAGCTAAAGATCATGTCTTTTGTGCTAAGGGCATCATGTGGGGATTTGTTTGCCTTGGCTAGGGGGTCCTCCTGGGCTCCCTTTCAAGGACTCACGTGGTACTTCTGGAAGACCTGGGATCCTAACAAGGGTTAGGAATGATTCCTTCGCATGGCACTCTTTTATCTCCCATGTAAGTCCTCCCTGACTCTGCCACCTTCCCTCGGAGCTGCCACATATCCTGACAAATGCCATACTCGAGATGGCAGGGCCTCACCTTGGTCTTGCTCTGAAAAGAAGCAAGAACCTGGCATTAGGGTGGCTAACCACCCTGGTTGCCTGGGACTGTCCTGGTTTTAGCACTGACTGCATCCTGAGAAAGCCCTTGGGCCCAGGCAAACTGGGATGGTTGGTCACCTAATGTCAAGTCTCAGATGACTTGACATTTCTCAGAGCAACAACTCTCTATGGCCTCAAGTTGATGTACCAAAAAAAAAAAAAAAAAAAAAAAAATCAGGGGCACCTGGGTGGCCCAGTCCATTAAATATCTGACTCTTGACTTGATTTCTGTTCAGATCATGAGCTCGAGTTTGTGAATTCGAGCCCACATCGGCCTCTGCCATGACAGTGCAGAGCCCGCTTGGAATTTTCGCTCTCTCTCTCTGCCCCTCTCCCAGGTCTCTCTCTCTCTCAAAGTAAATAAATAAACTTAAAAAAAAAATCACACCACGATAGGTAGGAGGGAGGAAATTGCCTGTTTTTCTCTAGTAACAGCAACCCTGAGGAAAATAGGTTGTGTGACTGAGGCCAAATTTATGACCACGCATGGGGCCCAGAGGCTCACTGCCTGAGGTTTCTTCCTGACCTAGGGAATCCTGGGAAGAAAGGACGGAAGGGGTTAGTCACACCCTGCGAACGGCAGCCAAGAGCAGCACTGGCTGCCCACAGAGCAAGCTCAAAGCCTCTCTCTTCAGGAAAAGTAGAAGCTCCCCAGGGTCAACCCCCTTCTCACAAAACTAGAACGACAAATACAGAATGAGTGACAGAGCAGAGGGAGCCCGAACGCACAGCCCATCTCCCCATCTTTGGAAGAGCAGCTTCCCCAGCCCAGCAGATCCCTGAGTCTTCACTGGACCAACCTCCTCAGCCAAGCCACAGGCCAGGGCCCCCCAGGAGACTCACCTGGGCCCCAGGACAGACTCGGCTCCCCGGGAATGCAGAAGCAGCCACCCATGTGTGCATCATCCTCCCCAGGCCCAGGCCCCTGGGAACACCAGCCAGAAGAGCTGGGAGGAGACAGCCTCCCAATGGTGTCCCTCCTCCCACCTCCTCCCTGGCACACGAAGGACCAAAACCCGGCTCAATGCACAATGCAGCCTTTGATTTCCAGCTGCAGCGGGAGGCCCAGGGAGGCTGGGAGGGGCAGCCCAGCCCTCAGGACCCATAGTCCTCCCTCTGTCAGGCCTCTGACTGGGGAGCAGAGCTCCTCCCTGCCTCTCCACAGACTGCTCCGTGCCTAGCAGGCTGTGGCACATTCTTCACATTCTAGGATTGAGATACACAGCTGGGTTCCCAGTGGGGGAGGCCAGGGCAGGG